>CAUYUJ010003736.1:2500-137500 GCA_963575745.1 Prorocentrum cordatum
CCCCCCGAGGCCTTCATTACCGCCCCCCCTGGGGATGTGCAAATTACATATGGTTATGCCCCATCGTTCATTCTAGAAATGAACTCATACCATCCCAGCCACGCCAGGTTCGACCATCCCCCAGCAAACCTCCCCACATTTCAAGTGCCACCAGCAGCTACACCACAGGGTCGCCGCAAACGTAAGCAAATTTCAACTGCCACGGGCAGCAAACGCACCCACAGCTCAAAGGCAGAAGGTCCGCAGCAAACGTGCCCACATTTCCACTAACGCCAGCAGCTTCACCACAGGATGGCAGACAGCATGATCTCATATCAGCTACCGCCAGCAACCACGCCACAACATGACAACAAGCGTGCCCAGATTTCAATTGGCACTGCCAGCAAACATACCCGCGCTCCAACGACAGAAACACATCAACAAACGTAACCACATGCAGCTACAGCCAGCAGATGCACCGTAGGATATCAGCAACTTACATGCATTTCAACTGCCATTGGCGGAATATTTCAACGACAGAAGTGCCGCAGCAAACGTACCCACATTTCAATTGCCACCAACAGCTTCACCACAAGGCCGCCGCCAACGTACCCACATTTCAAGTGCCACGGGCAGCACTCGCACCCACAGCTCAACGGCAGAACGGCCGCAGCAGATGTACTCGCATTTTCGGTGCCACCAGCAGCTACACCACTTGATGACAGCCAGCGTACTCTCATTTCAAGTGCCACTGGCCGCAAACGTACCCAGTTTTCAATTGCCACCAGCAGCTACACCATATGATGGCAGCAATCGTGCCCAAATTTCAACTGCCACTGCCAGCAAACGTATCCACACTTCCATGGCAGAAAGGCCGCACTAAACGTACCCACATGTCATCAACTATAAGCCAACGACCGCATCCCATGTGACAGCATGCGTGCTGGGTGATGCGCGCGTGCGCACGCAAGCTGAAAAAAGCGGCGTTCCCCGTTCTTGTCCGCGTTTCGCCTGAGACATCTTCGAACAACTTGATGTTTAATGAGGTGGTTTCAAAGACGTCGTATGTTCAAAATGCGGCCCTCGCTCGAGACATCCTCGGACAATCGAGATGCTGAAATGGGTAGCGAGAGTGCTCGAATATTCGGAAGTGTCCTTTCGCCTGAGACACCGTCCCACACATGAGATGTTGAACGAATTGTTTCAAGATGCTTTATGTTGAAAGCGAGGCTCCCGCTCGAGACATCCTCCAAACATTGAGATGTTGAGATCGGTAGCGGAATCTACGGACTCCCCCCCACAACAAACTGACGGTTCGCTCGATCGATCCTCAAAGTGTGAAAAATTCGGAGAGTTGGCTTGAGACATCGGAGCTCGAAACCAACGATTTCGCTCGAGAGATCCTCGGAAAATCGAGCTGCAGAGTGCGCTCTATTGCTTGCTTCGTCTTGGATTCGCTCCTGGAGGGCTTCAACATGGCCGACGACGGCTCCAAACAGCGCCCACGAACACCCCAATACGATATTCATACTTTCCATCACGTCCTAAGCACGAACATGATCATCACCCTCACCATCACCATCACCATCACCATCACCATCACCATCACCATCACCATCACCATCACCATCACCATCACCATCATCATCATCATCATCATCATCATCATCATCATCATCATCATCATCATCGTCACCGTCATCACCGTCGTCATTGTCATCGTCACCGTTACCCAGAATTGTCGTGAAGCCAAGAGGGGGGGCAACCGTGGCACCAGAAGGGGGGGGCAATGGTGAAACCATGGGGGGGGCTGAATCGTGACACCATGAAAAGGATAATCATGAGAACATACATGGGGCGAATCGTGAAACGACGAGGTGGACTACTGTGAAAACAGAAAAAGGACAACCGTGAAACCATGAGGGGGGTAAGTCGTGAAACCATGAGGGGTGACGGTCGTACAACTGCGGAAGGGCCGCAACAAACATACCCAGATTTCGACAACCACGAGCATCGACGCCGCAAGATGGTAGCACACGTACGTGCCCAAAGCCATGGGTGGTGGGCCGTGGACCCATGAGGTCCGCAGCAATTGTGCCCACATTTCAGCTGCTACTGGTAGCCACACGACAGGATGGCAGCAAGCTTGCTAACACTTTAACTGCCACTGGCAACGCACATGGCAACATATCGAAACAGATGTGCCGCAGCAAGCATAATCATACCTCATCTGCCAACAGCAGCTACACCACAATATGGCAGCAACCGTTCCCAAATTTCAACTGCCACGTGCAACAACCGTACTCACAGCTCAACGGCCGAACGGCCGCAACAAACGTACCTACATTCCAGTTGCCACTCACAACTACACTACAAACGTACCCACAGGTCACATACCACGGGCAACAACCGCACCCACATTTCAACATGAAGCTCCCGCTCGAGGCATCCTCTCACAGTGGAGATGCTGGATTCATTTGGGGTGGCATTTGAGTAGCTTGCGGGGGCTAGGCCCGGCGAGGCCAGAACATGAACATCAGGCCCTCTGAACGCTCCCAGCAGGCTCTTGAAAAGGCTCCCAACAACAAGCCCTTGGAAAGGCTCGAACAGCTCATCGACCATGCTGGTCTCTTCAGGCCCTGCCATGGGTCCTCTTGGAGTCTTCTCGGGCAGTGTCTTGACAATTGAAATGTGGGTGCGTTTGCTAGTATGCTGTGGTGTAGCTGCTGGTGGCTGTTGAAATGTGGGTAAGTTTGCTGCGGTCCTTCTGTCGTTGAAATTTGGTTCGTTCGCTGCTCGTGGTAAACTGCGGGTGCTCGAGCTGCGGCCCTGCTGTCGTTGAACTGTGGGTGAAATTGCTGCCCGTGGCAGAGGAACTGTGGGTGCGTTTGCTACGGCCCTTCTGTCGTTTTGCACAATTGCGCACTTTACATACAAATCGACCTTTGCTGGGCAAACTCACGCCGTGCACCCACCCCCGCCTGTCTCTCCCAGAACACGACCCGCACGCACGCCGTGCATCCCGCCGCCCGTCCCCCCCAGAACGCGCCACCACGAACGCCGTACACCCCCCTCGTCCCGCCCGCCCAACACACGCCGTGCACACACGCGCGCACGCACGCACACGGCCGCACACACAGCCGCGCGCACAAGCACACAAGTACACCCAGGCACACCCAGGCACACCCAGGCACACGCACGCGCGCACGCGCGCACAGACACACACGTACGCATACACGCACATACGCGCACACACAGGCCATGCACCGCAGCTGACCAAAGCAACCACAGGCAACCACTAAGCCCAAGCTAGAAGCGGCAACCATCTGGACATCTAGGGAATCCCAGCGACTGCACCCCATGTATGTACAAATGACGAGTCATGATGCGTGTCTCACCACCTGATCAGATAATGAGCTGGCATCCCACACAATGGCGTCAGACGCTGGCTCCCTAACCTTGTAGGGGGGCCCAGGGCAGCTCGCCGGGGGCCACGAGGCAAGACGGTTTGCTACGCTACTTGGGACATGCGCGCCTTCTACACCGCAGGGAGGATCGCCATCTTGGCGGCGGCGGGAGGGGGGCTGTCTCCGCATAAGGGCAGCGCGGAGATCTGCTCTGCAAGAGGACGGGGCGCTGTACTGGGTGGGGGGGGACGCATGCGGGCGGGAGCGCTGGGATCTTTGGTGGAGCTCCCTACGGGGCCACGAAACGCTGTACTGGGTGGGGGGGACGCATGTGGGCGGTGGCACTGGGATCTTTGGTGGAGCCCCCTACGGGGCCCCGAAACGATGTACTGGGTGGGGGGGGCGCGTGCGGGCGGTAGCAGTGTGTCCTCAAGCAGCGCACGGTGTGAATTAAGAGGCAGCCGACGTGCAGCCGCCCCCGCAAAGCGGTGAGCCTTGGCTGGCATGGTCCTCTTTTGCCCACGCGCTCCGGCGTATGGTATTTCGTTCGTTCGTTCCCTACGGGGCCACGACATGGGGGGACGCGTGCGGGCGGGAACGCTGGGACTTTCGGTGGAGCTCTTTATTGGGCCACGAAGTGCTGTGCTGGGTGTGTGTGGGGGGGGGCGCATGCGGGCGGCAGCACTGGGATCGTTGATGGAGCTCCCTACGGGGCCACGAAACGCCGTACTGGGTGGGGGGTGGGGGGGGGCGCATGCGGTTGGTAGCAGCTTGGTCTTCGGTGGAGCTCCTTTGGGGCCACGAAACGTCGTGTGAGGGGTGTGCCGAAGTGAGGGGGTTGACGGGGAGAGGGGCGGATTGCGGAGAGCCGAGGCAAGGATTGGAGGAGGGAGGGGGAGGAGGAAGGAAGGAAGGAAGGAGGGAACGCGGGGCGCTGTCTCTTCAAAACGATGACCCAACACCATAGGATGGTTGGGGAAAAGCAGCCTGAGTTATCGGTTCAGCGTGGGAATCTGCAGGGCCGCCGGCCTCGCCGCCAGGCTGCGTCCTTGAGGCGACTGGCACGCGACAGCAGTAGGCGCGCATAATCGGCAGGCGCAAGATGGCTGGCATTGCCGCCAGCCAGCGCCCAAAAGGGGACGAATTTCGGTAGCCGTTCGATGCGAGGGCGCGCGGGGCCGCCGGCCTTGCCGCCAGGCGGCGTCCTTGAGGCATCTACCTCGCGACGGTGGTGAACGCGCAGAATCGGCGAACGCTCGCAAGTCGCACTGCCGCCAGACCGACCCTCGGGATTAGAGCCCTCCTGGGCCCACGGGCGGCCTTCCTGTGGCCCTCCTGGAGCCCGTTGAAGCTTTTTTTGCAGCATTCTCAAATTCGCCGGCCCAACGGGCCAGAGGCGTGCTAAGATCTCCGGTAACTGCTCAACAATATTTCTAGTTCGCGCGCGCGGGGCGGGCCCTGGGGGTCCCCGGACGAAAAATACCCTGGCAAGGTCCCGGCAAGGTCCCGGCAGACTCCCGGCGAGGTCCCGGTAGACTCCCGGCAAGGTCCCTTGTCGGAGCCCAGGAGGGCTCCAAACGGTCCAAGAGAGGCCCGAGAAGCTCTCCAGACGGTCCAAGAGAGCCCGGAGACGCCGAAATATCACTCCCAAACGGCTGCGATGGCCTCAAGACGGCCCAACAGGCCTTCAAGACACCCCAACAGGTCCCTAAGCGGCGTCCCAAGAGGGCTCCCACAAGCAAAAATCGTCCCATTCCCTGAGGAAAACGTGCATTTTTAACATATCCGCCTCTTCGTCTTTCACACCTTTCAAGGCGGTCCAAGAGGCCCCCAAGATCACCCCAGGACGGCCCGAGAGACCCTCAAGACCGCTCAAAGACGGCCCAAGAGCGCTCCAAGAAGGCCCAAGAAACCCTCAAGAACTCGTTTTCGGAGCCCAGGAGGGCTCCAAATCGGTCCAAGAGGGGCCCGAGAAGCCCTCCAGACGGTCCAAGAGAGCCCGGAGACGCCGAAATATCACTCCCAAACGGCTGCGATGGCCTCAAGACGGCCCAACAGGCCTTCAAGACGCCCCAACAGGTCCCTAAGAGGTCCCTAAGCGGCGTCCCATTAGGGTTCCCACTAGCAAAAATTGTTCCATTCCCTGAGGAAAACGTGCATTTTTAACATATCCGCCTCTTCGTCTTTCACACCTTTCAAGGCGGTCCAAGAGGCCCCCAAGATCACCCCAAGACGGCCCGAGAGACCCTCTAGACCGCTCAAAGACGGCCCAAGAGCGCTCCAAGAAGGCCCAAGAAACCCTCAAGAACTCTTTTTCGGAGCCCAGGAGGGCTCCAAATCGGTCCAAGAGGGGCCCGAGAAGCCCTCCAGACGGTCCAAGAGAGCCGGGAGACGCCGAAATATCACCCCCAAGCGCCTACGATGGCCTCAAGACGGCCCAACAGGCCTTCAAGACGCCCCAACAGGTCCCTAAGCGGCGTCCAAAGAGGGCTCCCACAAGCAAAAATCGTCTCATTCCCCGAGGAAAACGTGCATTTTTAACATATCCGCCTCTTCGTCTTTCACACCTTTCAAGGCGGTCCAAGAGGCCCCCAAGATCACCCCAAGACGGCCCGAGAGACCCTCAAGACCGCTCAAAGACGGCCCAAGAGCGCTCCAAGAAGGCCCAAGAAACCCTCAAGACGGTCCAAGAGGCCCCAAGACGGCCCCATGATTGAGGTCCACAGGGGCAACCTGAACGGAAATTTTGAGCCTCCCGCCCAAACACGCCCCCGAAATGCCCCTACAAGCCCCCAAGTAGCCCCACGAAGCTCCCAAGAGAGCCCCAAGAGGCCCCCAACAGGCCGCAAGAAAGCCCCAAGAGGCCCCCAAGAGACCCCCAGGAAGCTCCCAGGAGGCCCCCAAGAGGCCAGGCAGACCCCCCCAAGAGACCACCGAGGGCCCACCCAGAGCCATCCACGAGGCCTCCCAAATTTCCAAAGAAGCTCCCACGAAGCTTCCAAGGGCTCCCAAGACCCCCCAAGACCCCGCGATGGCACAATACGGGCCGGCGGAATGAGCGAAGCGATTCAATAACTTCTGCCGATCGAAGTGTGAGAACTGGGGAGATGCGGGTGTGCCGGCCTTGTTTCGTGGCTGCGTCCTTGAAGTAACTGCCTCGCGACGAGGGCGACATCGCAGCGTCTGGGGGCGCCCGATAGCTGGCGCTTCCGCCGGACAGCGCTCAATGTGCGACGAACCTTAATAGCGGTTCAACGTGGCAGCGCGCGGGGCGGCTGGCCTTGCCGCCGGGCAACGCCTTTGAGGCATTTGCATCGCGACGGGGGCAAAATCGCAGATTCTGCGGATGGGCGCAATCTGGCGCCGCCGCCGGGCAGCGCCCAGAAACGACTGTGAGTTCAAGACCAATGTGGGCGCGCAAGGCCGCCAGCCTCGCTGCTGGGCTGCGCCCTAGGAGCGGCTGCCTCGCGACGAGAATATGCGCGCAGATTCTGCGGATCAACGGAAACCCGCGTGGCCGCCAGACAGCGTGCGAGAGGAGACTAGCCGTGGTAACGCGGTCTACGCGAGGGCGCGGAGGGCCGCCGGCCGCGCCGCAAGCCGCGTTCTTGAAGCAACTGCCTCGTGACGCGGGTAAGCGCGTAGAGACTGCGGGCGCGCGAAAGCCAGCATCGCCGCCAGCCGGCGCCCACAACGGAACGAAATGTGGCGATTGGAAAAATTTGAGCGCGCAGGCCGGCGGCGTTGCCGCCAGCCAACGTCCTTGAGGCAACGGCCTCGCGACGGGCGTGGGCGCGCACTATCCGCGGACGCTGCGCCTGGCGTAGCAGCTAACCCGGGCCCTCAAGGCGGCGAGCCTCGGTAGCTGTTCGACGCGAGAAGGTTCAGGGCGGCTGGCCTGCCCGCCGGGCCGCGTTCTTGGATGCGCGAAATCTGGCGCTCACGCCAGCCAGTGCCCCAAAAGAGACAAACCCTTGTTATCGATGCCGCGTGGGAATGTTCAGGGCCGCTGGCCTTGCCGCCGGGCAGCGCCCTGGAGGCGACGGCCTCGCGACGGGGGTGGGCGCCCGCAAACTGCGGGCGCGCGATGGCTGGCACTGCCGCCGGCCAGCGTCTCAAAGTAGACGAACCATGGTAGCGGGTCGACGTGGGCGCGCGGGGCCGCCGGCCTTGCCGCCCGGCAACGTCCTTCAGGCATCTGCTTCGCGAGCGGGGTAGGCGCGCAGGGCCGGCAAATTCGCGGCAACTGGCGCTGCCGCCAGGCAGCACCCAAAGAAAACGAAATAGGATAACCGGAGATATGAGAGTGTGCGCGGCCGCCAGCCTTGCCGCCGGGCTGTTCTTAAGGCGACTGCCTCGCGATGTAGCTAAGCGCGCAGAATCTGCGGATGCACGATCGCCGGCACTGTCGCCCTTTCTACAAGCTCCAGAGGCGGGTGCCCGTGCCTGTCCATCGACGCGGATGGGCACCTGGGCCCATGCGGCCCTACTTTCCCGGGGAAGGCTGTGTCTGCCCTATGCGTGAAGGCTGAGGTCTTAAGCCTCTGTCGCCCGGCCATCCAGCGGAGAAGGAGCTACTCAATGGTGCTTTTCGAGGTTTCAGCAGGGGGCGTTTAATGGCGCCCCATGCGTCCGCCGGGCTTTCCCCTCGTGCCCGGCGTCGAATCGAATGGCGTCGGCGCGGAGGGAGGGCGGGGGAAGAGCTGGGGGGGGGGGAGCGCACCTGGGGGCCAGAATTCCCCCCCCGCGCCCCTCGCGCTCGGCCGCTTGCCCTCTGGGGCGCTCAGGGGCGCGGCGAGGCGGTCGGCAGCGGAGGGGGCGACGCTGGCGGCGTCGGCGGTGGCGACGCAGGTGGCGTCGGAGAAGGCGACGGGGTCCACGAATGTGGGGAGGTCGCCGCGCGCGTCCAGCGACCCGCGGTCGGCGGGCGCGCAATCGAGGAAGGCGCCTTCGATGCCCGCGAAGGCGACGAACGCAGGGTCATCATCATCGGCATCGTCATCATCGTCATCATCGTCATCATCGTCATCATCGTCATCATCGTCATCATCATCATCATCATCATCATCATCATCATCATCATCATCATCATCATCATCATCATCATCATCATCATCATCATCATCATCATCATCATCATCATCATCATCATCCATCACCATCATCATCATCATCATCATCATCATCATCATCATCATCATCATCATCATCATAAAATTGAGCGCCAGGCAGCGCGTCGTCGGCTCCGAAGGCCAAGGCGAAAAATCTACGTCGCCATCGAAAGGGTCAATGGAGTCGTTCGCCATCTCGCCCTCGCGCGTGGGCGGCGGCGCGGCGACGGGGGCGCCGTGGTCTCCTCGTCTGAGCCGCAGGTCCAAGAGCCCGTCTCCTCGCGCAGCTCCACAAACGAAGGGTCGGTCTCACGGGCTTCTTGAGCAGCGTTGTCAGGTGGGTGTTCGGCGTCCTCCTGAGCAGGCAGCATATGGTCATCTTCGCGCACTCTGCCAGGGTGGTCCAAGAGCCAGCTCACCATTCTGCGCTTGTCCGTGGAAATCGTGGGGTAAAGGCTTTCCAAGGCGCTCAGAGCACGAGCGCGCTGTTCATCAGACAGCGCATCTGCGAGCCCCGTTTTGCGCCGGGTTTGCCAGCGGCTTCGGTGAGGGTGGTGATGAAGATTATGGGGGTGGCATCGCGGAGCGCCGAGCAAGTGTCTCTAACGCAAGTTGGAGCGCCAGTGCGGTCGATGGCAGGGGCCCATTCGCGTTGAACCCAACGCCCCTAGGCCTAGTGCCAGCAGCAAGGGGGGCCCAACGCAACGCGAGCTTCACCGCGAGCGCGTCGATCAGCACCGCGAGGAGAAGGTTCTTGTGCAGCAGCGGGCAGATGTGCAGGGAGTTCATGTTCTTCTTGTGCAGCAGGAGGCCGGTGTCCAGGATGCGTGCGCTCACCATCAGGCGCAGGAACATCGGGTTGGGGGCCGCCGCAGTGATGATCCGAGGGGGAGCTCTCTGCAATATCCACAGGGCAGGTAGCCGCATGAGCCCCGTGTAACGCGCGCTCAGGGACGCCCGGTGGGGTTTGGGAGCCGTCGCTCTCCATGGGAGTGTCCTCGAGATCGCCCAACATGCTGTCAATTCGCTCCATGGCGAGTTCAATGCGCTCCAGGAAGCTGGCCCTGGGGGCATCGTGTTCGGAATTCTCCTCGCGGAACTTGAGTTCCCACCTCGCGGAAACCGACCAGTTGAGAGATGACGCGCAGGAGGGGCGTGCGCTGCAGCATCAGCAGGGGGCAGGTTACCAAGGAGAGCTTGCGCAACCAGCATCTCATCTTGACTGGCGCCCAGCTGCTGTTGAGGAGCCTCACCCTCCCCCCTTCAGTCGCCAGCCAAGGAGTCCGCATCCGCGTGCAGCTCTAAGAACTCAGGGTCAGCCCCAAAAGCATCTTCAACGTCGGAGTCAGGAAGAGGGCCGCCGCCGTCCTCAGCAGGCAGCGCAGCTTCATCCTCGATCGCGTTGCAGGGGTTGTCCAAGAGTCAGCGCACCAGCGCGCGCTTGTCCGTGGATACCGAAGGGTTCAGCATGTCCTAGGCTTGAAGAACATGAGCGCGTTGGTCAGCTGGAAGCGCATCTGGGTGCTCAGCTTGCGGAGGGCATGCCAGCGGCGTAGATGATGATGGCGACGTCGTTCACGACGGCAAAGTCGAGCAGAGAGAGAGAGAGAGAGAGAGAGAGAGAGAAAGAGAGAGAGAGAGAGAGAGAGACTGAAAGAGAGAGAGAGAGAAAGAGAGAGAGAGAGAGAGAGAAAAAGCTTCAAGTGCGAGCTGGCGCGCTTGTGCAGTAAACGGCAAGAACCTGCTTGTATGGAACCCAACGCGCCTAGGCCCAGTGCCAGCGGCCAGGGGGCCCAACAGACCTTGAGCATCTCCGGGGACTTGTAGAACATCATCTTCAGCAGGAAGCACTTGTGCACCAGGGGGCTGAAGAGCAAGATGCGCTGGTGCCCCAGGTGCAGCAGGTGGGGGCTGTCCAGGGGGTGCGTGCGCAGCATCAGGAGGCCCACATATTGAAACTCGCCATCGTGTTGAGTCGACGAGGTGCTCCCCGGCCAATGGCGTCACGGGGCCAGAAGGAGGCGCAGGTGCGCCGCGCGCAGCAGGAGGCAGGCGTCAAGGAGCCACGAGTGCGACATCATGAGCGTGTGCTGCTGGTTGTGGTTCAACGGCGTGGCGTGTGGAGAGGGCGTCCTCAGCCGCGCCCGCAGAGTTGCCGGTGGGGAGAAAATCTTGGACCGATCGGACTGGGGAGCCAGGGGGTGTCGAGAATCCTCCTACCCCCATAAGCGAATGCTCAAAGTCGCCGCCCTCCCTGTGGTCATACTGGGCAAGCCCGCCGCGAAACGTTGAACGCGAGGGCAAGGGCAAAGTCTGCAGAGCCGATGGCATCGTTGAGGCAGCAGAGGAGGTTGTTGATTCGAGCCGTCGGAGAACGTCAGCATCTGCTCCTGGCGGCGGAGGGCCAGGTGAGCTCGCCGCAGGCCACGATGGAGATGTGCCAGTCGATGTCGGCGGATGACCTAGCCGCGCTGTGGGTGGAGGTGGTCGCGGGTCGAAGAGTTGCGAACACTCCTCCTCCGTCATGGCGCCATCCTTGTAGAAGGGCGGCGCGGGAGGGGCTCGGCGAGCCTCGGCGCGAATCTCATCCATCACCTCCAAGTCAGCGACCGTGGGCGACGGGTGCTCTGTCCCGCCGGCTCCATGCTGGGCATCAAGCTCCGTCTCGTTCGGGAAGTCCTCATCCTCAGTCGAGTTCAGTAGATCCTTGGGCGCTGGCTCCGTTGGGTCGAGATCCGGGTCGTCGAGGGCGCAGGCCGCGAGTGGCAGCCAGTGCGGCAACTCCTTCGCTAAGTGCAGGCATCAGCCTCGAGTTGCGCCTGTGCTGCAGGGCACCGCCCCGCGCTTGCTCGCTGAGGAAACGCGTGCGCAGGTCCATGGGCATCCTAGAGGGGTCAGGGTGCCAGTCGAGCATGATGTAGTGCATCTTGGCAAGCCTCAGCATCAAGCGAAGTATCTCACTGGGAGGAAGGTAGGGCGTCCAGAAGCTGCCGACTGATGCTTTCCCTGGAGAGCGATGCTGTGCCAGCTAGCCATGCAAATCTCTTCAGCAGCCCGACGGCGCAGACGGTCAGAGCATCCTCCGACGTGGGCGGCGATGCTGGCGAAGTGGCCAGCGAAGCTGGAATAGCGCAGCAGCCCGAAGACGCAGTCGACGCACTGGGCCATCCAGGTCGCGAAGTTGTCACCGCCGCGCTCGCGATTTGGACGGCAACCAGCTGCTGGCCCAATTAATCAGCTCGCGTCAGAGGTCAAGAGCGCGCTGTGCAGCGTCGGGCGCGCGCGCGTCCACGGCCCAGTGCAGGTCGACGTGGCCCACGACTGCGCTGGACTGGGGTGGGACATTGCACCCGCTCTGGCCGAGTGGAGCCAGTGGGGGGCCACGCAGGCGGTCATCGTGCGCAGCCGCCTGCAGATGGAGCAGGTCACCAGGGCGCTCAGCCGCGACCGTGACAGACGGCATGCAAGGCGGGAAGTCGCAGTCCTCCTCCACGAACTCGGGGGGAAGGACGTCAGAGGCCACCGCCGCCTTCGAAGGAGGAGCCGCTCCCGGAGATCTCGACATGCAGTCAGAGTCAGATCAAGGAGTGCGGCAACGAATCCATTGCAATGGCAACCTCAACGATCGCAATGTCCAGCTCCAATGGTGATGAACCAGGGTAACTGTGTGACGCCGACGACGAAGACTCATAAGTTGAGCTGGATGACGTCGAGGATGAGCTGCGCGAGGCCGCGCTCTGCCCCTGATGGCGCTGCGCGCGAAGGCCAAATCAGATCGGTGCCCTCGAGGGGGGGGGCCCAGCAGCTCCATGGGGCCAGGCAAGAGAGGAGGGCCCGTGCGCAGCACTGACGTAGGTGTACTACATGGCGACGATGTCGAAGATGATGCGACCCGTCCCAGCAGCGCTGCCAAAGAGCCCGAGCCTCCTCATGGCAGTAGCGGGCCGCGTATAGCCAAGCTCCTCCTCGATCGGGCGGCGGAAAGGGGCGCGCTTAGTGGTGTTTGAATGCGTCGGGGGAAGTCTATGCGACGTGGACCAGCCGTTGGCAGCGGTCTTGACGTAGGCGAAAGCCCATGGCATAGAGCATCCTATGAGGTGGTGTAGCAGATGATCCCAGCGATGGGGGGGGGGGGGGAATGCGACGCCGACCTTCGGCGTGCGTCTCAGGGGACGTCCTGCCGAGTCTGGCCACGGCGCCGTCCCGCGAGGGTTGCGGTGTGAGGCATGCCTTGATAGAGCCATTCACGAGGCGCTGGGGCCCAGAACGAGCCGGGTTAGCAAACCAGTCCGCAACCACCTCTCGCGCCGCAGACCACTGTTGCCCGCCAGGCGCGTGCGGAGCTTCACCGTGATTGACGGGGCGAGCCAGCGCGAGCTCTCGTCGGCGGCGGGGCCAAGGACGAGGCCGAGGTAGACCCGCGTGCCGACAATATGAATCCGCGCGGAGAGCGGGACAATCGAGGTGAGAGCCTGGCGCGCGATCGCGAACATCTCCTCCGAGAACGGCGCGTGGAACGGGGCCAACGTGCACGTGGTGAGTTTCAGCGACAGCGTGGCGATGGCCTCTGCAATTTGCATCGCATCAGCGATCGCCCTGGGAGCCTGCAACTGCCTGACTGCACAGCAAATGTTATCTGCGCCGGCACAGACCAACCGAAGCTGGGCGGCTTCATGTCGGGCTTGAAAGTCAAAATAGAAGCAGGCCGTGACTGCAGCGCAGATGGGGCCGCCCAGGGGGCACCATCACCATGAAGGACTGTGCAAGGCTCGGGAAGGCAGCGCCGATATCCAGAGCAACAAATGCTGGAGTATCACGCGCAGCTGTGAGTTCGAGAATGCGCGTGCACTAACATCGAGCTCGAGCACGTTGACACCATAGTTGCGCTTCGGGATGAATCCCCGCAGGGGGCCGTGGGGGCCAGTTCATGAGAAACATGCTGAATTGGAGGTTGATGGTGGCCGCGGTGATCTTGATGCCCGCGTTGCGAAGGCCAAGGGCGCGCGCTGCGCCAGGAATGCGGACGAGCTCATCAGCCGGCGAGTCGTCAACTTCCCTGCTTTTCGGAAGCCGGCCTTGCAACGTGCAGGTGGAGCTGTGAAAAAGGGCCTGCCCACTCATGATCCACATCATCGCGTCAGATAGGGCGCCAAGTCCAATGGAGGGAACTGCCCGGGCTGAATAGGGGATAGAGTCACATCCGGGCTCCGAGTAGTGCATCTTCATGGCGACCTGACGGAGTAGCCCAGGCGAAGGGAGAGCCACCTTGGAGAAGTCCATAATGGGGTGCTGCTCGACGTAGGATTGCGCAATGTCCATGGCGATCGGCGAGGCTGTGAAAATTGGAGCCCAGTGCTCGATCAGGCGCTCTATCACCAGGGTAGCATCGCTGGTGGTATTGTTGGGCTCGGACGGATGTTTGACAACACGAAGCGCCAGTCGACGGTTGAGATTGGGCCAGATAGCCGAGCGGCGCGCCAGCGCCGCCAGTTGGTGACGACGGGCCCTTGGAGCGCGGGGGCGGGCGAGTTGTTCCTCGAGGCGCGACCGAAGCCCATCTGCGCGTCGAACTTGTATGCTGTCGTGCCAATGTTGGAAGGAAGCGTCGCGACGAAGTCGAACCCTTTGGTCGCATGCGCCCAGGAATGCGTGAGCGGATTTGTGGTTGCTGGCGAGCTTCTTAGCCTGCTTCGCGCCGCTCCTCCGCGCAGCTCTTGCCATCTGTCTCTCCAGTGAGAGTAGCGTGGGCGTGGCTTCTGGGGCGTCCGCGAAAAGGCGGTTGCGAATGTCCGCAGCGACTTCCTTGATAGCCCACTTGTGCAGCTCGATCTGCCGCGGGGGGGGGCTCTCCCCTTTGTGGTTGAGCTGCTTGCAGGCGCTCTGCAGCTGCTTCTGGAAGAGCCCGGACTCGATCAGATGACGAGGTTTACGATGTGCATTGTGCGGCTTGGCAACGCGCCGGGTGAGGTTGACCGCGCGCGCCGCGTGGTCACTGATCAAATGGCCGGAGAGATCCTTGGGGTAGCCTTTCACTCACGGTTTGGAGGTGAGCTGAGCGAGCGCCCGCCCAGGCCAGCTGACCCGCCATCTGCCCATGATCGAAATCGCGTGCGAGTTCGTTCTTGTCGCGGCGAGTAGGCTCGCCCGACGAGATTTCGGTCAGAAGGCGGGGGGCGTGGGTCCAGAGAGCAGCTCGTGCATGTTGACCTTTGCCTGCAACGAGATGGCGGTGGGGCTGGCGCAAGAGCGGCGGGGCCCTCGGCGCGAAGTTCATGTCGCCGTGGACGACCGCCAGGTTGTGGAGAGGGCCAGCTTGCTCAGTCTTCACGTCAGCTGCCAAAACTTTCGAAAACGGATGGAGCTGCGCGACTGTGAGCTCGTGGATGTGCACATTAAAAGAAACAGTGCGGATGATCTCCACGTGCAACGCTACGCGTAGCACTCGCCCAGGCACAAGAGAAGGCTGCGAAACTTCCGCCTCGCAGCCCGCTGGAGGACAAATAGCCGCGCCACCCTTGACTGCAGATCCCACGCAGTAGCTGGTGTAGATGCGGGCGGGCGGCGCCGCTTCGGCGATGAAGTCAGCCAGCTGCGCCTCGGCCTGGTGCGCCTCCTGCAGGGTCACCGTGCCGTGCGCGAGGTCTCGGAGCTTGAGGTGGGCGGGTTCCGGCTTCGCATGGGCCCCGCGGCACTGCGGCAGCGCGCGAGTGTTCCACGATGAGGACGAGAGGGTCGGCGGCCCAGCCAATCGGCCGTGAATGGCAGCAGCAAGCCCTTGAAAGACTCCACTCGGCTGTCTCAGGCGGCGCGATGATCGACTTGGCGGCCCCAGCAAGGCGCTCCTTAGGGAGGCCGAACTTCTGGGCAATGTTGTCGGCCCGCGATTTCCGAAGCGATGTTGCCAAAGTTCGGCACGATGCGTAGGATGGGGCCCCATCCGGCCATGAAGTGTCCACAGTCGCGGTCAAAGAAGCACCTCCTGGAGCCTTGGATCTTATATTTGACATGCCTCGGGATCTTGTCCGCGCCGATGTGGAGCGTAGCCTGAAGGTTGTCCATCGCCGCGACCTCTAAGCGTTTCCTGTGGCCACCGGCGATTCTCTGCGCGCCGAGGACCTGCGCGACACGCCTAGCAGTTGGGCCGACAGCGCCCGTTAACTGGATCGTGAAGTGGCGGGCGATGTTCTCGGCGGCAGAGATGGTGAAATACTTGACCTCGGCATTCCAGTCGGAGGGGACCTGCTGGATGGACTCAAACCTGACGAATTTGGAAGCCATGACTCTGATGATACTCGCGTCGACGTCACGGTCGAAACCAGCAGCGCTGGCAGGAGCGGGCGTTGGCTTAGCGTTAACGAGTACCAGAGCGCCCCGCAGCTCTTGAATCTGTTCTCGGAGGGTATGAAGACTGCGTCGATCTCGTCGAAACGGATCTCGGCTCCACGGAGCTTGACCTTGTGGCCGTCGGGCGGCTGTTGGAAACTGCGCTGGGAGATGTCGAACTTCTCCGAACAGAACTTCTCTGATGCGTCTCTGGCCATGTTGCGGAGCAGAAGCGCGCCTTCTGCCAGCTTCCCAGCAGCAGCAGCGTGATCAGCAAACTGAATTGGAAGTCCTTGGCCTGGTCCGACACTGTGCCGGGGACGACGCTGGTAAGGTCTTTGATGATGAATTCATCGCGGTGCTCGGCCATCTTCTGGGAGAGGACCTCTGCAGCGAGCTGGCGAACGTAGTCGTCCTGACAAAACTCCCCGTCGCTGTCGACCTCGAGCCAATCTGCGCGCGCAAGCAGCATCTGGGCGACCTGAAGCGGCATCAGGAGGATAATCGCCAGCAGCACAAGTATCAGCACCGCCACTTCTCGCATCGTCCAGATCATCTCTCGCAGCGGCTGCGCCAGTGTTGCGCTTGGGCCTCTTGTTCGTGAGCTTCGCGCCGAGCGGGCGCTTGGGGGCTGTGACTGCATCACAGGGCATGCGAAGTAGCGGCCGACAGCGAGCGAAGACTCTTGGCCCCAGCAACGTGTAGCTCGACTGGGGTTGCCTGAAGCGGATCCTGGCCTCGGGCTAGAGGTATCCACGCTCTGTCCGAGGGACAAGGCCATCTTGAGCCAACATGGCTACGGAGGAGGAGGAGGAGGAAAAGGAGGAGATTGAGGAGGGAGAAAAAGAGGAAGAGGAGGAGAGATGAGGAGGGAACGGGAAGGGGGAACACGAGGAAAATGACGGAAGGAGACGGAAGAAGGCACCTTGGGCCGAGGTTGAGGGTCGCCTTTGGCAGTTCCCGCCAAAACCCTCGGCCCTCCCTGGCCCCGCGGGCCTGCGACGCGGGCTCCCGCGCGGAGGCGGGGGGCTGCGCCGCCCGCCCAGGGGCCGCCTGCGGCGCGGGCCCGAGCAGCTCCTCGGGCGGATTCGTCGCCGTCGCGGCAGGTCGTCGCCGTTGCCGCCGCCGTCGTGGTCGTGGAGGCGGTGGTCGTGATCGCCTTCGTCGGGGTGGCGGAGGTGTCGTCGTAGTCGCCGTCGTGGGGGGGAGGAGGAGGAGGAGGAGGAGGAGGAGGAGGAGGAGGAGGAGGAGGAGGAGGAGGAGGAGGAGGAGAAGGAGGAGGAGGAGGAGGAGGAGGAGGAGGAGGAGGAGGACGAGGAGGAGGAGAGAGGAGGAGGAGGAGGAGGAGGAGGAGGAGAGGAAGAGGAGAAGGAGGGGAGGAGGAGGAGGCGGAGGATGAGGAGAAGGAGGAGGGGGAGGACGCGGCTGGGGAGGAGGAGGATGAGGTAGACCACACCACAAGACAACTGCGCGTCGCGTTCGTGGGGCGCCGTCAAGCCGGGAGGGGAGATGCTGGGGGACCTCTCGGAGGTGTGTGGCGGCGCTTCGGCCGCACCAGGGACCTTGACACCCAAGGATTTCGATGGGTCCTCAAGTCGCCTGGCATCGCGCATCGCGCCCCGCAGTGCGCGGTTATCTCCGCGCACTCGCGCCGGCCCTGAAAAAAGGCCACCTCGCTGGCCCAGGCCGCGACGCGCGGAGCACAATCGTCTTCGCGCCCCTGGGGGTGACCTAATCTTCTGGGTTGGGAAGCCGTGGGTTTTTCATCGCGTTTGGGGCTGCGGCGCCTGCTACCATTCCAGCGCCAAGCCACGGGTCGGCACCAGGAGGGCTGGGTCGGGAACAGCGGGAGTCGTGACCGAGAGGCATGTCAATGACCCACGGGGCGTGAAGGGAGTTGTACCTCTGTGGGAGCTGGTGCGTATGCTGGGCGGCAGGAATGCCAGTGAGTCGCAGCGCACAAGAATGCTGACAACAACCACAAAAGGGCGGAGGTGCTCAAACCGAACAGTCGTCTCGTTTCGTGAGTGACGTGCGTGCGGTCGAAGCGAAGCTGAGCGAATTCCTGCCCCAATAAAAACCCAATCGGACCGACAGGGGGTCGCCCCTGGTCTGGTTTGTAGATCCCGAGTGCCCCCAGGTTGCCCCGATAGACCAAACTAGCTAAAATGGTTGTCCCGATGGTTGCCTCGATGGTTGTCCCGCTGGTTGCCCGTAGTACCTATGCGGCCCCGATGGTTGTCCTGATGGATGTCCTGGTAGTTGTCCCGATGGTTGTTCCGATGCTTGTCCCGATGGTTGTTCGGATGGTCGTCCCGATGGTTGACCCGATGATTGTCCTGTTCGTTGTCTCGATGGTTTTCCTTGATGGAGGTCCCGATGGTTGTCCCGCTGGTTGCCCTGTTGGTTGTCCTGATTACTGCGCCAATGATTGTCCCTTATAGTTGTCCCCAATGGTTGTCCGTATGGTTGTCCTGTTGGTTGTCCCGATGGTTGCTGTCTGGATGGTTGTCCCTCGTGGTTGTCACGATAAATACCCCGATGGTTGTCCCGATGGTCGTTGTCTGGATGGTTGTCCCGATGGTTGACCCAATGATTGTTCGGATGGTTGTCCCGATGGTTGTTCCCATGGTTGTCCCGATGGTTGTCCCGATGGTTGTCCCGATGGTTGACCCGATGGTTGTCCAGCTGGTTGCCCTGTTGGTTGTCCGGATGGTTGTCCCGATGGTTTTCCTGGATGATTGTCCCTACGGTTGTCCCGATGGTGGTCCCGATGGCTGTCGTGCGGATGGTTGTCCCGATGGTTGTCCCAATGGTTGTTGTCCGGACGGTTGTCCCGATGGTTGCCCCCATGGTTGTTGTCCAGATGGTTGTCTCGATGGTCGTTTCGATGGTTGCGCCGATGATTGTCCCGATGGTTGCGCCGATGGTTGTCCAGATGGTTGTCCTGATGGTTGTCCCGGTGGTTGCCCCGACGGTTGTCCTGGTGCTTGTCCTGATGGTTGACCCTCCAGAGGCCTCGACGGCTGTCCCGACGGCTGTCCACATGGTTGCCTTGATGGTTGTCTCGATGGTTATCCCGATGGCTGTCCCGATAGGGTGCCCCGATGGTTGTCCCGATGGTTGCACAGATGATTGTCCCGATGGTTGCGTCGATGGTTGTCCCGATGGTTGTCCTGAAGGTTGTCCCAATGGGTGTCGCTATGGAAACATCGATGGTTGCCCCGATGGTTGTCCCGATGGTTGTCCCGCTGGATATGCCAATTGTTGTTCCGCGTATTGTCCCGATGGTTGTCCTGGTTGTGCCCCAATTGTCGTCCAGATGGTTGTCCTCGATGGTTGTCATGTTGGTTGTCTCGATGGTTGTTGTCCGGATGATTGTTCTGACGGTTGTCCGGATGTTTCTCCCGATGATTGCCCTGGTGGTTGCCCCCAAAGAAGCCTCGATTTTTGTCTGGATGGCTGTCCAATGGTTGTCTCGATGGTTGTTCTGGTGGTTGTCCCAATAGTTTTCCCGATGGTTGTCCAGATGGTTGTCTCGATGGTTGTCCCAATGGTCGTCCCGATGGTTGTCCCGATGGTTGTCCCGATGATTGTCCCGATGGTTGTCGTGATGGCTGTCCCAATTGTTGTCCCGATTGCTGTCACAATGGTTGTCCGGATGTTTGCCCTGGTGACGGCCCCAATGTCTGTCCCCAAGTAGGCCTCGATTGTTGTCCCGATGGCTGTCCCAGTGGCTGTCTGGATGGTTGTCCCGGTGGTTGTCCCGATGGTTGTCTGGATGCTTGTGCGGATGGTTGTCCGGATGGTTGTCTGGATGGTTGTCCCGATGGTTGTCCCGATGGTTATCCCGATGGTTGTCCCGATGGTTGTTGTCCAGACGGCTGTCCTGGGTGTTGGTGGTCCCAGGTTGTTGTCCCTATGGCTGTTCTGATGTTTGTCCCGATGGCTGTCCCAATTGTTGTCCCGATGGTTGTCCCGATGGTTGTCCTGCTGGTTGCCCCGTTTGTTGTTGTCCCAATGGTTGTCCCGATGGTTGTCCTGATGGTTGCCCCGATGGTTGTCTCCGATGGTTGTCCCCATGGTTGCCCCGATGATTGTCCCGATGGTGTCCCGATGGTTGCCATGGTTGTCCCTATGGTTGTTCGGATGGTTGTCCCGATGGTTCTCCCTATGGTGGTCCCGATGGTTGTTCGGATGGTTGTCCTGATGTTTGTCCCGATGGTTGCCCCCCAGTGGTTGTCCCGATGGTTGTCCCGATGGTCGTTTCGATGGTTGCGCCGATTGTTGTCCAGATGGTTGTCCCAATGGTTGTATAAACCGTATATGCCCTATAAGCCCGATGATCTCCGTCAATCATATAAACCCTATAAGCCGTACGAACCATACAAGCCAAACGAACCCTATAAACCTTATACGCCCTTTTCTTCCCTGTACGACGCTATACACCCTATCAACCCTGCAAGTCTCTTCAACTCTATAACCGATGTAGGCCCTATCATGCCGATGAGCCTTACAGGCCCGACCCTGCGAGTTTTGATTCGAGGCCCTGGTCGTGGGGGTGCGTGGGCGATGGCCGCGCCGTGCGGCGAAATCGCCAACCAAAAGAAGACGATAGGGGAGAGGGATCGAGGCTCGAGGAGGATGGATGATCGAGGGGGAGGAGGTTCGAGGATCGAAATCTTGGGGCGTCTTTGGTCTGCTTCGGGCCTTTGGAGGCCCCTGGGGATTTGTGGGGACTGCCAGGGACCCAGACATCCGAATACTACTGTTTCACTTTGCGGCCCCAGAAATCCCGACCCCTTCCCCCTTGAGCGTTGCTTATCGGTGGGGCAATAAACGGAGGGCGAAGAGAGACACTCCTTTGGCGCATCTTCGGGGTCCCCAAGGCTTCTTTTGTGCCCTTTTTCTGCAACCTTCGATCGCCCCTCGCTTGCCGCTCCCCTATTCCGAAGCGTCCGGCCCCGGGGTCGGGTGTCCGTCCCAGAACAACTTTTGATTGTCGGGGGCCCCGAGAACGGTCCGTGGAAAACCAGCGAGGCTGAACTAATCGCATGACTCGAAATTTGGGGACATCCAGGGGGCCCTGGAAAAACCCAGAGACCCAAGCATCTGGCATCACCTTTTCTTCGCGACACAGGAACCTGCTGACCTCCCGACCACGTCCCTTGGAGTGGCTTCCCGTTCCCGGCAATTCATTGACGTCTCATGGTGCCCAGAGATCGGCGGCCGCAGTAGGGCTAGATCGCCCAAGGGGGGGGTGCATGTACCCAGGGGCTCCAACCGCCCATGCCTTCGACGAGGCTCCCTGGCGAACGCTCACAATGCCGGCGCGTAGGCTATCCACCCCTCTTGCCCCAGCCGAAGAGTGCTCCAGCAGGCCGAAAACAGCTACAGACCTCTGGCGCTGTGCGTGCCCTTGCGGAGTAATTCGTCTGGCCACTGTCATGACGTTGGACCACTTGGGGCGACATCCTGTGTCTCTCGTGTGCCGCTCGTGTGCGCGCGAGTTCGCCAGCCTCTCCTCCATCCCTTTCCCCTCCTCCTCCTCCGTCCTCCGCATCCGTTGTCCGTCCTCGGGCGTGGTCGTGGGCGCGCCTGGGATTCGTCAACATCGTCCGGCGCAGAGGCCGCTGCTCGCCGGGCAAGCGACCTGGAAACGAATGGCCCTGACCGCGCCCGCACTTGTGTCTAGCGTGATGCGGGGGGGCGAAGACGAGGTTCAAGGGTGGAGAACGACAGAAACGAAAAAGAGAGAGCGTTGGGGCCCAGGCCCCAACGATCTTATCGGAACAGGCGATCGCATGATGTCGTTGGGGCCTGAGGCCCCAAAATACCGCGCGGCCTAGGGGGGCCCAGAAGGATCTCCAAAAAGGCCCCTAGAGAGCCCCCGAACCCGTATTGGGCCGTTTGTGCGGCCCTCTGGGGGCTTTCCTGGGGCCCCTGGCGACAACAGAGCTGGAGCTATTCTTCCATCCCCCCCCCCGTCCACACCCCTTTTCCACGGGCAGCGGCTGCCCCCTTCTCTGTTTCACTGCGCGCGGCGACACTTCCCTGATCACGGCGATTCGCCCAGGCAATCAATGAACGGGGCGGCTGGGATGCGCGAGGCGACGAGAAGTCAAGGACTGCCGCACAGCACCGTCGCGGCGAATGAGGACGCTGCGAGCGGGCGCCCGGCACCCCCCGACCTAGGTCTGATCATCATACTTTGGCTTCCTCGCAACCTAACCCTCAACGGCGTCGCGCCGACGCTCGCGCGCTGCCTGAATGATGGCCTCCGCGGCCCAACGCCGGGCAACAACCTTGGCAGCTCGCTCGGTCTGCGGTACCGTGCGGGAGCTCGCTCGTCCACGCCCGGAAAACCTGCGGAGGGGCCCGAAGGGCCCCGCAGCAAGATTACTGGCCGACTACCCTACCATGCCCCCAGATTGTGGAAGGCTCCGGGACACCTGCCCTCGCCGACTGCGCCGTGCTCGGGTTGCAACGCAATCCCCCTCGTGTCACTGTTGCCATTTCCCATCTAGTTTGACGATGCGATTTTGACGATGGCACGATTTGACGAATCTTAGTTTGACGATGCTGAAACGGGATGCGACGACATTTGACGAACCTTGATGAAATTTGACGCGAACAGTTTTCCAGGGAAATTCAGCAACACATTGACGAGACTTTGAAGAGTGCCCTCGGGAGGGGGAACTTACTTTGACGACGCCCCCTCTGTGCAAATCTTGAAACGAGGAAATCACGTCGTCGTCAAGCGAAGCCTCGTCAAACTGAGGGGGGGCGGAGAAAAGAGACATCGTGGACTGTGCAAGGGGATTGCGTTGCGACCCGAACGCGCCGAAACTGTCGAGGGGGCCATTGCCCGGCGCGCTCCTCCGAGCTCCTCCGAGCTCCTCCGAACTCCCACCCTTCCTCCCCCAGGGGCCCGGAGCGGCCCCTTATCTTTGGACATCGCCCTCCGAACACATGATTTTTCAAAGTGGGTAAGGGCCTCTGCGTTGGGGGATTTCTGGAGCTTTTTAAATGTTTTTGGAATGTTTGGGATGCTTTCGACCAGTCTTGGGGCACTCTTGGGGACTTCTGGGGCCTTTTTGGGGGCCTCTCGGAACTGTCTCGGGGCCCTCTCGGGCTCCTCCGAAGACCCTGGCAAGGATCCAAGGAGGCCCCGGGAGGGCTCCAAAAGGCCCCCAAGTGGGCCTGAAAAAAGCCCCCAAGGAGGCTCCCAAATCGGTCACGCAAAGGAGGCATCACGTGACCGCTCGGGGGCTCTTCTTGGGACCGTCTCGGGGTGGGCCCTTCCCGAGGGCCCTCAGACGCCTCCAAGAAGGCCCCGAGAGCGCCCCAAGAGGGCCCTAAGAGCGGTCACTCGAAGCCTCTCTTGCGTGACCGATATTGGGGCCTTCTCGGGGCCTCTTCGCGTTATTTGCTTGTCATATCACAACAAGTGCAACGTCATGTCAAGTCTGAATGGAAGGATTCTTAAAACAACTACATGTCAACACAAGTGCAATATAATCGACATTATCTTGGTCTTGGGATCCTCCTTTGGTCTCGGACTGAGTATGCCCAACTATTCGGGCACCCCTGGTCCCGTTCGCCCTCAGCGTTTCGGCGTGTGGTTGGCCATCCTCTTCAGGACCTGCCACAACCAACCGCACGGGGCAGGCCGACGCTGTCACGAACGACGCCCCTGTTTCCTCCGGGACTCCTTTGTGCACACCAAACTTGCCAGAATATGTCAAGCAAAGTTATTGAAACCTGCTGTTTTGGCCTTCGAAGAAAGGAGGGAACAACTGCCCCCTCTTTCGTGACACCGTCGGCACCTGGCGGACTGGTCGCAGGTGCCCCCTTTTACCTTGAATGTCTGACCCCCGCCCCCGTGACCAGAGCGCTGACTGGAGCACAAGACGGCGGAGCCGACTTCGCAGCAGGCATGCCGGAATCTCTCTGACTGATGGGAAAAAGGCTGCGCCGCCGAAGACGAGCTCCTGGAGAGCTTCGACTGATAACCCGTTATTTGCCTGTCATATCACAACAAGTGCAACATCATGTCAACTCTGAACGGAAGGATTCTTAAAGCAACTACATGTCAACACAAGTGTAATATAATCGACATTATCTTGGTCTTGGGATCCTCCTTTGGTCTCGGACTGAGTATGCCCAACTATTCGGGCACCCCTGGTCCCGTTCGCCCTCAGCGTTTCGGCGTGTGGTTGGCCATCCTCTTCAGGACCTGCCACAACCAGCCGCATGGGGCAGGCCGACGCTGTCACGAACGACATCCCTGTTTCCTCTGGGACTCCTTTGTGCACACCAAAGTTGCCAGAATATGTCAAGCAAAGTTATTGAAACCTGCTGTTTTGGCCTTCGAAGAAGGGAGGGAACAACTCTTCGAGCTGTCTCGGGGCACTCTTGGAGCCGTCTCGGAGCCCCCTCGGGCCGTTCCCAAGGCCCTCAGACGGCTCCGAGAGTGCCCCGAGACAGCTCCAAAAGTGCCCCCAGAACGGGGGGCCGAACGATTCGCCCACGCCGCGAACCACCCGCAACCCACCCGCGACCCACTCGCGACCCATCGGCGCCGCAAACCACCCGACATCCACCCGCGCCGCGACCCGCCCGCGCCGCGACCAAACCGCCTGGACGACGACAACAATAACAACAACAACAAGCATAATCCTCATCGTGGATCCCCGCTTCAGCCGCGCACCCAGGGACACTGTGAGACCGTTCGGCCCCCCTCGCTCTGCGTGCTTCGCCGCAATGTGAAGAATTCCTCCGCGGACGAATCCGCCCGTGCCCTCATGCGCGAAAGAACCTAGCTGAACGAATTCCTTCAAATATAGTTCCGCGCCCGCGGCCGACGCAGAAATGGCGTCGGCGGGTGTCTAGGCCTACCGCAAGGCGCCCGTTGGTCTCCATGGGCATGCCTGCGATGTCGCCCTATCCCCCTGGCCAGACGCACCGCTGACAATCTCTATGCTTCGCGATGCTTGGACGTCGGCGGACGATGTGAAAGGGCGGCCCTTTGCAAGCATGCGTTCTTACCTGGGGCCCGAACTGGGGCGCCCCCGGGGAGCGCGAGGCGAGCATCTCGCGCAAAGGTTCTAGCATCATGTGCGTCCAGGGCGAACCCTGCACGCCGCTTCAAAACAGGAGCGCTGATCTGAACGCGTGGCGCGAGGTCATGCCTGGCGCCCCCCGGGGGCACTTCGGCCCAGGGGCACCTCTAGCAGCGCCCGAGGGAGGGGCCTGGAAATCGACGCTGGGGCCCCGGTCCAACGCCGCCGAGAAGTTGGGGCGAGCTGCTGGGCCAGCAAACCGGGCAGGATCGCGCCTAGCCTTGTGCGCGCGAGAGCCCTGCAAACAAGCGGCGGCCACAGGCGCGCGAGCGCAGGCAGCGGCGGGGATATGATCGAGCACGTTGACGGACAAGTCAACTTTTATCAAGGGCGCGTCGCTGCAGAAACTGCCAGCCGAAACATCGAGCCACATAATCCAGACGGTGTCCAGGACAATCGGGGCGCCCTGGGGGGAGCCGCGTGCTGGCCGAAACTTGGCCGGACTCCGAAAAGTAGAAGGCGCCCGCAGATCAAGGTTGCGCGTGGACTTGTGGAAGCACTGCCCCGGCGAACTCTCCTGCGCTGCAACCGCGTGGCCCACGTGGCGAGACGCAAATGGCAAGAGGTGAGCATTGGCATCAAAGAGGCCCACCAAAGCTGCATTTGGGGACCTTTCGCGAGAGACAGTGTCAAAGCAACAATCCCACCATTGACGGATATGCCCCTGTGGCGCCTTGCTGTGAGGCGCGTGGCCGACCGCGTCATCAATCCGGCAACGACGGGCAGGCGCGGCAAGGCGTGTAAAACCCGGCAGCGCGATGGCAGCGCGCGGGCGCTGGGGGCCACGGGGGTGGAGAGGTAGACCCGCAGAGAGCAACCGCGCTTTCCAAGAGGTATACACTGAGCGTGAATGCCATGAAACTGGCCAACTTTGGATGCCCCGCTGCGGGGGGGCCGTGTTTCTTGAGTGCCGATTGAAAACAGCTGACGACGGGCAACTCTGTCGCAAAGATGACGCATCCGATCTGGCATGTATAGCCCAGTCTCGCGACAAGCCTTGGCCTGATCCGAGGCCCGAGCGCGAAACGCGAGCACGTTGGCGGATGACAGCCAGGGGGGGGGGGGGGGCTGCTGCACGGCAGAAGGCGCGACGGCCTGCGCCGAGGCAACTCCTGGAAGATCTCTGAGTATGCCGGCGGGGTCAGAGTCAGGCGTGATTGCTGGCATGTCCAATCCACCGAGAGGCGGGTGCTGAGCCTGAGCCTCCGGAGACGCAAATGACCAGGCCCAGCGCAATGTCGAGGCTGGCCCCAAACAACTTCGCCTGAGGGCGCCGCCAGCTCGCCCCAAAGATGGCCGACGCAACCTTCGACGTGTCACCAATGCAGATCCGGTGCAAGGGCGCGGGCCAGTTTTGCAAGGGAATCGAAAGCCTCTCGATGACGCGGTAGAAGCTAAGCAAGGGCACCACCAGCGGCCGCTCGGAGGGCTTCTCGACAATTACCGACAATGATGACTTGAATTCCCAGCGACAGCAACCGGACTGGAAAAGCCAAGCCAAAGCCCACTGGGCCGCAACGGTCTCGCAACCAGTAGTGCGACCGAGGTGGGGGCGGCGTCGGGGCCGAGCGAGTCTCCAAGAAATCCGTCATAAAAACAGCAGCGAACGACCAAGCAGGAGGCGCGCGACCAGACTTCCCATGAGCGCCACCAAATCCATCAGCGTAAATATGGATGCCAACCACATTGTCCAAGTCAACTGGAGAACTTAGCAGCGGAAATTCGTTCACTGTAACTGAATGCGAAAACTTAGCAAATAACATGGGCATGCCTGCAGAGATCCTGAAACCACGGGCTGGCAAGACAATGGACGGCGCCAGCCAGGGCCTGGGCCGCGGGAAAGGGGCTGTTGGGAACGCCCGGGGCCCCCGCGCCGCCGAGAGGAGCGGGCGGACCAAGCGAGCCCGGATGGGGGGGCGGTGGTTGGACAACTGGAAAGGCAATTGACAGTCCATGGCCTGTCGCTGCCTGCTGAGTTCCCCGTCGGGCTTGAGAGAATTCTGCGCGGGCGCCTCGCCCTGCGGGATGGTCGCCGACCCGATGGTGAGGCCCGCCGCGTCCTTCATCGTGCCCCCCTCCTCCTCGTCGACGGGCGCCTCGGCGGCGGGGGGCCGCTGGGACATGCGCGGCGGTTCCTCGACCTCGTCCGAGCTCTCGGCCGCCGCGAAGCACTCGATGGGCGACGCGAGCGTGACCCGACCGTCGGCCCGACTGGGCGAGTTGGCAATGGCGCTCTGCCACTGGGCCTGCTTCATTGCAGCCCGCTCCGCAACGGACTGGGCCGTCTTCCCTGCCACCCTTGCCCTCCTTGACCTCTGGGGCGGTGCCGACGGCGCAAGGCGCAGTGGCGCCAGCGGCACCAGGCGCGGCAGTATACGGAGCACTCTTCATGGCGGCCAAGCTGCCCTGGATCTCCTGCATGGCGGGCGCCGGCGTGGGGAGGTCGGCAGGTTGGCAGCGAGGGCAGTCTGCGACGCCTGCAAGGCCGCAGTGACCGGCGGCAACGCGGGCGAGACAGGAGCAGCATCGGGCGGCGGGGCCCAGCGAAACGGCGAGTCGCCAGCGTGCGCGAACGGCGGCGCCTCCCAGGTCTTCGCGAAAGTGGCCTGCTCAACCGTTGGTCTGATGGGGGTCGTCGTGCGTCTGCGAGGGCTCGCGTGCTGATGCGCTCGAGTCCCGTCTGTTCGGAGCGGTCCTGCCTGCTGGTGGCTTAGCCTCGCTCGATTCGGTTCCCGCCCGTTTCCTGAGGGCGCGTGACATCTTCTTCTGCTGCTGAGCCTCATCTAGGCACAGGCCAGGGAGCGATTCGTCAGGGAAGACCCCCCTTGCAGCTGTGGTCGCATCGTCGCGGCTTGTGGACAGCGTAGCATCGCGCTACGTGGCCAATCTGGGTAGACTGATGTCTTGCCCCTGGCTAAGTTGGCATCGATGACCTCGGCAGTCTGGAGGATGGCAGAGTCGGTGGCCTCAGCGCTGAGCATAACTTGGCTGTGATACCCTATGCCCCGTCCGTCCGTCATTGAGCCTTCTGACCCTGGATCGGCCCTCTGTTCTGTAGGCGTCATCCCATCGGATGAGCTGGAGGGCTTTCGGGTAGATAAGCTTGGCGGGGTGATTGCCGGGTCGGTAGCTTTGGACCGTGTCCTTGTGGTCGCCCGAACCCACTGATGCGAGTTGGGCTTCGCAGATGAACGTGGCAATTTTGGCCGGGGCCCTCGGTCCACTTCCCTGTCCGGACCAGTTGGCGGCCTTGGCGCAGTAGTTGGCGGCGCGGGCAGGGTGCGCGCGGGCGTAGCCGCGCTCTGGTGACCCAGCGCCTGATGCCTCTCTGCGCGGTCTGGGCATTGAGGTCCAACCGTGCTGGCGTATGCGGCTTAAGTGTTCCGCCCGCGTTGCATGGGGTGATATGCCGTGCCCGTAGGGGTGTGCAGATGGCTCCGCTTGGCCCAGGTGGCCCAAGGGAAGATCGCGGTCCCTGATGTGGCGGGGCCTTCTCCGATCCATGCCACTCCATTGGCCTGCGATTGAGCGACGACCTCAAAGAAGTTAATGACGCGGTAGGTTCGGCATCGTTAAGTTCCCCGCGTGGCCCTCGGAGGAGACATTCTTTTCCTGCGCCATTCGCTCTGGAATCTCTGGCCTACTCTCGCTCAGTGATCGCGTCAAGGAGGTTCTCTGGAGCCTGTGGCGCGCGGTGGTCTCTTCTGTGAGTTCCGAATTACCTGTCGAGGATCTGGCGCATGGGTGGAACTGAAGTGGCCTGGCCGGGTCAAACAAGATGCTTGGCCGCTCGCGGGACTGGAGGCTGTGGTTCCCTTGCGGCGGCAAGAACAATGTCGATTCGCGTTGCCCGCCCGACTGTGCTGGTGCGTCGTCGGCCTGTCGCTGCGGCTGCGGCTGCGCGCGCGTCCGCCTCGGGCTGGGGCGTTCCTCCATGGTGGTCTCATCGTCGCGCGGGCGGTGCTGATGGTGGCCGTGGGGAGTGCAAGCTCGGCTGGTTGAGTCGCTACCAGCAGTGTTTGGAGCTCTGAGGCCGGGGCGCTTGCTCTGGTGAGAGTGCTTGCCCGAGGCCCTTCGCCGCAGCATCTGCGTATCCAGGCGCCCCAAATTGCCCGTGCCTCAGGCGCCATGCCCCCGTTCGGAAGCCGGCGGCGTAGGTGATACCGCGCATTGCGCAAAGCCCCATGCAGACGAGCATGGGTCTCCGATGCTGCGCCGCGTTTGCGCGGTGCCAGGCGCATGATTGCGCGGTCCACTTCTGGGTGACAGGTGTGCAGTGGTGTCCATCGCTGTATTGGTTTCAGCCCTCAGCGTGGCAAGGCCTGGTGGAGCCGTTGCGCTGTGGGGCTTTGCTGCGCCCGTTGGCGTTTCAACGGCTCCCTTGGCTGCGCGGGGCGAGCGTCGGGAAAGCCTCTCTGCGCTGGCGTCGCGCTGTTTCTTCTCCGGAGGCGGCGCGCCGAGAGGCGGCGCGCCTCTTCGCTGGATCGACGTCGGTGTCAGCAGCGCTTGCCGGCGCGGCCCGGTGGCCGCCCTGTCCTGGATAGTCGGCGCGGCGCTGGTGCCCGGGCCACCTGGTGAGGGCCCCAGCGCGGGCGCCTCTGAAACGTCTTCTCCGTCGGTGTTTTCGATGGGTCCGTCTTGGTGGCGGCCCTCGCCTGAGTCGTGCTTCGTGGCGCGGTGGATCCACGGACGTGAGCGGTGGTTGTGGGTTGGGGCGCGGCCGCTTTGACGATGGCAAAGTCACTCTTGGTGGCTTTGTCCCATCCTGTGTGCTGGACTTCGCAGCGCCATTGGGTGGGTGCGGGGGCCTTGGCCATTTGTGTTCAATAACGCTCTGGGGCGCGATGCCTGTGACGCAATATCTTGTTTTCGCAAGCGACGCGTCGTGATCTCAAAGGGGACTTGCTTGCTTCGTTCGTGTCGGGCTTCGCGCGGATGTCTACTCGCTTGTCGGCGCGAATAGCCGCGAAGGCATTGATACTTTTCGGGGCCTGGTCAGCGTCTTGGGGTGCGATCTGTTGGTCGTCTTGGTGCCATGCCGCGATGTATTCACTGGGCGCAGGGCCTTTGGTGCCACGGTAGCTGATATCAAACTGCACACCGCCTTGGCCTGGGGCGGCCAAGACATTTGGGACGCCCATCGATTTGATGGCAACAGTAGCGGTTTCGTGACGTCCCAATAGCTTCGTGAGCTCCTTTATTTGCACGGTGCGGAAAAGTCTAACTAAAAGATGGCAGTGAAAGCGTCGGTGGGGTCATTGTCGAGCTGCTTGTGTGTTTGGACACGCTTCAGAATCTTGTGGCGCTGTTTGGCCCTTAGCTGCACCGTGCCTGTTTCGAAAGGCTTGCGCGCGCCGTTGATGGGAGCTGCCCCCGAGAACTCATGCAGTGCTGGCGGGGCGGCAATAACATCAATTTCGCAGATAGCTCGACGGATCCAGACCGCGTTGTCTGCTGGGTCGAGGGTCACTTGGGCGACATTCTGCAGGTTCTTGACTTGGACATCCCAATGCTGTGCATCCAATCTGATGAGTGGGGCTGTGCCGTTGCCCTGGTGGGCGTCGGGTCGGGAGAAGCCGTGCGCCCTGGTGAATCACGGCTGGAACCCGCAGGGCCTTTGGTGCCATGGTAGCTGATATCAAACTGGACACCGCCTTGGCCTGGGGCGGCCAAGACATTTGGGACGCCCATCGATTTGATGGCAACAGTAGCGGTTTCGTGACGTCCCAATAGCTTCGTGAGCTCCTTTATTTGCACGGTGCGGAAAAGTCTAACTAAAAGATGGCAGTGAAAGCGTCGGTGGGGTCATTGTCGAGCTGCTTGTGTGTTTGGACACGCTTCGGAATCTTGTGGCGCTGCTTGGCCCTTAGCTGCACCGTGCCTGTTTCAAAAGGCTTGCGCGCGCCGTTGATGGGAGCTGCCCCCGAGAACTCATACAGTGCTGGCAGGGCGGCAATAATATCAATTTCGCAGATAGCTCGACGGATCCAGACCGCGTTGTCTGCTGGGTCGAGGGTCACTTGGGCGACATTCTGCAGGTTCTTGACTTGGACATCCCAATGTTGTGCATCCAATCTGATGAGTGGGGCTGTGCCGTTGCCCTGGTGGGCGTCGGGAGAAGCCGTGCGCCCTGGTGACTCACGGCTGGAACCCGATTTGTGCGTCAGAGAGTCGTGCAGCATTGTGTAATTTTCAGCATACTTTCATCAGCTCGCCCCTGAGCTTGTGCTGATTTGGGCGATTTTGTTTGTAAATGGTGTCGCGTACGGTTTGGTGCTTATGAACGAGTTCGTTGTATGCAGCGACTGCTCGGCCGACGCCGCCGCTGCTCTGGAATGCGGCGGCGCATGCTTCTTTTCGGGGCTGGTTGCTATCCGGTGAGGGTACCTTTTCGCGGCCCTTGCCTGGTGGCTTAGGCTGCTGATGAAGATTGGTACGCTCAAGGCGGGGACCTTTCGGGGCCATAGCGCGTGCGTGTACTGAGGCGATGTGACACGAATCGGTCCCGTACGAATGGCACGGCTACGGTCTCTCCAATCTGACGGGCGCACAGAGTTCATGACCTGGCTACGCCCTGGGTCAAAGACACTCGAACCGAGACTTATAGAGAAAGAGAGAGAGATACTATAGAGAGAGAGAGAGAGAGAGAGAGAGAGAGAGAGAGAGAAAGAGAGAGAGAGAGAGAGAGAGAGAAAGAGAGAGAGAGAGAGAGAGAAATAGAGAGAGAGAACAAACAAGGAAAGAGAGAGAGCGAGAGAGAGGGCGAAGAACCGATGTAGAGAGAAAGCGCGAGAAAGAGAGAGAGAGAGACAGAGAGAGAGAAATAGAGAGAGAGAGAGAGAGCGAAAACAAACGACAGAGGAAAAGAGAGCGAGAGACAGAGAGAGAGAGAGAGAAAAAAAAGTCGAGAGAGTGATATACATAAATACCTATACGACCACCCTTCGGGTGATAAGGAGGTTGAGGAGGGGAGAGGGGGGGGAACCAACATCTGACTCAATCGATCTCACGATCGATCTCGCTCAACTCAACGGGACACCACGGGACACCACAGGACACTTGTCGATCTCACTATCGATCTCACTCAACGGGACATCACGGGACAACCTCTCGATCTCACGATCGGTCCCACTATCGATCTCACTCAACGGGACACCACGGGCCACCACGAGACACCACGGGACATCTCGGGACACCACATCGGTCTCACTATCGATCTGATTATCGATCTCACTATCGATCTCACCCAACGGGACACCACGGGAGGGACACATCGGGGCACTTGTCAATCTCACTATCGATCTGGCTCAACGGGACACCACGGGACACCTGTCGATCTCACTATCAATCTCACGAGCGATCTCACTTTTTGGGACACAACGGGGCACCTCGGGGACACCACATCGATCTCACCATCGATCTGACTATTGATCTCACTATCGATCCCACTCAGCGGGACACCACGGGACACCGCGAGCCATCGCCGGACGGGCGGGCGGAGGATAATAATTTGCCTCGACTTCGCCCTAGCAACGGCGGACACCACGGGAAACCGCCGGACGGGCGGGCGGAGGACAATCATTGGTCTTGACTTCGCCCTAGCAACTGCGGGTTCATTCCTCTCGCGCGCCCACGCAGCTTCGCCTCGCCAGCACGCGCGGCACGAAAGAAACGAAACGATTACCCGGTTGGGGGTCTCCGTTCCACTGCGATCTCACCCCCCCAACCTCCGATAGAGACATCGCGAAAGAGAACCAACACAGAGAAGGACGCGGCGCGGGGAGGAAGGGAGGGATGGAGGAGGAACGGAGGAGGAAGGAATACAAGGACTCGCCGTTGAGAAAAGCGTCATTTACGTCGCCAGACGAACAAAGCATGTCCAAAGAAATCACCAAGTCTTTGGCCGTCTGGGGTCTATACCATGTCGTTAGCACTATGTCTTTTTTTGCTTGTTTGTTTGCTAGAGATCGCCGTGAAAAACCAGGAATGCGGAGGAAGAAACAGGCGGATGAGGAGGATGAGGACGACGACGGAAGAGGAGGAGGAGGAGGAGGAGGAGGAGGAGGAGGAGGAAGATGGAGGAAGGATGAAGGAGGACAGAAACGGTGGACGGCGAAGGGTGGCAGAACAGTGGGGGTCAGCGGAGAGAGGCGCAAGAAAGATGACAACGTCGTGGGAGAACTGCGGCCAGAGTCGTGATTTTGTCACGACGCGGGGGAGTCATGGAAGGAGGTGTGGGTGGGAGCGGGAGGGGCGCTCAAGTATGAGGACGTTGTTCGGCACGCGGAGAGGCGCCTCGACTCTGGAGAGGTTTTCCACGACCTCTGCCGAACGCTTCAGGCCCCCCCCGCCCAGCTCAGGGGGTAAGTGCCAATCGGGATCCAGATTTCTTCTGAGGGACCACGACTACCTGGATCTCGACATGCGCCCACCTATCCACACGAGGCCAGTGGACGCCCAACGGCAGATGACTCAAGTTCGTGTGTCCTGCTTGCTTTTCGAGGCCACGGGTGGATTGCCCGCTATACCTGCCAGAGCACCCTGCCCCTTCTAATTTGGTAGCCGTGCGATTCTTGTGCCGCACTTATGCTCAGTTCGGACCTCATCAGAATCCTCAATTTCGGCCTTGATGGAATTCGCTTCATAACATGAGCTTGGTCGTCACATGGCCCCCCGCACAGATCCTGTCCATTAGGCTTACAAGCCTCCCTGAATGGCTCCAGGGCGCTCCAGGCACCATAAGTTTCACGCAGCCATGATACAATGGGACCAAGAGTTGTTCTTGTGGCGCACTGTGCCCGATGAGGTATGTCTACCTTCGATGTGTCTATGTCTTCCCCCTTTTTATGTTCTAGCGTGGATGGCAGGGGTGATTTTGCCGAGCATGAGTTGGTTCCGCTCCTGGTTTTCTTATGTGTTGGGGGGGTTGGCCAAGAAACCAGACCCCCAAGTGATCGGCATGATGTGGCCGATGACCTCGTTTCTCCATGGGTGAAGAGCAAGATCCTCGGTTAGTCATACCTTGAGCCAAAGATGGCAGTGGAGAGCAGGAGCATGGAAGAGAGATGTGTACACTAACGCATCTTCGTGCCGTCCAGCACCGTAGATTAAGACTGGGCCCGCATATGGGATGGACTTTGCCCTACACGCCCCGGGCCTCCCGAGGGTCTAGTATCCTGCGAGTGTCCTGTGTGCTGGGCTCTGCTCCTGCTGCTGCTGCTGCCGCTCGGGAAGAGCTCCAGGGCACGCATGGTGTTGCTGTTGCGCCCTTTCGGGCAGCTCGTTCCCTCGCTTCTTCTCGTCACCTGCTCTGACAGTAAGCAGCAATACCGAGAACTGACCGAACCAGCAGCGAAACCGAGACCGACCGCCCGAAGGCAGCCCAGAAACACGCAACAGCGCAGCAACCGACCGAACCGAACCGAACCGAACCGAACCAAATCGTCGTCATCGTCGTCGCATTCGCCGTCGCCGTCGCCGTCGTCGCCGTCGTCGTCGTCGTCGTCGTCGTCGTCGTCGTCGTCGTCATCGGTCGTCGGTCGTTGGTCGTCCGTCGTAGTCGTCCGTCGTCGTCGTCGTCGTCGTCGTCGTCGTCGTCGTCGTCGTCGTCGTCTGTCGGTGTTGTCGTCCGTCGTCCATCGAATGTCGTCCGTGGTTGTCCGTCGTTGTCCACCGTTGTCCGTCGTCCGTCGTCCTTCGCCCGTCGTCCTTCGTCCGTCGTCGTCGTCGTCGTCGTCGTCGTCGTCGTCGTCGTCGTCGTCGTCCGTCGTCCGTCGTCCGTCGTCCGTCGTCCGTCGTCGTGGCCGTCGTCGTCGTCGTCGTCGTCGTCGTCGTCGTCTGGCGCCAGGGTGTTCCGAATAACCCTCCCCCTGAAGGGGGGGACTTTCCAACTCCCATCCCTGTTGCACCAGTGGGGAAGGGCGTGGGGGGGGTCCCTCCCCTACTTGCCAATGCACACAGACGGCGCTCTGTCACATACGTATGCGTGTATATAATGGGTAACATCCGTGCGGACTTGGGGAGAGCTCGGGCCCACGAGTGAGCGGAGCCCTCCCGGTTCGCACCCGGTGGCAAAGGACGCCCAGTCGGCCCAGGATCAGATCATCGGGCACTTTAGCCCACAGAGTCCTCTGGTTCGCCCAGCCGCCAAGGCACCGCTGGCACCAAGCGCTGCCATGGGTGCACCCTGAAGCCGTGTGCCAGACAAGTACGCCCAAGCATCTACATTGGTTGCGTTGGTGCGGAAACGTGTCCTGCGCGTCGCGCCATCTGGCGCTTCCAGGCAATCCGTTGAACAGGAAACGAAGGACGTGAAAGCCAGATGTGAGGCACTGCGCGTGCGCCAGTATTTGCCATTCCTGACCTAGCCCTGGGCACCACCGCCGCCTCGCGCTAACGTCGCGGCGCCAGGTGGGCACGTGTAGCTTCTTAAAAAGCCTTGCGTAGCCGAAGGTACTTATGCGGATGTTGGTGCGCAGTGGCCCACCACGGCAACTTGTCACACCGTGTCATTCCACGGCTGCGGGCGGGGCTGGGTCCCCAAACGTCGTGCCTGGAGGGCGCAAAGGCGACTATCGTCTGCGCCGCGGCAACTGGGCATCTGGGCCCTCCAAGGATCTGCTAGGATAGCCCTATCCTGGTGAGGACGAAGGCGGGCGCCCAGGACGTACCGGCTAGCCCGATGGCGACGCGCAGGTCCCATTGCTTATTCGAAAGGCGGCGACGGGGCGATGTAGTGCGCCGGGTACGGAACTAGGGAGGCAATGTAGGCGTTCCAGGCTGTTGCCCGGCGCCCAGGTGATGCGCGGGCGGCGTGCAGCGCGAGAGATCTGTTCTTCATCTTGGCTACGGCCTTGTCCCCAGTGCCTTGCGTCATGGCGCCGAGCCGCTCGGAGCAGATCCCTCCCTGTCGTGGTGCGTGGGGCCCCTCGCCCCTAGGGGTGACCACAACGCCAAGGTATGGCCACTGGGGCTTGACAGAGGAGCTACCGAAGGGCGATGCGTTCATGACACTTTGCCACCATTCACACGCTGCGCCAGGGACGATTTTTGGTTTAAAATAAAACAAATGGAGCACGTGCAATTGCGTTGCCAGCCCCATGCGCCTGCAACTGCTGCTGGGCCAAGATCGTTGCTCAGTATAGTCATGGCCAGGTCCGCAGGTAGCCCAATGATGCAGATGTGTCTGCCCTTCAGCGGAAGCCTGTGCCGAGAGTGGGGTCGCGGTCAGTACGGCATCCAGGCCTTCAGGCCGGGTGGGCAGAGCAAGTCCTGTGCACGTGTGCGACGCGATCAGGAGCCCTGTAGCCTGTGGCCCACTGTAGCATGATCGAGGCACGGAGGGCGTGCTCGGCGGAATCCAATCGAGCCGCCAGGTCGTCGACGCTGGTGGGGCATTTGTTGGCTGCTGCTGCTGCTGCTGCCGTGGCCGCGATCACGGGGTCGTAGGCCATGCGCCAGAGGAGGGGCGATGCAGTGCCCCCCATACCGATGGAGCGCAGGAGCCTGCGCCTGGGCCCTGTGTACTTTCCTTTGCAAGTCTGGACGTCTCTGTCTACGACAAGGGCCAGCAGGGCGTGCTGTAGCCAGTTGGGAAGGCCCCAGCGGCCCAGAAGCGTCACTGCACACTGTAGCGACACTTTCTCGAATGCTTTGCTCTGGTCGGCGAAAAGGATGGCGGGCGTGGGGGTGGGGCCTATGGTCGCAACCACACGCCGAATGTACTGGTCTACGATGGGGGGGCGCCCCGTCATAGCAGCGAGGCGCGGCTGCTGTGGCTACGTGCTCGGTTGCGGCTCTGATGTTGGGCCCGCACTGGCCTCCCGCCTGGCAGCCTGGTCTGGAGACAGCTGTGGCTCAACCAGCGGCCCCAGCAGATCGGCCAGGGAGGCCCCAAACAACCTGCGCATGCACGTGGGAAGCTGCAGCCGCCAGAGATCATTCGGTCTCTCCGCGTTAGGAACCTTACGGATCCAGACAAGGAGGTCGACTGACGGGCCCAGAACCACGTCCAACAGGGCTGGGTCGCTTTCGGCTGCGTGCTAGGCGTTGGCCAGCAAGCATGCGACGAAAGTCGCCTGGGGGTGATATACCTCGTACGGTTTTCCGTCCACTCCAGGGGCACTGCCGCTGGGCCGTAGCAGGAGGGCGGCCAGTCTGCTCCAGGTAGGCTGGAGCTTTGATCCATCTGAACCCGTCTGCCACCGGAGAACTCCGCATCGAGGATATGCATACATTTGCGATCATACATATACATTTACAGTTAATTATGATTTGACTTGTTTATCGATTTACTTGTTCATATATGCATCGAGTTGCATTTACATGTACAACTATACATATACATATATATATATATATGTATACAAATGTTCGACGGTGCTTGGACCAAATTCTGGATCCTCGATCATCCTCCTCCTCGATCCTCGGTCCTCGGCCTCCATATTCCAAAGTCTGCTCAAAGTCTGCCCCGCACCCCTTCCTGGGGTCCATCCTGTCGAGCGTTCCGAGCTGCCCCCAACGCCACGAAGGGGCCCTGGGCGGCCCAAAAAGAGTGGGACAGTTCAAGATCGGCCTGCCGCGTGCTCCGAAGCGCAGCACGTCTTCTCCGCCCTAGCCCGCTCAGCGCCCCATCGCCAGGCGGACCCCTGGGAGGAGCTCGTCACACTCGTCGCGCTGTAACGGTCGGCCGACCGTCATGCTCTTCGCCCCGATGGCTTTGTAAAGAAGATGCGAAGCAACTGGGATCTCGCATGGGCTTCGAGACGGATCCAGCACCTCACAGTTCGCGATCCTCCTCCTCGATCCTCCTCCTCTTCCTTCCTCCTCCTCCTCCTCCTCCTCGATCCTTCTCTTGGGCGGGGTTGGGTCCCCGGCTCGATCCTACTGATCCTCGCTCCTCCTCCTCCTCCTCGCTTCTCGCTCCTCCGCGATCCATCTCTTTGGTGGTGGGGGGGCCCCCGGCTCCAGCCGCGCAAGGAAGCTGGACAGCTTGATGGACCAGAGGCGCACGACGCGGTCCGTGTGGCATGACAGGAGGCACCCCTCGCGCTCGAGGAGGAATGGCGAGGGGAGGGCTCTCTTCCTCCTCCTCCTCCTCCTGCTCCTTGGTGGAAGAGCACCCCGCTTCTCATGGGATCGCCCCCCTTAAACATATCCTCTCTCTCGCGCCCATTTTCCCTTCCTGACAGCCCCCCCCCTTTCGTGGGCAATGCAATGAACCTCCTCCCTGGCGCGGAGCGGCCTCGAGGGCTGCCGAGCGACGGACCCCGCGAGGTTGGCGCTGGATGTTGGGCTCGCCTCCTTTGGATTCGCCAGGGTCTCGGCCGCACGCGTTGGGGCCCAACTGACCAGGGCTAGAGCTCGGCGAGAGTCAAGACCACAGGGCCAACACGTACCCCGTGAGAGATCCGGAGCCCTCCTGGAGGAGGAGGAGGGGGACCAGAGTAAACCCAAGACCCATCAAGAAAGTTGCAATACACCCTCACTCCAAGTTCCCCTTTCATATGGTCTTATAAAACGTATCGTCACTGCGGACTGTTGCGACCTGGCGAACAAGAAACACGTCCCAGAACACTATTCCTGGGGCGTCAATACCGCGAATCAACGTGAGTGTCGCGCCCTGACAATCACAAATCGTGCCAAAACACCATTTCTGGGTGGTCAACCATGAGAATCCTTGAACCTGCTCTACACTGTAAAGACGACTGCGTGCGGCGCTGAAACGAGAACCACATTTTGAAAACGGCATGCCTTCCATCCATGCTGCTCTGCCAAGCGTTTAAAGCACATGTGCGCGGCGCCGAGGCGAGAACCACATTTTGAGCAGAACCCGCTCTCCATCCGTGAAATTTTGGCAAACTTTGAGACGAACGTGCGCAACGTTGAGGCGAGAACCACATTCTGAAAACAGCCCGCACTCCATCCGTGAAACTCTGAGAGGCTTCTAAAACGAATGCGCGCGGCTGAAGCGAGAACCACATGTTGAAAACTTCCCGCCCTCCATCCGTGATCTAAAACGACTGTGGGCGGCGCAAAGGCGAAAACCGCATTTTGAAATCGGCCCACCCTCCATCCTTGAAACTTTCGCAACTTTTTAAAACGAATGTGCGCGGCGCTGAGGAGGGAACCACATTTTGAAAACGGCCCGCCTGCCATCCGTGAAGCCCTCGCACATTTCAAGCTTCAAGGCGGTAAACATGATGCGGAAGTCTCAGGCGAAACGCCAGGCCCCCCAGGCGGGGGGCGGGTGCGGTGTGTGTGTGTGTGTGTGTGTCGCGGCTCGCCCCGAACACAAGTGCTCTCGCAAGGCCAATGCTATAACAGAGAGTGAGAGAGAGAGAAAGGGGAGTAAAGAGAGAGAGAGAGATAACAGCAACAAGAAAGTGAGAAAGACAAGAGAGAGAGAGGAACACACACACATATATATATAGAGAGAGAGAGAGAGAGAGAGACAGAAAGAAAGAGAGAGAGAGAGAGAGAGACATAGAGAGAGAGAGAGAGAGAGAGACAGAGAGAGAGAGAGAGAGAGAGAGAGAGAGAGCGAGAGAACAATATACAGAAAGCAAGGAGAAGGGGGAAGGAGGGGGATGAGGCAGGAAGAGGACATAGAAGGGAGGGGGGAGGAGCAACACACTGAAAAGATGAGAGTGGATGAGGAGTCAGAGGGGGGCAGAATGAGTGAGCGAGCACAGGGGGCGCCCAGAGTGGCTAAAAGGAGGATCTAGAGAGGGGGGGCAGGCGGCAATCCTTGTGCTCGAGGACGATCATCTTCTCGACTCCGGGGAACTGCTCGTCCGCGACCTCGTCCTGAATTGCCAGACCCCCTGCTAGAGCCACTATGAGATCTGCCATCCCACGCTCTTCTTTTCTGTCTCTCTCGCTCTCTCTCTCTCTCCCTCTCTCTCGGGGAGGGGCAGCCCTTCCCTCGCTCCGCGTCGCAAGACGTCCCCCTTTCGCCTAGCTGCGCGGAAACGACCAGTGGCGCAAGAACGCACGGCGGCGGCCGCTTCCGGACTCGGACTCGGACTCGGCCTGCTTCATGCGCCGCGAGGGTGCTGCAGGGTGGGGCCGAAGCGCCCAACAAATGCAAATAACAGTGAAACACATTCAGCATATAGTGAGACTACAACGGACAATAACAAGATGCGTGACGAATGCAACTATGACCTGTGTACTCGCCGGCTGGCCGCTCATGTGACGATGTAGCGAAAATGGATAGAACCAAGAATACTGTACAATGTACACGTATACAGCGTACAAACATGTTTGCACAAGTACGGATGGCAATAAGATTGTGGAGAAAATGCACTTGTAATCGTCGTCGGCCGCCGTGTGGACCCCAAGCGGTGTGTACGCCATATGTGTATGTCGTGATCGGCACAGGTCTGCACATGCTGGTCCCTCTTGGGGCAATCTCCCCCCCCCCCCGTAGGGCCATCTTGGAATTCCCGTGGGTCCTCGTGGGGCCTCGTGGGGCCGCCGTAGGGCCATGCCCAGGCGCATTCCTTCTTCTTGCCACGAAAGCAGCAATCACATCAACATGGTTTCAGCTTGTGCGCGTGCCGTTCGCATCACGATCTGTGTGAGAAGAGATCGCGATGCAGATCCGCAGCCCCAATTGAAAAGGGTGACTGTGGATGCTGCACATGAGGATTCAACCGGCGCCAGAAGACAGCAAGCACCAGCCATGAGGGAGGAAGACGGGAGAGGAGGGGGACAGGAGAACGAGAAGAGAACATATGTATGCATTAATCCGTTGAGAGCGCATACCCCCATGATCCGAATGATCATTCATATAAACGGGCGTCAGATAACAGCAATCAAGGAACGCAACACAGCGCAGTACCTGACACAAGGTCGAAGTACACCCCGAAGCCATGTCATGCCAATAGCAAGCTGGCTGGGCGGTACCCCGTGCCCTGGGTGGGTGGCATCGCTTGCACACAGTCGCTCACACACACCAGCGCGCACGCCGCTTAGCTTGCACACCACGTAGGTCACTCCGTATAGCTCACACCAAAAACCCACGCCGCAGAGCTTACACACCACGGCCTGCACCGCATGGCTCACACCATGTACTTCGCTTCACATAGTGAGCGACACATAGCTCACTCCGAATAGCTTCCACCTCCAGGGTGCACACTGGCTAACATATGCTGACCGATGTTCGATTTTCAGTGCATCTATTGTTCGATAGAGGGATGCCTACAGGGAAGTTCCCTTTCAAATCTGGGTTGTCGCCTGAAGGGCAAGCCGATCGGGTGCTGGTCTTTCAAAGGGGCGCTCCTCGCAGTAGGAAGGAAGGCTTGTGGGGACTTGTGAGGCAAGGACTTGGAGGGTGTGTTGCAGCTTCGTTGATGCATCTTGGGTTTGCTCTGGTCGTCCTGCCTCTCCTCTTCCCCCCATCCTCGCCGCTACCTGGTGGGGATGTGGATCTTGATTGGGTGGAAGAGACTGGGTGTCTGGCCACGAAGTGAAAACGCGAGAGAGAGAGAGAGAGAGAACGGGAAAAGGGAAGAGAGAGAGAGAGCGAGAGGTAGCAGCCCCGACAGCGACGAGGCTTCCAAACCTTGGGGGATGAAGTCCCTGAGCCTGGCAGAAGCGAACCTTGCGACCACGCGCGACGACCCCCACGATCCTCGCCGACGAGCGGGTCCAACCCCGGGAACCACGCGGCGCCGGGGAGGGCGGCATCGCCCGTGACGCCGAAGGCGTGAGAGGCGCGGCTCCTGGCGCCGCGGGCGGCCTTCGGCGGCCTTCGGCGGCCATCGCTCGCACCTGGCAGCCTCGGGCGGCCAGGGAGGCGGCGCAGAGGTCGTCGTGCGTTGCTTGTCATCGTCGTCGACGCCGACGGCGTCGAAGTCGCCTGTCGTCGTCTTCGGCGGGTGCGGGTCGGAAGGGGTCGGCCTTCTCAGAAGGAAGGGGGCATCTTCTTTAGAACAGGCCCGCGACTTTCATATCGGAGCAAGAAATGAAGTGCACATAAGCTTTCGGAGGTCCGCGCTGATTTTCCCCAGGTAGGATCACGGTTCAATGAGTTACCGCTTCCAAGAAATCCATGAGTGCGAGCACCATTGAATCCCAGACGGCGCATGCAAACAACAGAGCACAATATCGTTACAACCAAAGAAACACAATTCAAGGATATTGTATGGATCCCCAACAAAACGCGGAACTATGGGGACCAACAGGGAGCATTCCGCTCCGTGAGCTGAAGCCATGAGCAAGTCAGAGCATGACCCTGAAAGGTTTCTAAAGTTTTTACCCCCCCGGGATCTCTCGGCGGTGAATGACACTGGTCCTGAAACCTCCTCGTCGCAGCGGCGATTAGTTTCCCTCTATTATTGGGCGGGCTGGGTAACGTTTGGGGGTTATCTCTCCCGCGGAATAATCCATTGTGGGCTACCCTGCACGCGGGAGGACTTGTGAACATCTTCTCATGGATATTGCAGTCGGGTTGCTCCGTTTTGACATGCGAGTTTGCTCGAACTCGCTTGCCTAGACTGATGGCATAACTCCTGCTGGCGCTTGGTTGGCGTGCGCGGAGACATGGGATTTGTGTTCCTCCATTGTTGGGCGGGCTTGATATTTTGTTGGGTCATTTCCTTAATGTATTGATCCACTGTGGGCTACCCTGCTGGCGCCTGGTCGGCGCGCGCGGCGACATGAGATGACTTTCCCTCTTTTGTTGGGCGGGCGGGATAATGTGTGGGGGTTATTTCTCCAGCGAAATAATCCATTGTGGGCTACCCCCTGCCGCGGGAGGATTTGTGAGCATACTCTCATGCGGGTTGCAATAGGAACTGCTTCGTTTTGACGAGCGATTTTGCTCAAAATCGCTTGCCTAGCAATGCTGGCGGAACTCCTGTTGGCGCCAGATCGGCGCGCGCGGAGACGTGGGATTTGTGTTCCTCCATTGTTGGGCGGGCTTGATATTTTGTTTGGTCACTTTCCCAATGGAATCATCCACTGTGGGCTACCCTGCACGCGGGAGAATTTGCAATCGTATTCTCATCAGGATTGCACTATGACTTGCCTCGTTTGGATTCGCGAATTTGCTCGAAGTCGTTTACCTTGCACTGTTGGCACAACTCCTGCTGGCGCCTGGTCGGCACGTGCGGCGACGCGGGATTAGTTTTCCTCTACTGTTGGGCGGGCTGGGTAATGTTTGGGGGTTGTTTCGCCAACGGAATAATACATTGTGGGCTACCCTGCGCGCGGAAGGGTTTGTGAGCATCTTCTCATGAGAATTGCAATGCACATTGCTCCAATGTTTTGCGAGTTCGCTCAAACCCGGCTGCCAAGCACTGTCGGTAGAACTCCTGCTGGCGCCTGGTCGGCGCGCGCGGCGACATGAGATGAGTTTCCTTCTATTGTTGGGCGGGCGGGATAATGTGTGGGGGTTATTTCTCCAGCGAGATAATCCATTGTGGGCTACCCCCTGCACGCGGGAGGATTTGCGAGCATCTTCTCATGCGGGTTGCACTAGGAATTGCTTCGTTTCGACTAGCGATTTTGCTCAAACTCGCTTGCCTAGCAATGCTGGCGGAACTCCTGTTGGCGCCGGATCGGCGCGCGCGGAGACGTGGGATTTGCATTCCTTTATTGTTGGGCGGGCTTGATATTTTGTTAGGTCATTTCCCCAATGGAATCATCCACTGTGGGCTACCCTGCACGCGGGAGGATTTGCAATCGTCTTCTCATGAGGATGGCACGATGACTTGCTTCGTTTTGATTCGCGAATTTGCTCGAAGTCGTTTACTTGGCACAACTCCTGCTGGCGCCTGGTCGGCACGTGCGGCGACGTGGGATTATTTTTCCCTCTACTGTTGGGCGGGCTGGGTAATGTTTGGGGGTTGTTTCGCCAACGGAATAATACATTGTGGGCTACCCTGCGCGCGGAAGGGTTTGTGAGCATCTTCTCACGAGAATTGCACTCAGAATTGCTCCGTTTTGATTCGCGAATTTGCCCAAAGTCGTCTGCCTATCACTGCGGACAGAACTCCTGCTGGCGCCAGGTCGGTGCGCGCGGCCAACATGACGACTTGTCCAGTGTGGACAATGCAGAACTTGCCATAATTATATATTGTTCACGCGACAGAGGATGGATTTTCTGATGGCCCGCGCGGGGCCTGAGCTTCAACAATCCATCTCGGGATGGAGCTTTCAGGACAAAGTTTCTGAGTGTCAAGTGCCTGGACCAAATTTCTCCATGAGAGCGCTGCTGGCGGGCGCCGCGGGGAAAATATCCGCATTTTCCCTCTATTGGTTGGACACCAGTCCGTCAATAAGGCCACCGAACAAAAATCAATTGCTGGGGGGGGGGGTTCTAAAGACCCTCTGGGGTTACGCGTGCACAGCCGAAGTGGCTCTGGGGTGCACTCGCGCAGCTACAGCGCTCGACCTCGCAAGGGCCTTACATTGATCCCCGTCTAAGCAATGAGTTTTGGGGACTTGCTTCGGCGAGTGAATCGCACGCATGCCGAATGCATGTTCGCTTGGCAAAGGATGTTTGGGTGCATCCAGAATACATGCAACAACGATTCGCGATTTCAGTCACGCTTGCATTTCACGCGAGCTACTGCGAGCACTGTCCACAGGCGGCCAAACCATGGATGTTCATAGACAAGCGTGCACGCGCGAAGAGGGGGAAGAGGAGGAGGAGGGAGGTGGATGAGAGGCACCAGTACACGATACAACTGTCGCTGTTGACGAAGTCGGTCCCAAGGTTCTGACCATACCAAAACTTGAAATACGCTCAGGCAACAAGGAGGAGGGTTCGGAAGAGTACTTAGGCCCCGTGCCTCCCCCTTGCTGGCGGTCTTGGGCAGACGCTGCCGTTGAAACAGAAGAAGACGAATGCCAACACGCCACGGACGCAGCTCTGTGAACGTGGAAACTCAGCATGTACAGATCCATGACCTCGAAATGAGACAACACATCATGGAATACCGAAAACATCGCTGCTCATTCGCACTAGACTCTTAATGCACCAGGTCCCACCTCAATAAACGCTGTGCAAGTTGTCAAAGATACCCCAGGGGTGCTTGAATAAACTCTCATTCATGGCAATGGCCTCCGCGAGCTCCACCAGACATGCGTCGTCCAGCAGAGGCATGCCTCCAGTGCAATTTTGCCAACGGATGACATGTTGAAATGGGCCCGTTCGGCGACGGGGCCCCGATACGATGTTGCCAAGGTGCGTCTCGTTGCTTCGTGCAGCGCCGGCATCCCCACGCAATTTGACATTGTTTTTTTTGTTATCGCCCCTCCGTAACGCTTGTCACGGGGGGTCCGCCCCACCCCCCCCGTGACGGTAACGATCGTACGGCGAGCGGTTGCGCGAACCCCCCCCCGTGCGCGCGTCTGCCGCGGTGTACACATCGGCGACGTACACAAGCGCTGTTCTGCACGCGGCTGTTGTGGTGTACGCTGGCGCTGTGGTGCGCACAAGCACCCCTGCATTGGTGACAATAGAAGATGATGTTCCTCCCTCCCCCTATCTTTCTCTCCTCACGGGCTCCCCTTGTGCTCGCGGGCTATTGTTGTGCTTGCACGCCGCGGTGCTCTCATGCTATTGCTTTGTTCACACCGCAAACAAAAAAGAAGGAGGGGGAGGAGCGGCGAATGCAACAGAGCGGGGAGGAAGCAGGTACCAGGCAACAATTTACATTCTTCCACGCCTCGACGTGCCAGGGGACACAGTGGCGGATCAAGCGGTTGCTGGCGACATGAACGTCAACTCTAGGAGGGATCGGTGTTGGACTCGCTTTCCTGGCGCATGGTCCAGCATCGACCCCAGCGCGGGCGCTCCAGGTTGCGACGCAGCTCGGGGGGGGAGGCCTGTCGGGCCCCAGGGCTCTCAGCAACGAGCCCGCGGTGCGAACTCATGGTTCAAGATCGGGCCGAGAGCTTCAGGTTGCGCAGATCGTTCAAGATTGAAAAATCCACGCGGTGTCAGATAGCAACGTCCCCCCGCCCTCCTCCTGCGTCCTTGCGAGTTCTGGTGTTCGCAGGCAGGGAGGTGCCCAAAGGCAGCAAGGTGTACACAAGCAGTGTCGGCCAAAAACCGGGGGACCGCGCCCCGGGCCACAAACGTCAATTCTCGCGGATGACTGACATATTGATTTTGATACGTTCGGGCCCCGGGCGGTGGCATTGAGTAAGCGTGCGCTCTGATGCACGCGGCCGCTATGAATGCTGTGCACGCCGCGCTCTGGTGCACGCGGGCGCTGCCTGCGGGCTACACAAGCGCTGGGGTGCACGCGCACGGCTACAGGTGTACATACGGCAACGGCTCTGTGATGCACACGGGTGTTGCGGTGTGCGCGTGCCATGTGGTGTGCACAGGCGCTGTGGTGCACGCGGGTCCTGCGACGCAAGCACTCACTCGCTCCATTCTGGTGCGCGCAAGAGCTGTGGGGCGCGCAGGCACTGTGGAGTACACTGGCGGTGTGTTGCACACGGCTGCTGTGGTGTACACAGGCGCTGTGGTCCACACAGGTACTGCGGTGTACACAGGCGCTGTGGTGTACACGGCTGCTCTGGTGTACACGGGCGCTGCGGTGCACACAGACGCTGTGGTGCACGCAAGCACTGCGGTGTGCACTGGCGCTGTGTTGCACACGGCTCCTGTGGTGTACGCAGGCGCTGCGGTGTGCACATGCGCTGTGTTGCACAGGCGCTGCGGTGCACGCGTGCCCCCCCGCGCCCCCCCCCCTCGCCCCCACCCCAATCGTTGCGGTTACCCCCCCTTGGCCCCCCCTCCCCCCGGTAGCTTTCGCGGGCCCAGGGTACAAGAACGCTCTCTTTGGAGTGCGGACCTGGGGGCTTCGGCTTCGGCCGAACACGTTTTTCCTAAGACATTTCGGGCGGAAGAGCAGTTTCGACTTCGGGCCGACGGGTTTCGGCATCATGTTGACAACGTTTCTTCGGGGAAGTCCCGAGCGACAACCACGCTTTCGACTTTTTGAACTACCGAATTTTAAACTTTAAATGCCAAACGGGTTGCCCGAGACCGAACGACGATTCCGCTTGAGACTTCCTCCAAATCTCATTTGGAACCTTTTCGGTTTTCGAAGTCGGGACGGGGGCGTCTTGCTGCTCGCAGGCGCTGGCGCTCAATGGCGTGTTGGTCTGCCCACCGTTGGAACCTTCGTTCGGCATTGTCTTGGTATAGCCACGAGACGCGTCAAAACTCTCGCAACGGCGATGTATGCTGGTCTGATTTGCCCTCGAGCACCTTCCTGACAGCCTTCGCCGCATCCGTTGTGGTCTTGCACGGCACGGCGTCTGCAAAGCCAGGCGTCAACACGGCGCAACGGCTGTGAGGCGGAACTTGGCTGCGCTCCTGAATGGCACGAGCCTCCTTCTCGACCGCGACCAAGTTGAAGCCGCCAAAGACACTCGGCTTCAACTTGAACCAACATGGTCCAAAATGGCTACGGAGGGTCCGTGAAGATTTCTTGGGCCACGCTGAGTCTCTGCCCCCTTGCGCGAAGAGCGCGGCAGGGGCAGCACTGGAGGCGCCGCTGGGGGGGGGGGGTCGAGCGCCAACCGAGGAAATCCGCGCAGGCCTTCGAGCTTCTCCATCATATGCATAAGATGTTGATCCGTCGATTCCAAAGAGGCTTCCTGGAAGGCCGGAATGCCTCTAGAAAGCCTCTGCCCTCTCAGAGAGGCCACCCCCCTCGCCCTGCCCCCTCCCGAGTGCCGTCGATCCTGGCGCCACGGTGGCCGTGCCACCCTGGCCGTTCTCGCCCCCGTCGTCTGCCCCCACCGCCGACGTCATCCGTCGCCGTCGTCGGCGTCGTTGTCCGACACCGCCAGCGAACAAAAAGCCGCTGAAACCCAGCCCCTGGACCCCTCCGGGGGCCCACTTGCCAGCCTCCTGGGCCACGCCCGGCCGGGGCGACGGGAACGACCAGAAGCGCACAAAACTACCCGACATGATCCCGACGTCAACAACGTCGCCGTCGCCTCCGAAGGCCTCCAGCTGCTTTCTTCGGCAGCCTTCCGCGGCCGTCGGCCGTTGGCTGTCGTTGTCGTCGTCGTCGTCGTCGTCGTCGTCGTCGTCCGCTCCTGGCGGTGGCGGATGCCGACGCGTTGGCCGACGCGGGGTGTGCCCACGCGCCCGCCGTGGCGGATTCCGACATGCCGGCGTCCTTGTCGCCGGCTTGCCTTCGAGGGGGGCGCGCCCCACCGCGACGGCGACGACCATGACGGACGACCAGCGACGGGCAGACTACAGACGATGGACGAACGGCTGACGGGCAACTGCCGACGGACAACGACCGACGAAAACGGACGACGACCGACAACGACGACGTCGTTGACGTTGGCGACAACAGACACGACGATCTGCAAACGACGACGACGATGATCGAACTACTAGGTTGACAATTTCTTCCTTTGGGGGGGATCCAGGAGGTTGGCTTCCCTGGGAGATGTTGGCCGAACGCGCCCCGGACAGGTCCCATGGGGGGGATTTTGAGAAAGGCCCAGGCCTCTGGCGATTCGAAAGATCGCAACGCTATTCTGTCGCCTTTTGGGGTTCGCTTTCGGGCCCCAGCGCCGCCAAAACTCCGCCGACCCTTCCGGCGTATGTGAAGGGTTGACGGCCTCCCATTCAGCCGCAGTGCGGTTTTTAAGCTCCCCCTCCTTTCCCTTTGGCTACCATATGGGGGCGTCTCCATGCGTGGCAATCCAAGGGAAATCGAGCAATGTCGCGATTGAGTCACAAGGAAACCACTTCCCTTTGCTCCGTTCCCCGCTGGGGTTGGGGTAGGGCGGGAGGGGGGACCCACGTAAGTTTGTGTGTGTGTGTGTGCCCCCCTCCACTTCCGAGTGACTTCAGCGATCTTGAAGTTCTTTGGCCGCCGAGATGGCGCCCACATTGGCTCCATATGGCTTCGAGCATGCGTCCTAGAGGTCCCGCGACGGACAGCTTCACCATGGGCTTCCCTGCAGAAGGAGAAATCCGATTACGACTCTCAACGCCACAAGCAATACCCGGAGTCGGATGAGGTCTTCGACATGGTCGCCGAGGGCCCCGATCATAAGTCCACGCACTTCTCCGATACAGCATTTGACAACCAGGACTCTTGCACTGGTCTCTGCGTGGATGGGGGACGCAGAAGGGCCTCCCGGGTACAGGGATACCCTGAGCGAGGTACAAGCAAGAACCACACTAGCCTGTCGACGACTGTCAAGAGCTGCGACGTCCACTACAGTTCCCTGCACATGTCAAGATCGGAGACTGCCTCTCGCTTGAACAATGGGACAATCCAGTGCTCACACCATCTCTCTGGCCGTCTTCCGTGCCAGAGGGCAGGAGGAAGAGGGACAGGGGTGCCCTCGTTGCGCAAGAACGTCCTGCTTGCCTCGCAGCATGAGACCCGCAACCAGTCGTGGCGTAGGCAAAAGATTTAAAGGAGGGCGACGCACCTCTTCCTGGGTCGGGTCCCGAGTCCAGCCCTGATGGACGCCTCGGGCTTGCAGATAATCATTTTCACTGTCATCCAGGATGGGGCAAAGCGTTAATTTGAGCACCCTGCAGCTGGCACAGCTCAATGAGAATGCCCTCCCGCTCATCGAGTTCCTGCGCGCAGGCTCTGGCACTGGAGCCCCATTGGAGGACTCCTAGAATCCTCGTATGATGTTGATTAAAGGCCTCCTCCAGGACATGACCAACACTGAGGCGACCATCCATGAACACTGAACTGAACATGATGAAGCTCCAGTTGCCTCTCAAGTAGTGTTTCTGGCACTGCGTTGGAGGCCCCATAAGAGGATGACGTCCATAATCGTGGGGCAACGTCCAACTGCAGCGATGCCATTGGAACGCGCATAGAAGGCGAGGAGCACAAGCGCCAAACATGTGGATGTCTTCTACCAGATCAGCAGGGTTAGGTTCTGTCAGCGTTGTGCGTATTTCGCCGCACGAGTGGACATTCGTCTCGCCGTTCAGCCGTCCAGGACGTCAAGGTCTCTGTGGCGCTCTCGGCGTCTGTCCACGGGAGGAAAACCGTGACGAGAGAAGGTGTACAAGCGTAGGCGGTCTGAGACTTTTGAACATTCGATCATGCGAAGACTCATGCGAGCTAGTTCATGCAGCACCAGCTCCTGTGACTCCCCTGAACAACGAGGTAGAGTCGCTCCGAATACCAGGATGTGTCGTCCCGCAGGGCTTCTGAGGTTGGTGCGATGCAGATGTTGCGGGTCTCAACGGTTGGGATTTCTTGCTTAGCGTGTCCGCCACATGTAACACCACAGCTAATATGATCTGACCCGGAGCATTTGCTGGATGCAAGCGTCGACTTATGGTGCAAGTTCGCTTTGTCGCGTGCGCGATGATAGACGTTAGGTCCCTAGGTTGCGGTTGCCTTTGCGGCCCCTGCGCGGTTTGCGCCTCCTTCCGTCCTTGCCCCGTTCCTCTGCCTTTCCCTTCTTTTCCCTTCCCCCCCTTAGGGCGCGAAGGTCGCAACTGCGCCGTGCGACCCTTCCGAGGTCTGGGTCGGGGCAGTTCGCCCGCAGGCTCGCGAGCTTTCAGTGGAGACAGCTATCTCGAACACCGTTTCTTGTTGTTTGTCAACGAGGGGTGATCTCCAGGAGCCACCGCCACCGCAATCAGCAGGCACCACCGCTCGGGTGCGCGTGTTTTTTGGTGTTGCACTGCCAGGGGGGTAACCATCTTACACGCTGAGCCCTCCCAAGGTTTTGGCGAATTTTGATTCGGGTGTTCATCAATCTCCTAAGACAACCCCTTCAGGGACTGGCCCTGGATAGCAACAGTAGCTGGGAGCATCAACTTCTGAAAAGTCTTAAGATCGACAGCCATTGCGATCGATCAGAAAATAAGGAGAGGGAAAGCTGGCAGGCACTCGCACCCGGTAGGTGGGAATGTGGGTAGCAGCCACCTGAGGCGAGGATCTCGAGCCAGGCCCTTGGCTGCAACAAGCTCGACTCGCCAGGCAACACGTTTCGAATATGATCCGAAGTGACTCGAGCCAAACTGTCTACGGATGATGAAGAAGATGATGATGATGATGAGGAGGAGGAGGAGGAGGAGGAGGAAGAGGAGTAGGAGAGGGTTGGAAGCGGGTGAAGGAGTGGAAGGGTCTCTTTTTGTAGGTCCAGGGGCCCGACACGGGCCCCAAAAAGGTGCTAAACCTTGAACGCCCGCGCCGGCGTCGCAGCCGTGTCGACGCGGCACGCATGTTCTGATGATAACAAACATCCGAGCACCCGGACAAGACGACATCCTGCTAAGCATCGGGCGTCCTCGTTTGGCGAATGCTCGCAGGGACGGCTGCCAGACATCCTCCCTTGCCCGAGAAACGGTGCACCGCAACGTCCGACTTCGGATGCAATCGCCCCAACACCAAACAGCCCGCACATCCGATCCAACTCAAGGCGCTGCTTCCCCTGCACTAGGCCGGCGGGCGGCCCCCTCTCGGCGGCGAGGAGGAGGAGGAGGAGGAGGAGGAGGAGGAGGAGGAGGAGGAGGAGGAGGAGGAGGAGGAGGAGGAGGAGGAGGCAGCCGAGGGGACGGATAACAAACGCTTTCGGGGCTTTCGAGGAGGACGACCCCCCCGGCTTGGCGGCGCGCGGGGGCGGGGCGGCGGCCGGCGGCCTGAGCACTTCTTGCAGGGGCCCGGTGGCTTCTCAAGGAGGCGTCTTGGAAGCCGCCAGGCCCTTGCAGGAGGGCCCCTGCCTTCTATCGGAAGACCCTGCGCCTTCTCAGAAGGCTGCCTCGCGCCACCCCTTCTGGGGTGCCGCTGACCTGCTGAGACGAGGGCGTGATCTTGTCGCTCAGCCGGTACTTCATGCCAGATGACGACTCCTGGATTTTCCAATACACCACGTATCCATCGTCGCCGCCTGTAGCCAGCAGCCCTGTATTGGAGGATAGGCGGGAGATGCAGGTGATGTCGTCTGTGTGGCCAAGGCCGCTGCTGTCTTCGAGAATGTACTGCGCCTCCACGGTCTGCTTTCTGCTGTCTGGCCAAACATAAATGCGCCGGTCCCAAGCGAGACCCACCACAAAAGTATTCGGCCCCTCGCGAGCCCACAGCAGACCTGTGAGTTCTGAAGGCTGCGGCATCGTATACGACTGCAAGAGCTGACCAGACGAGAAATTCCACAACTTAACGATACCATCCTCGCCGCCAGTGTATAATCTCCGCTTTGACTCGTCGAATGTCATGCATGTGAGCTTACTGTCCCGGTGGGCACGCTTGAAGTCGAACTGCAACGTACCCGTGCGTGCATCCCAAACGCAGATGCTTCCGATACTGTCTCCAGATATGATCTGTTGAAACACCTTGCAGCCAAGCGCAAATGTTATACAACATCCGATCTTAAACCACATCCACCCCAAACGCGCACTTACTCAAGGTGCCTGAGAGGCCTCCCTCTTCTCAGATGTCGATCTGGTGAAAATATCGCAAGAGATCACGATTCTCCCTCGCCCCCCAAGTAACATCTGCTGTAGCTGTGCTGAAGTAAAGCGGGCATTGGCGCGATCCTCCAATCAATTCGCGTGCCCCAAATCGAACAAGCTCTAACTACGGCATACAATTATTCCCCCAACTATCCTGTGGTGTTGGGTCCTCGTTTTGAAGAGACAGCGCCCCGCGTCCCTCCTCCTCTCCTCTCCTCTCCTCTCCCCTCCCCTCCCCTCCCCTCCCCTCCCCTCCCCTCCTCTCCTCTCCTCTCCCCTCCTCCTCCCGCTCCTCCCTTCCGCCTCGTCACCTCCCTGCGTTTCATCCACCCTAGACTACACCGAAGACTCCAATGGCACCATAGGGAGCTCCACCGAAGACTCTAATGGCACAGGCCGTATGCGTCAACGCCACCCAGGACAGCGTTTCATGACCCCATAGGGAGTTCCACCGACGGCTCCATGGCACAGACCACATGCGTCAACGGCACCCAGGACAGCGCTTCGTGTCCCCAAAGGGAGCTCCACCGAAGGTTCCAGTGACACAGGCCGCATTCGTCAACGCTACCCAGGACAGCGTCTGGTGTCCCCATAGGGAGCTCCACCGAAGGCTCCACTGGCACAGGCCGCATGGGTCAACGCCACCCAGGACAGCGTTTCGTGGCCCCAGAAGGAGCTCCACCGAAGGCTCCAGTGGCACAGGCTGCACGCGTCAACGCCACCCAGGACAACGTTTCGTGGCCCCATAGGGAGCTCCATCGAAGGCTCCATTGGCACAGGCCGCATGCGCCAACGCCACCAAGGACAGCGCTTCGTGGCCCCACACGGAGCGCCACCGAAGGCTCCAGTGGCACAGGCCGCATGCGTCAACGCCACCCAGGACAGCGCTTCGTGGCCCCATAGGGAGCTCCACCCAAGGCTCCACTGGCACAGGCCGCGTCAACGCCACCCAGGACAGCGTTTCGTGGCCCCATAGGGAGCTCCACCGCTCCAATGGCACAGGCCGCATGCGTCAACGCCACCCAGGACAGCGCTTCGTGGCCCCATCGGGAGCTCCACCAAAGGCTCCAGTGGCACAGGCCGCATGCGTCAACGCCACCCAAGACAACGTTTCGTGGCCCCACAGGGAGCTCCACCGAAGGCTCCAGTGGCACAGGCCGCATGCGTCAGACAGCGTTTCGTGGCCCCATAGGGAGCTCCACCGAAGGCTCCAGTGGCACAGGCCGCATGCGACAACGCCACCCAGGACAGCGTTTCGTGGCCCCACACGGAGCGCCACCGAAGGCTCCAGTGGCACAGGCCGCATGCGTCAACGCCACCCAGGACAGCGCTTCGTGGCCTCATAGGGAGCTCCACCGAAGGCTCCACTGGCACAGGCCGCATGCGTCAACGCCACCTGGGACAGCGCTTCGTGGCCCCATAGGGGGCTCCACCGAAGGCTCCAGTGGCACAGGCCGCATGCGTCAACGCCACCCAGGACAGCGTTTCGTGGCCCCATAGGGAGCTCCACCGAAGGCTGCAGTGACACAGGCCGCATGCGTCAATGCCACCCAGGACAGCGTTTCGTGGCCCCATAGGGAGCTCCGCCGAAGGCTCCACTGGCACAGGCCGCATGCGTCAACGACACCCAGGACAGCGCTTTGTGTCCCAATAGGGAGCTCCACCAAAGGCTCCTCCAGTGGCACAGGCCGCATGGGTCAACGCCACCCAGGACAGCGTTTCGTGGCCCCATAGGGAGCTCCACCGAAGGCTCCACTGGCACAGGCCGCATGGGTCAACGCCACCCAGGACAGCGTTTCGTGGCCCCAGAAGGAGCTCCACCGAAGGCTCCAGTGGCACAGGCCGCATGCGTCAACGCCACCCAGGACAGCGCTTCGTGGTCCCATAGGGAGCTCCGAAGGCTCCAGCATGCGTCAGCGCCACCCAGGACAGCGTTTCGTGGCTCCATAGGGAGCTCCACCAAAACCTGTACCCATTATGCGGTACTTGCAACTGCATATGGTTGGGTCCTTCTTTAGGCTAATATTGCACTGGGGTGTCTGTTGGGGCACCAGCGGCGGCGCTGAAGGGTCTGGCGCGCTGGGGCCTTCTGGTGTCCGGCGCGGGAACTCCAGGCATCGGAAATCCGAGCTGATCTTGCACCGCAGGCAGACCTCACCAACAGCGTATGGACGTTTTTGCCTCTGGATCATACGGACGTCGCGAGCGAGGCGCCACTTGGCCCGCGGGATGGCATCAAAAAGCATGGCTTGGCCTTTCATCGGGCCAATGAGCATCGACACCGTGCCATGGTTTCGGGCCAAGTCATGTTCGATCTGGGTACGGCTTGGGACTAAGCTTTTCCCTAGATAGGGACATCTCATTGGACCTTTTGTTCTCTTTACGCATTTTGCTGTCCATGGTCGCCTGTTGCATCGTCTAACATGCCCCTCTCCTCGCGCCCCCTTGTATCATCCTCTCCTGCCGCTTCCTGAGCTGAAGCTCACCACCCTGGGTGGTGTCTCGCTAGCCTGTGGGAACTACCTCTCTGGGTGCTAGCACCCAGAGCCCCACCTTCGTGCAGTCGAGCCCGCTGCAGATCGATTGTGTGCTCGACCCTGCTACCCGCGTGTTCGTGCCTGGGCAGCGAGCACTCCGCTGGCAGACGCGTCAACCAGAAATCGACCTCGAGGCAATGAGCGTGGCAGCTCAGGCGGCCTGCTGGCGCTGTCTGTGACTCAGGCCGTCGCGCCAGGGAGCAGCATATCGGAGGCACGGCGGGAAACGCACACTCCTCAGCCTGCAGCCCACCAGGGCTCTCGAGGAGCGCACGCCGTGCCGCCCACGGCCAGCGTGGGCCCCAGCGAATGCGGCACCGGAGGGCCACGCCTCGTGTCCCGCGCCGTCCGCCGGCCTCGTCCCCACGCCAACTCCTCCTGTCCTCGACGAGGCAGTGGAGAATGGCCACGCCGATCAGCAGTCGGCACCTGTGGGCCAAGTGCCGACCTGGGCGTCTTCCCAGGCTCAGCGGCTGGTATGTGCCCAGATGCAACAGCGCCTCCAGTACCGTCGCTCCCTCGCCTTCCCGCTGTGGCAGGCCCCAGCTGCACGGCTGACCAAGCGTGCGTGCCTACTGCGCCGCCCTCCGTCCTCCCTATGCGTCTGGCCCAGGCCGTGCTCTGGGTCCTCGTTGCTGGCTCTGGTCGCTGCCCTCGGGCTTCTGGACCCGGGGCTTCGCGTCCTGCTGTCGAGGTCCTCAAGGGTGCTCCCCTTCCTGTTCAAATGCGGGGCCCTCGTCAGCCGTGGTACCCAACCCTCCGGCCAGAATGCGGCCCTGTACCCACACGCCCCGCGCCGGGCCCAGCCTTGCCGTGGCGCCCTCTGGCCCAGGCGCGCACCTCCCGTCAAGGCCCCCGCTGCTCCCGACATGCAGGCCCTCGCCCGGACACAGCAGCCCCCGCGCGCACCCAGCCACCCACGGGCCCCCTGCAAGCGCCGCCCGCGGCCTGCCCCCCAAATGCGCGCACTGACGCAGGCCCGTGTGCGCCCCGCGCCACTGGCCAGGTCACGGCAACGAGGTGGCCCGGCTTCCTCAGCCAGCGGCGCTTCTCCGACGCGGGGGTCTGCCAAGGTTGCCACGGCCGGGCCGGGCGCGCGATTGCCCTCCCCAGAGGGGGCCCTGCCGCGGCACGACCGCCACGCTGAAGGCAACAAGCGTCGCAATCGTGGCCACGCCCCTGGCGCCTCCGCCGCCGCAGGGGCCCCTCCCGAGGACGACCCGCCCCCGCTCATTCGGAGGGCAGCGCGCCAAAGGGGCCCCGCAGCCCACCCCAAAGCGTCGCTCACGGATGCCCGGGCGTGGCTACGGCCAGTCGCTGCACACCTGTTCCTCGCTCTTGCGGGCCGGCGGGAGACACCTGGGGCTCCCCTCCGCCGAGTCGCAACGACGCAGGAGCTGTGGTCTTAAGCGACGGCTCTGGCGCCCCACACGGCGTCGAGCCCCTCCCTGGCTCATGACTACGCGGCCTTGTGCCCTGTACAACGCCGCCGTCCGTGCCGCTGCGGCACAGTCCGCGCGCAGACCATGCCCGTGCTGCCAGCAGCATGCGGCTGTCTCACCAGTCACTTGCCCTTGGCAGCGTGCTGAAGCGCGTCATGCGCTAAATGGGCTGGCAGCTCACTTGTGTAATCGTAAGCCCGGATACCAGCGCAGTCTGCCGCGCTACAGGAATGCTCCGAGCAGCCCGCAGGCATGCAGGAGACGCGTGCAAGGAAAATCGAAACGATGCCCAGCAAGCTTGCAAGCCTGAAGTGGGAGCTGCGCGCGAGTCCAGGAAGCTCCGCGCAAGATCTGCACAAACGGCTTGCTGCACACGTGTTGGGAACGAGTCGGTCAATTTTTCCAGGACGAGCCAGAGCGCCCGGCAACGCGCTGCGACGCTGCCTGACCGGCAACGCTGCTGCGAAGCTCGCCTACCCTTGCCTGCCAGTTTCTTGCATAAAACCCGAATTAGCTCTCAGGGCGCTATCTGGGAACTCCCCTGACTTCCAACCTAGGAGGTATTTCGGGCCGTTCGCCGAAGTACGTAGTGCGCGCTTCAGGGTGCCTTCGCCACCACCCTGTTCAACCGCGGCAACTTCCACCAAGGCGTCATAGGTCGCTGTGCCATTCCTGCTCGCCAGCAAGCGCCGTCAGCCACGCCTGTACCCGCGCGCCCAGCGCCCCGCGACTACCTGGCGTGCCAGGTCGGCACTGTGCCCTCCTGTTCTTCGTGTACTCCAGCATCAGTTTGCAGGATCAGCCCCCATGGCTGCAACGTCTGAGCGGGTTAGTGTGCCTGCTAAGCGTGGCGTGGACCCCGCGTCCAACTTGCGCGATCTCGTTTTCTTATTCGGCGTATCGACGTTGGGCGGAAGGTGGGGGGGGGGTCTGGCTCCGGACCTCTGCCTGATGCGACTGTTTGCAACAGTGCGTCCTATGGTGGAGACGCCATCTGTTTGAAAGAGGCGCCCAAAACAGCCAAGATCTACTCCATGAGGGGGGGGGTGTAAGGGCCCACGTCGATCGACAAGACAACGAATAAGGAAATTCTCTGATTCCTCCCCTTCCTCTTCCTCGTCCTTCTTCTTCCTCCTCCTCCTTCTCACGCGTAACTCAAGCAACCATGCCGATGGCGCCGCGAGACAGAAACGTGTGCTCCTTTCTTTCAGCTCAGACGTCAAACTGATAATGACGTGGAACTCAAAGGAGGATCCGTTCTCTCTCTCACTCTCTCTCTCGCCTTTCACACACTTCAGAAGCATAGCGATGCTATATACTTATTCCATGCTCATGCCACTTCACTTCGCGGCCTAATTCCCCACATCCAAAGTGGGGTTCTTGTTTTCTCTGCGCACCCCCCGCGCAGGAACCTCACGCCTCACCCCCTCTCCTCTTCTCCCGTCGCTCACTCCCTCATTCACTCAATCACTCACACCGTCATCATCAGTCCCACACGCACACACGCACACACTCACTCACAGTCAATCATCACTCATTCGTCATCACACAGACACGCACCATCATCACTCACACTCACCCACTCACCCATTCACGCACACTATCATCACCATCGTCGTCATCACTCGCACACTCACTCAGTTATTCACTCATCATCATCACTCACTCACTCGCCCACTCACTCACTCACCCACCTACCCACTCTAGCGGGAGCCTCGTCTGTGAATGAATTGCGAGGAAATCTCAGGCGGAAGTCCCCTCCCTATGGGGCCCGCACTTCATGTTGGTTATCCGAGCGGGTCATCGGCCTCCTGCAAGTGTCGTCACTTTTGGGCTCCTCAGGCTTGGGTTTGGAAGAAGTCTCTGGCGGGAGCCTCGTCAGTGACTGAATTGTGAGGAAGTCTCAGGCGGGAGCCCCTTCCCTACGGGGCCCGCGATTCATGTTGGTTATCCGAGCGGGTTTTCGGCCTCGTGCAACTGTCGTCACTTTTGGGCTCCGCGGGCATGGATTTGGAGGAATTCCCAGGCGGGAACCTCGTCTGTGAGTGAATTGTGAGGAAGTCTCAGGCGGGACCCCCCTCCCTACGGGGCCCGCGCTTCATGTTGGTTATCCGAACGGGTCTTCGGCGTCCTGCAACTGTCGTCACTTTTGGGCTGCTCAAGCTCGAATCTGGAGGAAGTCTCGGGCGGGAGCCCCCTCCCTACGGGGCCCGCACTTCATGTTGGTTATCCGAGCGGGTTATTGGCCTCCTGCAGCTGTCGTCACTTTTGGGCTCCTTAGGCCTGGATTTGGAAGAAGTCTCGTGCGGGAGCCTCGTCGGTGAGTGACTTGTGAAGAAGTCTCAGGCGGGAGCCCCCTCCCTACGGGGCCCGCACTTCATGTTGGCAATCCGAGCGGGTCATCGGCCTCCTGCAATTGTCGTCAATTTTGGGCTCCGCAAGCATGGATTTGGAGGAGTTTTTGGCGGGAGCCTCGTCTGTGAGTGACTTGTGAGGAAATCTCAAGCGGGAGCCCCTTCCCTACGGGGCCCGCGATTCGTGTTGGTAATCCGAGCGGGTCATCGGCCTCCTGCAAGTGTCGTCACTTCTGGGCTCCTCAGGCATGAATCAGGATGAGTTCTCGGGCGGGAGCCTCGTCTGTGAGTGAATTGCGAGGAAGTCTCAGGCGGGAGCCCCCTCCCTATGGGGCCCGCACTTCATGTTGGTAATCCGAGCGGGTTGTCGGCCTCCTGCAACTGTCCTGCAACTGTCGTCACTTTTGGGCTCCGCAGGCCTGGATTCTGAGGAAGTCTCAGGCGGGAGCTTCGTCTGTGAGTGCTTTGTGAGGGCGTCACAGGCGGGGCCCTCCCCATGTGGCCCGCACCTCATGTGCTTTCTCTGGGTCGTCCTCTGGCGCGTGCTCTCTCTGGGTCGTCCTCTGGCGCGTAGCCGCTGGGACGCACGTCGTGCGTCTCCTCTATGTCGTGTTCCGCACGAGGAAGAGGATGAGAATGAGGATGAGGAGGATGAGGAGGATGAGGAGGATGAGGGGGATGAGGAGGAGGAGGAGGAGGATGAGGAGGAGGATGAGGAGGAGGAGGAGGAGGAGGAGGAGGAGGAGGGAGGAGGAGGAGGAGGGGCAGGATGCAGGACGAGAAAGAGAAGGAGGAAGAGGAGGAGGAGGCAGAGGGGAGACAGGACGATGAGGAGGAGGAGGGGGAGGAGGAGGAGGAGGAGGAGGAGGAGGAGGAGGAGGAGGAGGAGGAGGAGGAGGAGGAGGAGGGAGGAGGGGGGGGATGAGGAGGAGCCGGAGGAATGCCCTAGGAGGCCCCAGGAGGTCCTGGGAGGCCCAGAAGGCTCCAGGAGGCCCCAGGGTCTGATTACTAGAGCTCGTCCTCTAGATCGTTCACGCTGGTGACGACGAGGAGGAGCAAGAGAAAGTATGTGTCGATGTCAATTATCGTGATAATTGTCCGTGAACACCTTTTGTCCACAATATGAACGGCCGCGCTGTAGTGTGCGCGGTCTGCCTGGCACGGCCAGGCTCTGTCAGAAAGAGTCCCGCCCTCCCTCGCCTTGAGCCGAGGGTGGCGGCGAAACGGACAGGGCAGACGGGCAGGAGGCAGCTGCTGCTCAAGCTTACTCCTGCGTAGCATTCAGACAGGGGGAAAAAGGTTCTGCCCTGTACCGTGCGCGCAGGCAATCTCTGCGCTCCTTGTGTGCTGCTGGACGAACTTCTGATGGGTCTCGATCTCCTGCTGCAACTTCTGGATCATGATCAGGGATTCGGAGGCCGAGAACCCAGTAGAGGTCGTCGAGCCGGAAGGGTTCCCTTCCATGCTGGCTGGTGGTTGTGCCCGGCGGGCCAACCTACGCTCCTCGAGTACCTGACGAGCTGAGGCCGGGTCGGTCGGGTCCGTCTCGTCGAAGATGCCCTTGCCAAGAGCTGCCCGCTTGCGAGCGCTCATGAACTGCTCGTCGTATATGAGGCGCCACTGCTGCTTCTCGAGGAAGGCCCGAACCACTCCGAATGCCTGCCAGCTTGCCTTGGTTAGACCGTCGGCGATCTGTGCGTGTGAGTGAACCCAGCGCACGACCGTTTGACCCTCGTCCAAGGCATTGCGGAGAGCCAAAGCCTCGATGGCTGTCCTCCGCTCTTCCAGTCCCAGTCCCGCCGACTGAGATCGCACCACGCCGTCGTAGAAGGCCTTGCAGTCCGTCACCAGGATGGCTGGTAATCGTCGTAGTGCTGCTGCGGTATCTTGCAGTGGAGACATATGGTGTAGAAGTTCGGCAAGTACCAATCGCACCATGCTCTGCTCGCCTTCGGCGTCGCCGGCTTCCTGCACCTCCGCCGCCAGGCTAGACCGAGCCACGCGGCGCAGCTTCTTGGAGCCCCAGTCGAGGACCGTGAACTCGGAGAGCTTCCCGTCCATGGCCGCCTTGGAGGAGATAGCGGTGATATGACCACCCTGGGAGTGTCCATCCGGGCGGCTGGCCCAGGCTGCGTCGCACCAGGTGAAGATGGCGAGGTCGTCCAGGGCGTGCCGGTAGATCCTGATCCCCATGTGGCGGCTCTGCTTGACGAGCTTGACAATGTTGTTAGCGGCCGTGAAGAGGTTGTGAGTACCTGCTGGTATCTTCATCTGGAGGTCGGCTACCCACGATAGGAGAAATGGCATGGTATTCACGCCAAGCCAGTAGATCTCGCCGCAGAACGCCCTGAGCACCGTCTTGTCAGAGTCCTTGAGGCTGTCGGTGGTCCGATGCTTACTGCCGCTGGCCGCCTTGACCTCCTTGATCTTGTCGATATACGACTTCTGGTGGAGGAAGAAGCCCTGCTCGCTCTCCTCGATGGTGACGCCGCACTGTTCGAGAGAGGTGAGCCCGTCATTCATGTCCTCCCAGGTGCCCCACTTGTAGAGCCCTCGGATCTGCTTGACCATGTCCTGCCACTCAGGGTGGGAGGTATCTCCTGCCATGATGAAGTCGTCGACGTGGGCCATGATCATACCAATGAGCCTGCCCGTCCTGGAACATCGTGCTTTCCAGAGGCAGGGCTCCAACTCGCAGGCTTGAAGTCGAAGTTTCGCAAAGTCGTGCTTGACCGTCTCCCACCAGTGCCGGGGCGCCTCGCCGATCCCATATCCAGGTTTCACGACCTGGAGGATTTCCCCTTCCTGCACGCGGAAGGCCTTTCTGAGGACGGCGTCTGGCTCGATGAAGAGGTCCTTGTCGAGGTCGTGGGCCTGCAGAAAGGCGGAGGTGACGTCGCCCTTGATGAGCTTCCAGCGGTTCGCGGCGGCCACTGTTAGCATCACGTGACGGGCGCGCCGAGACGCGGTGGGGCTGGCTGTCGGCTCCTGTCCTAGGTCCTTCGTCTGGTAGCCGAGGAGGACGAGCCGGGCCTTCGCCTTCCCATCGGACTTGCGGGTGAAGAGCCACCTTGCCCGGATGACGTCCGCCGCGTCCTTGACCCGAGATATCGGGACAGCGCGGAGTCCCTGATGCTGGATCCAGTTGTTCGTCTCCTTGGCGATGGCTGCCTCGAACTCCTCACGCTCGGTGGCGTTCATCTTGGACCAGGTCAGCTCCACCTTGTCCTTCCGGCGCTGGTTGACGACGAAGCTGTCCAGGATGTGGCTCATCAAACCTCGGCGTCCGTCTGGAGTGGTATTCTCGTCCTGCAAGTACTCGAAGTAGACGGTCTGCTGTTCGTCGATGCCGAGGGTGATGTCCAACTTGTCCTTGAAGAGGTTGACCAGGTGGTTGCTGTCGAACAGCGCGTCGGCCATCTCCTCGTCTGCGCCTCTCTGTCGCTTCTCCGGCGGTGCGTGCAGATCGAGCTCTGGTCCGCGGTGTGTCATGCGCCATCTAGGTCTCGACTCGCCTCGGGATGCGGCACCGGCCGCCGATGAGGTCGAGGTCGCGGGAGGCGGACGCGATGCTGTTCGAGACTCCGTCCTGACTGCCGCTGAGGTAGATGCTTTCCCTGGCGTTCGCGATGGGGCTGCTGACCGGTCAGCTGCACGAGCCGGTGGTGACCGGGACCGTCGGACATCTGGTTCACTCGGTTCCACTTCAGGTTGCGTCGCTGAGCTTGGTGTTGGTGGCCTGGAGGAATCAGGATCGCCGGGTGTGTCGTTGTCGGCGCCTGATGGGAGTCCCGCCTCGCTGTTGTTCTCGAGAGTCTGGCCCTCGGTCGCGGGGATCGCCATCGTCGGCTGCGGTGGAGGCTCGTAGTCTCGGAGGTCTGGAGGATTTTGTCCGAGAAGGTCTTCATAGGTACCGCCCTTGGCTGTCTCCAAGATCTCCGTCATGGTCTTGCCAAGGTTGCTCTGCCGCTGCAATTCGACGATCATCTTCTCTGCCTCCGAGGCGACGCGCAGCTGCTCCGGGGCGCACCTGATGAGCACGCTCCCGTGGGAGATCCAGATGACCGAGGTAGGACGGGTGCGCCCGTCCACGTGTCGTTTTTCCTGAGCAAGGACACGAGCAGGGCCGTACCACCCGCCCTTCTTCCCAGGGCGAGGGTCCAGGCCTTTCCCTTTACGCCAGAAGTAGACGAGGTCCCCCGGATTCCAGGTCTGATAGACCCGGTTGCGAGCCTGCTCGGCGTGTCGACGACGCTCAGCATACTCTACTTCCAGGAAGCTTTTGCGCGCGAGGAGGCGCCTCTGCTCCTGAGTCTCCCCGGTGTCCCCGTCAATGATGGCGAACGGGTTGCTCGAGGCCGGCATCCCAGAGACGCCCATCACGTGCTCGAGCGGGGAGTGGTTGCCGACCTTGTCCATGCTGTTGATCGCGCTCACGGCCCAGGACACCAACTCCTCGACCGGGCAGTCGGGGTCCAGCGTTGCCAGCTTCGTCATCAGTCGCTTGAAAAGCTGGATGCGCCTCTCGACCTTGCCCATCAGCCAGTGGGCCTCGCCCGGGGCAATCCACAGCTCGATGCCGCGGTCCGAACACCACCTGGCCACTGCTTGTGAACGATGACATCCTTCGGGGTCCAGACGGAGAAGGCTGGGGCGGCGGTAATGTCCGCACCAGTCATTCCATGTTGAAATCACCTCCTGAGTCGATCTGTTGCCATTGCGCTCTCCCTTCTGTCCATGATAGGTGACACTGGTGAGCCCGGATCCCTCGTCGATGTTCAACGTCATCAGGAAAGAGTCCTGCTTCGGCGAGAGCCACTCGAGCCCGTCGGAGGCCAGCACCTCTAGGACGCCTGGCAACTCGATGCCCGAGGCGACCCTGACGGCTTTTGGTAATTGTCCCGCATGGCATGCGTGACACTGGAGGCGAAGAGCTGCTCGTAGGACCTGGAGAGGTGCTCCCGATGCCTTGAGGATCTTGTACAGTGTCTTGTTGCTCGGGTGGCCGAGGTTGCGGTGGAGCCGCGTCAGCCGTTGCTCGATCTCCAGCTCCTCCTTCTTGGTCGGTGTCTCGGAGATGCCCAGGCCCTTCATGACCGACTCGTCGTCCATGGCCTCGGGGTTATCCTGCAAGAGGTCCTCGTCGAGGGCCTCCTCCATCTCCTCTTCAGCGTCCTCTGGGATCTGTTCCAAGCTGGTGAAGATCTCCTTGCCGTACCTCGCGCTGGTGTTCGTCTTCAGGATATGCTTTGCCCAAGCCTTACACAGTGCTGGTGGGTAAAAGGCCGTCTGGGCCACCACCTGTCCGTCCTCGATGGGGCGGTGTGTGTGGTTGTCGCCCCTGCCGGGGCGGTTGGAGCACGTCCTGCCGAGCTTAGCGCCGAACTCCGGGTCTGTCGAGCATATGCGCCATGCCTTCCTCATCAGCAGGCCGGAACGAGCTTCGCGAAGTCCATGCGCACAGCCATGGATGATCGTCTCGTGCATCTGGTCGCGCATCGCCTTGATCGAGGGCGACCTGGTCCAGCTTCGGCTGGAAGCTGGCTGTTCGAGCTCGGTGTGGCAGTCGTGAATCTTCTTCGAGTCTTCCCAGAGGCTCTTGCAGTTCCGCTGGATACGTCGGGCCTTGCGCACCTTCGCCAGATACGTGGCCTTCTGCTGAGCTGTCTTCTGGTTGAGATTCTGGATCGGGCAGTCTGCTGTACATGGCGGGCTGAGAACCAAGCGGCGCGGTCGGAGTCGTCGGAGAAGGTGAAGCGCGCGTCGAAGCCCGGTTGCCGTTCCCATGTCGATCCCATTGAAGAGGCCGCACCTGAACACTTTGCCTCCCTGGTCCCGCACGGCCTTGCTGAGGCTCGAGTCCTCCGGACAGCACACCTCCATCAGGTCGATGCGGTAGGGCCTGCCGAGCTCCGTCAGGTCCTCGGCGATGGTCTGGTAGATCTCGTCCAGGACCTTGTCGTGGCTCTCGTAGAACATCTTGAGATCCTGGTCGTCGAGCTGCTTCAGCGTTTCCTCTTCGAGTCCATCTCCGGCAGTTCCGAGTCGTCGAGCATCTCCGGAGTGAACTTCCAGCCCCCCTGTATCTCCGGGGAGTTCAGCTTGTTGGACAGGCGCCGCCAGCGTAGAGCCACTGCCTGCTCCCGGATGGTCACCTCCGTCGCCTTCGTGCACGTGTGGCTCTTGCCTCCGCGGCAGCTGCACCCCCGAATCGTCTTCCCGAGGGTCCCGCAGCAGGAACACGCGGACTTCGGAGGTCTCGTCACTGGCTGAGCCCCCGCTGGACTCGAGGGGGCGCTGCTGGCTGTCGCTGCTGATGCCTCTGCTGGTGTCCCGGGTGCTCCCTGCTGTGGGGTCTTGAGGCACTGGTGGCTCTTGCCCCCGAAGCAGCTGCACCCGCGCTTGGTCTTCCCCAGAGCTCCGCAGCAGCCGCACTTCCCCACTGGGTTGTACCACTTCGCTGGTAGCTCCGGAGTAGCTGGTGTTGCTGTTGATGTTGGCGTCGGGGTCGCTGGAGCCGAAGTTGTCGATCCCCTCGTGCGAGGGCGGCTCCACTCGGGGCGGGCCGCAGGCACAGGTGGCGGCCGTTGCTCCGAGGATTGCCCAGCCAAAGAACCGTCGCTGCATGTCATCCAAGCGGCCAGTGGCGGCCTGGGAAGAATATGGAGGTCGTGAAAGACTGCTGGTTGAGGCTATTGCCGAGTTGATGAACTGAGCCGAAGGTGGCTGCGAACAGCATGATGATGAACACCGATGGTATTGTGCTGGCTCATCGCTCTGCTTTTCCATAATCTGATCCTGAGGCTTGCTTGCTAACGGTCCTCTTGACTGTGATGATGTCCCGATCGACGGTGATGATGAAGAGAGCCGGTCGGATGACCTGACCGTCCGTCCGAACGAAATCGAGGTTTCCGTCGCTCGAGCCGATCCGCTCCGTGTCGCAGTTTCCGTCGCTCTGGTAGGTGTCCGCGCCGCCGAGGTTTCCGTCGCTCTGGTAGGTGTTTCGAACTCGCGGTGACCGAGTCGGTGTGGCCCCCCCGATGATGAGGTTGACAATCGAGATAAATTCCCTTCTGCTGCCATCATCAGGGGGCGCTGTCCCTAGCGTACCGCAGGGCAGCAGCTGCACGGAGCGGCCTCTTCGGGCAGCTCCTCCAGCAGAACATCGGGCGCCGTCGCTTAGGACGTCAGGCATCGGCAAGGAAAGCGGCACCTCCTTCCACCACTGCGGCGTCGTCAGGTTGACGGCCAGATGGTTGCTCGAGAGGCGCTCGCAGTAGAACACCTTGTTGCCCATGGTCGGAAGGCCGATCCAGTTCCGGCCGCAGTCGACCACAACCTTCAGCGAAACAGTCAGAATGTCCATGCCCAGGAGGATCGGCACGCGGTTCGGCATCACCGACAGCTTGACCTCGGTCAGGTCGCCGCCGAGGAACACGTTCCCCTTCACCGTGCCCATCGAGCTCTTCTGGAGGCCGTCGCCGAAGGTGAAGGAGCACTCGTCATGTGTCGTCTCGAACTCCTGGCCGTGCTGGTCCAGCATCTCGTACATGAGGTTCTCGACGCTCTCGAGGCCGCCGAGGCTCTTCGTGGCCCCGATGTCGAGGATCGCCCAGATGCCGTCGCGCTCCAGGAGGTAGAGGTACTCGTCGAGGGCGGACAGGACGAAGCCGTTGTGAGTAGTCCCACGAGCTCCATCTCTCGTATTATCTTTCTTGAACCTCTCGTTGCAGTCCGCCGCTCGATGACCATATTCGCCGCACGCGATGCACTTCATCTTGGACATGTCACGTCCCTTGCCCGTGTCGAAGCGAGCGCGGCCTCGACCGTTCTTGCCGCGGCCACGCTGGAAGCCTCGTCCCGTGTTCGGAGGCGGGGGCACGCGATCGGGGTCCTTGAGCGACACGACCGGGTAGTAGTCGCGGGACACTCGAAGGCGTCGGATCAGGTCGCGAGCGTCCTTGAAGCTCCTGCCCACCTGCTTGAACTCTGCGAACACCTCGTTGTCCGCTGGGTTGTCGTCAGCTGGCTCCTCATATTCGTCTTCTTCAGCGAGGGTGATCAGCTGCTCGACAACCTCTGTGAAATCAATATCTTCCCCACCAGTCTCGTCCTCAACGTCGTCGACGGGCGTGTCCTCATAGAAGGCCCTCCGGTGCTGCTTGCCGTCGAGCTCCGCCAGCGCCTCCGCCGGGAAGCGCGTGAGCAAGGCCTTGTATGTCTTACCAAAGTTGAGGTCGCCACCTGCAGTGGCGGCGATCTCTCCACGTTGAACAGGGGACAGCTTGGACTTCCGAAGGAACCGCCATGTCCGAAGAGGCTTCGCAATCACTTCCGTCACGCTGGAATCGATGACTTGGAGCTGCACCAACAGCTCGCGCCCCTTCTTCTCGAATCTGGCGGCCCAGTCCTGGAAGGTCTCGCCCGAGTTCCTGCTGACCTTCAGGAAAAACTCCTCCGCGAGGAGGCCCGTGTCATTCAGGCTGGTGAAGTCCAGCTTCTCCAATACGTACTGAAACACTTTGTTCCAACCAATCAAAACTCCATCCTTGTCGATCTCGTCGACCGTGTCGATGTCCGGGCAGCTCTCCACCGTCGTCCGGACTCGCGCCCCGAGGGCGCGCACCAGCTGCGGGCCACACACGTAGCGCTCCGCAGTCTTGATGCTCTTGGTGAACATGGAGACCTCAAACTTGTAGCTCGTCAATTTGTCTGCCTCGCCGTTCCATGAGGGGACGTCGACGCGCGTCGTCGGTGGCCCGCTGGCGGCTGTAGTCGCCATTCAGGCCGAGACCGGTGGGAGCCCGTGGTTGTCGGAGACCACAGGCTCCGCTACCAATCTGATTACTAGAGCTCGTCCTCTAGATCGTTCACGCTGGTGACGACGAGGAGGAGCAAGAGAAAGTATGTGTCGATGTCAATTATCGTGATAATTGTCCGTGAACACCTTTTGTCCACAATATGAACGGCCGCGCTGTAGTGTGCGCGGTCTGCCTGGCACGGCCAGGCTCTGTCAGAAAGAGCCCCGCCCTCCCTCGCCTTGAGCCGAGGGTGGCGGCGAAACGGACAGGGCAGACGGGCAGGAAGCAGCTGCTGCTCAAGCTTACTCCTGCGTAGCATTCAGACAGGGGGCCCCATGAGGAGGCAGGAGGCCTAAGGAGGGGGCAGGAGGAGGAGGAAGAGAAGGAGGAGGAGGGGGAGGAAGAGGAGGAGGAGGAGGAGGAGGAGGAGGAGGAGGAGGAGGAGGAGGAGGAGGAGGAGGAGGAGGAGGAGGGGGAGGAGGGGAGGAAGATGGAGACGAGGGGAGGAGGCGGAGGAGGGGGAGGCAGAGGAGGGGGGGGGGGGAGGGGGGGGAGGAGAAGGAGGAGGAGAAGAGGAGGAGGAGGAGGAGGAATAAGAGGATACTGAGGATGAGGAGGAGGTGGAGGAGGAGGAGGAGAGGAGGAGGAGGAGGAGGGAGAGGCAGAGGAGGGGGAGGGAGAGGGGAGGAGGAGGAGGAGGAGGAAGAGGAGGGGGAGCAGGAGGAGGAGGAGGAGGAGGAGGAGGAAAAAGAGGAGCGAACGTCGCCTGAGGGGGCGAGTCCGTCGGAAGGCCGAACTACGGCGCGCCGGCTCCGCCCGAAAGGTCGGCGGGCAGCTTCAGAGCGTGGCGGGCGGCAGCAACGGCGGTCGCTTGCTTCTGGTACGTCATCGGCAGGACATCGTCCTTGGTGAAGTGGTAGACGCGCGTCGCGACGCTGAGCCTTGCAGCGCTGTTGGGGATGCCGTTCTCGCCGTCGAAAGGGGTCGTTGAGCTTGGGAAGTCCAAGCCTCGTCAGCAAATGAGCGCTCAATTGGCCTCGGGGTTTGGCCAGCTGGTGCCGCATGCGGCCGCAGATGACGTAGTGCTGGATGGCGTCTTGGCCGTCGGGGAGGGGGCGCCCGATGTGGCAGGAGCGCTTTTTTGGGATCACGTGCATCCTGTGCGAGGTTGTCCATGCTCCCGCAAGCACCTTCAGCGCGCCCCACAACTTGGCAGGCGGAAGGGTCGCCAAGTGGGAGCGGAGGCGCATCCAACGCGCAGGTAGATCATCAGGGGCTTTTTCAGCATGTAGAAGGTCTGGTTGAGCGCCGGGGCTTTCAGGAAGGACTTCGTCTTCAATGTCATCATCGTCGCGGTGGAGGTCCTCGGGGTTGGGGTCGGGCTCGATGAGGGGAAGGATGTGGCTGATCCAGCGGCGACGGGCGCGATGTTGGGCGGCTTCATATGTGAGTAATGATGAGCGAGGGGATCGACTGCGAAGAGAATCGCGGGGTTGGCCATTGTGTGCAAGACGGCGCTCGAGTAGGAGTCGTCCCATGCCGCTGTTTTCCCGCGACTGTATGCACATGTTGACTGCGATGCGGTGGCGCTGTATGTTCGTGGCGCGCAGCGGCAGGATCAGGTCGGTGCCGAGGAGCTCGTGCAGATATGTGGTACACCACTGCATCCAATCGTCACGGTTGTTGATGCTGGGGTCGTTTAGCAGGATGTTGGGGAGCCAGTGGGCGGCCCAAGCACGGGCGCGGTTCATCAGTCGGTCTTGCGCTCGTTCAGCTTCACGTCGGGGTCCGTCAGGTGGTTCGCGCGTGTGCTGTCGGTTTGAGTCAAGGTGTGGAAACCAAGCGATCAGTCGGCGCTTGATCGTGTTGGGCATGGTGTCTACGTGCAGCTGTTCGTTGAGGGACTTCAGGTAGGCTGACTGCGGGGTGATCTTGGCGGGCTGGCGGTGTCGGCGCAGAGCGGGATGAGGGGCAGGCTGGAGGACTTGGCGTTGGAGAAGGGCCTGTAGCCCTGCTCTGGCAGCGCGCTTGTGGCAGGCGATCATGGCGGCACGTGCGCGCGGTCGTGGTCCAGCTGCGCGTGTGAGCCGCTTGAGGTGAGATCCTTTGACGTCCGTGAAGAAAGTGCCGTTGGTGGCGCCTTCGAGGCGTTGGACCATGGCGGTCTTGATCTTCCAGCCCTCGTTGCACCAGACTCCTTGCGTGGCGGTGACGAGGGGGAGTTGGTCATAGGCTGTGTCGCATAGTAATCGGTGGGTAAGTTGCCAGCCTGTGACCGTGGTGGTCGCCGTGCGCCAGAGGGTGGCGGATAGGTAGTTCCCAGTGCCGATCGGAACTTCCACGTTTGTCCAGAGCGTCATCGCTAGAACATCGGACTTCGCGAAGCTGGACGGTGCGACTCGCAGCAACTTGTTGATGGCCTGCAGCTCCTTCTGCAGGGTACCTTCAGGGGGCTCGAAGAGCTGGCCGATGTGCCCCAGGCAGGTGACGGCGGCGACGTTGTAAAGCTTGATGCATTGTTGTAGCGGTGCATGCGAGGCTGCGAGCTTCTCAACGCGGCCCCACCACTTGACAGAGGGCCCGCGCCACTGGTCCTCAAGCGTCGCACCTGGGCCGACAAAAAAAGCCGAGGTAACGTGCCATGGGCTCGACCTTGAAGTTGGACCACGGGGCGTGGGCGTTCGCGAGGGTGTGGCGCATCTCGGCGATGATGTCTTGTGTGGGGGGCGCCCAAGTAGGGGCGACGATGCATTTCTTTGCTTGAAGTCGGAGGCCTGCAAGTACTTCGGCAGCGACCATGTGCGGGGCGAGCAGGGGGATGTCGGACAGTCTGGCTAGGATGATGCCGAGGTCATCGGCGCAGGCGCTGACAAGCCCGCGCTGTGTCTCGCGGAGCTCGCGGCTGAGGGCGATAATGATGGGGTCGAAGACGAGTGCCCAGATGGCGCCGCTCAGAGGGCAGCCTTATGCGACGCCCGATGCTGCAATCAGCAGGGGACGACGTTCTCCTCCCAGGTCAAGGAACGAGACGGGCCAGAAGTAGCAGGCCTTGAGCAGGCGCAGCATGTGGCCGTGGATGCCCCAGCGCTCGATGACGTTCCACAGCCACTGGTGGCCAAGGCTGGGGAATGCGGCTGCGATGTCCATGCTGACGAAAACTTGCATGTCAGTTGATGCAGTGGGGGATAGGCTGTGTCTGCGCGCAGCTGCGTCCACGGCGACTACATTGTTCAGGAACTGGCGGCCTGATACGAAGCCCTGTTGCTCAGGCGAGGTCAGGGCGGCGAGGGGGTGAAGCTGGCGGTTGGCGGCGGGCGCTAGCAACTTCACGTCGGTGTTCTTCATAAAGAGCGGCCGTGAGCACTCTGGGGCACGCGTGCACTCTGCGTTGCGCGCAGGTTCGTCACCTTTCGGCAACATGGCCATGAAAGAAAAGTTGAGGTCGTGCGGGATGTTATTGTTGGCGGCTATGTCAAGGCCGACGTCGGCCAGGATGTCGAAGCTGTCGGGGGTGCGAAGCCAGGCGCGGTAGGGTAGTCCGTCTGGGCCTGGTGCAGAGTCACCTGCAAGGCGGGCGGCCTTCTTAAGATCCTGAGCGTCAGGGATGGGAAAGACAGCTCGTGGGCGTCGAGGGAAAACCGAGCCGAGGTAGTTCGTGAGCAGGGTTTCGTCAACATGCTTCTCGGCGAACACGGGTGCCTAGTGACGCATGATGGCCTGGTGCATGGTGGCGGGATCGGTGGCGATGTTCGACGGGTTGCCGGTGGTGATCTTGATGCCTGTGAGCACGAGGCGCTTGGCGAAGGGCTTCCATAGTTCGCCTCGGTAGCCTTCTCGCTTGACGCGCTGGCGCCACTTCTGGCCGAGTGGGACGTTGTTGGCTGCGAAGGCGGCGCGAGACCGAGCAGATGCGATGGCTTTGCGTTCGTTGCTGAGGCTGGCGTGCGTGATGTCTGCGGCCCTGGTGAACGTCGGCATGTCGTTGGCGCTGACAATGTTTCCAATGACCTTCAGGCGAAGGCGTCCGATGTCGGTGTGCTCGATAAACGAGTTAGCGAGCGGGGCGTTCTGATACCATATAGCCCGTGCGATGCTGCGAAGAGTCATGGCGCGGGTCTCCTTGGATACGAGTCCAGGCTGTGATGTCAGCTCGTCGGCGGGGAGCTTGGTCAGCGTGTCGCGGGCGTGGGCGGCAGCGACCTGCGTCGCAGCCTTGAGCGAGCGCCACTTTGCAATCGGGGTCATGTTGGTCATGTCTATGTTGGCAAGAGTCTTGGTGATGTGATGCTTATAGTGTGGAGTGTCAAATATGTACGCGGGGATGCCTCGCTCCGTGGCGACCTTGGGCTTGCGGAGGCGGATGCGGACGTGCATGATCTTGTGGTCACTTATCGGGCCGCGGGGGTTCTCGAGCGGGGAGTCGTCGGCTATGTAGATGGTCTCCATGAGGGGCATGAGATGGCTGGGGAGGTCGATGGAGCGTCGGTCGATGGTGGATTCGCTCATGTTCCCTTCAGCTCTGTGGGTAGTTGAGGGGGAGGTGATCTCGATCATGTCGCGGAAGAGTGATCGCCATAATACAGGTTGGCATTGGTACCTCTGCGCGGCGGTGGTGTCAGAGTCGACGGGGGCATTTAGCGACTTCGGTGGGAATTCGGCCACGTTGAAATCGCCCGCGACCATGAAGAGGCGATGTTGTGGTTGTTCGTCGGCATGTTGTCGGAGTGCTTGCCACTGGTCTCGAAGATAAAGTCGACCCGCTGCGGTGAGGCCGTAGTTGTGGATGTTGATGACGGTGACTTCGAACTGGAGGCTGGCGTCCGTGACCCGAAGCCAGGCGGCGCGGCCATGGATGGCGACCTCGAACCTGATGCGAGGACGTAGCGCAGGGGGGAGTATTTGTTCGCCTTTGTCATGCGGGACGAGGAAGCCCACGCCGCCTGCACTGGTGACGGGGATGTTGTCGGCCATCACGGGGGAGTGGAACGGCTTGTACGGGTGCTGGGTCGAGTTGGCCATGGGGGAAAGGTCGTCGATCGTGCCGTGCGTTTCCTGGAGGGCGATTAGTGCTCTTTGACGAAGATCTGGCAGGATCAGGCGGCGTTTGTCTTCACGGCGTTGGTCTGGTTGTCCGAGTAGAGCTTGCGTGTTCCAGAATGCCACGTTGGGGCCCTCCTGCGAGGGCTTGAGGAGCCATGGGCTCCAGCGATGGCTAAAGCCACTGCGCGGCTGTGAGGGCGTCTGCGAAGTTGGAGGCGAACTCTGCGTTGATCGGCCGCTGCCTGGCTTCGTCAAAGCCGCAAGTGATGGCGGCACTGGACCGCTGAATGCGGGTAGGAGCGTCAGCGTTGGCTCCGACGAGCAGGCGGGCCAAAGCTTCACCACGGTGGCTAACATAACCAAGAGTCCGATGCGTGCGAATGTCAGAGTCGGGCACGGCATTCTGCATGATCTTTGATAACCGCTTGATCTGTACTTCTGTTCGCACGGCTTTCCGACTTTTGTCGGCGGAGACATAGAGAGGAGCAAGGAGACCATTGCTCCGAAGTATACTGAAAGTGCGCCATTCCTTTCCATTGCGGAGAGCTCCGTGGAGTCCTTGAGCTCGGGGTTCGGCAACGACGGTTCCTCCGCTGACCTGGAACGAGTGGCGCTTGGCGGGGCCGACGGTGTTGAAGATGATGTGGCTCTTGTCAATGCCAGCGGCGGTGAACCAGTCGGCAAGGCTCTTCTCGAGCTCGGGTTGGTTGAACTCCTGCGGGCTGCTGCGCCAGAATGTCGTTGGGTCGGGATCGCGGTCCCGCGCGCCAATGCCGTCCAAGTTGAGGGCAGGCGCACGTGCTTCTGCAGCTGTGACGATGGCGTTGAGTCTGGCGACGGCGGCTTTGAGGTCGACGTTCTCTTTCTCCAGGGAGGTGGTGCGCTGCTTGACTTCGGTGATGTTGCGTTCCGTGGCCTCGTGTCGCTGGCTGAGGTCGGCTGTGATCTTCGTGATGCTGTCGAGGAAGTCTTGACTAGCTTTGGCTGTGGCGGCTCGAGCGGTGGCTTCGAACTTGGCGCTGGCGTCGGCAATCTGGGCGGCCATGGTCTCCTCCAGCTGCTTGCGGACGTGGGCGGGCAGGTCGTGCACGGCGAGTTTGTTGCCGAGAAGTGCAGCTCCTTCGTGCCATGGGTCTTGTTGGCGTTTGCCGTCCACGTCTCCGTGGGCACCTTCGACGGCAACAGGTGCTGGTACGCCTTTGCCTCCCATGCTAGCTGCCTGCGAGACATGAGGCCCGCGCCAGCCACTGTCGATCGCGCGTGGGGCAGCAGCTGGCGACAACTGTGCCGAACATGAAGTTCGACCACCTGGGCAGGTGGAAGGCGGGGTTATGAAAGCGGGTCCTGAGCTGTCCCTGGACCAAGGGTCTCCGTGCTCTGCCACGGGGCGGACACATCTTGAACCAACATGGCTACGGAGGAGGAAAAAGAGGTGGAGGAGGAGGAGAATGAGGATGAGGATGAGGAGGAACAGGAGGAGGAGGAGGAGGATGAGGAGGAGGAAGAGGAGGAGGAGGAGGAGGAGGAGGGAGAGGGAGAGCGAAAAGCACGAGGAAGGAAAGGAGGAGGAGGTGGTGGAGGAGGCAAGAGGAGGAGGCAGGGGTTGAGGCAGGAGGAGGAGCAGGCAGGAGGAGAAGGAGGAGGCAGGAATAGGTGGGAGAAGGGAGGAGGAAGGAGGAGATCCCCAGGCAAGTTAAACATATTATCATGCGGGGTCCTATCGTCGGAGTAATTATACGATTTCAATTCTACACAACTGAAGTTGCGCTGCGTATGGGCGCGATGACTACCATTACAACATCGGGGGGAAGCTTACCGACACAATAACACCACGGGGCAACAGCTACTCAGCTAGAGACCCTGAATGAACTGTCAAGCTGTTTCATTGACATTATCGGGAAGAGCTAAGCGGAACACGTCGTTGTATAGCACCCCGACGATCGGAGCAACATGTGTCCGGCTGGCCTCTGCTTTCATGTGAAGAGGCAACACGTTCAAGGCACTGGAACACATCAGAAGATTTGATGCCTCCTCGTCAAACGCCATGCAAGTAAGACTATCTTCTGGCCTGTATTCAGTCTTATCCGTGAAGGTCTGGATGCAACGATAATTCCTGATATCCCACACTTTGACGACCTTGTCGATGGACATGGAGATCAGCTGTGACTGTGCCTCGTTGCAGAGAATCTCTATGACAGGGGCATTATGCCCGATAAGGTGATTCATCGCCTTCTGTGTGAACCCATTCCAGATGACGATCTGCCTGTCCAATCCGGCCGAGGCGAAGAATTTGTGTTTCTTGCACCAGCAGAAGCAGTAGAGCCCCTTCTTGTGCAGGCGGACAGGGGGGCCAGGCTTGTCATCGCCTTCGCGGCCGCTCTTGCGGTTGTTGATGTTGATGTCGCACATGTTGATTTCGCCGTCGAGGCCACAGGTGACCATGGCCTGCAGCTCGGGCACGTATTCAACCTTGGTGACCCAATTCGCCCGCCCCTCTAGGGCCCATCGGCAGGTGAGATCCTCACCCCCCCAACCACTTCCCCAAGAGGGGGACGGCTTGTTCCGCCGACGCTGGATTCGCCCAACTGGTTTCGCTAACCGCCCGGCCCGCCCAATAGGGGCCCGCCTGCCTGACACGCTCATGAGGGCCCCCCCCTGTCGGCAACACCAGCCATGGCGAAGCCTGCCACGCCCTTGGGAGGCTGTCGCCGCCAATCTGGAGGGATGGGGGGGAGGTGCCCAGGGTGGTGCTTGGACTCGGGGGTGGACCAATCCCCGCTTAAACAAAACACCCTTTTGTGAGAACGCCCAGGGAACCAAACCCCGCTGGCGCAGGCCTGCACACATTGCGGCCACAACACCGTCTCGAGAACAGAAGAGGGCAGTTCGCTACTTGACTTGGCAGGTCGAGAACAGAAGAGGGCAGTTCGCTACTTGACTTGGCAGGGTGCGGACTCTATCAACCTCCTATGGGTGGTGCCTTGAACTGTTCCGTTCCGAGCGTCCAATGCATCCACAACGCAAAGACGGCCCCGTATGGCTCCAGACCGTCCTGGAGATCGCGCAGGGAGGTCGACTGTGGCTTGAGATCGCCTCCTGCATGCATCCAAGAGGCTCCAAGACGGCTCGAGATGGCCAGGAGCTCCCTAAGAGTGCCCCCCCCGCCCCCACGGGCAGTATTTGAGGCATCGCTATAAAATGCTCAATGTGTTTTGGATCTACGCCTTCCTTGCATCGGATCGCTTCGAAAGCGTTTCAGAGGGCCCATGGGCGACGCAAACGACCGCAAACGAAGCAATGAGGCCAAGAAAAGCCTCAGACGGCCCCAGAGAACATCCGGAACTGTTCAAAACGCCTCGAAAGCGCCCCAAGACGGCCCGAGAGGGCGCCAGACGGCCTAAGAGAGCCCCCAACTGACCCCCAGACACGCAAAGACGGCCCAAGTGGGCCAGAAGCCCCCAGGAGGCTTCCACAACAGTGCACGCGTCCCGAGAGCGCGCGGCAGGCCCGGGAAGAGAGGCAACCAGGGCACCATGGGTGTCCGAGGATGCGGCGTAAGCCAACGAATCAGTGTGGTACTTCGTGCGTGACTTTATCCCGAGGTAGTTCGCTTTATCCCTGTCTCGATCGGCGGAAGTTGCCACCTGGTCTGGCCTCCTTTCCCGCTTCTCTTTGAAGTAGAGCTCTTCGTTGTTGCTAGCCTGCTCCGTCCAATTATCGTCAAACTGGTATATGGTCACGCAGCCGTTGTTGTCACCCACCATGAGGATCTCCTGGGGCAGAACACTCGATGCAATGAACTGACCCTCCCTCTCAATCCCTCCCTTTCCCGTCTGGGGAATACCTTGTTAGGCCGACTTGAAAACCGTCTCTCCCGGTCGCGCCCGTCGCTCTCGTAGGACCCGCGGTCCAGGTAGCCCATGCATAGAGGGGTGCCCTCTTTGTGCACTATGTGCGCTATGGGCGCTGCACCGAAACTGCTGTCATAGAAAAATATCTTGAAGTTCGCGGACGCCACAGCCAGACGCCTGGACTTCGTCATCCAGCAGCACGACCCAAGCCAACTTCTGCCCTGCTCAACGTCAATGGCTTTGTGGACAGTCAGGTTCGGATGCCAAATCTTGACCATGCCGTCGCGGCCCGCAGTGATGTATCTCCTTCCGCCGCCGCTGGCGCTCTGGCTGTTGTTGGCACCAGCCCCTATGTCCTTCACCACGATGACGCGGCTGATCATGTCGCTGTGACAAGAACCCCAGGCACCTGCGAGCAGAGACCTTCTCTACCCAAACCTTCGACGCACACTTTTTCGCGAGATCGGCATCCATCCCAAACACTTTGTCTCTCGCCGCGGGCAGTTTTTTGATCTCCCAGGGGCCCGGAAGAGACCCCTATCGGACGCCGCGCCTCCGCCGAAAAGCGCACGCAGCGCTATTTTTCCCTCCGCGCCGCAGGAGGTCTGAGGTCACAGAGAGGCAGCAGGAGGAGAGCGCCTGTGACCATGTCCGAGCTCTGGGGGCCCTGCGCGAGTTCCCCGGCGCCGTCCTGGGAGCCTGCGCCCGGCATGTGCAGAAGGTAATAGTTGGTGAACTCCTCTGCGGAGAAAGCGCTCCATACAACACCGTGCCCGGCCAGGGATGTCCTGGGCCCTGGCAAGGTGTACTTATATGCGCTCCTGGCCCACGCCAGGGCGGTCTGTTCACCATCTGATCTGCCTCATAACGCGTGTGAAGACACGCAGAAGCATTTGTTTGGGCCCGATCTTCGCAGGCACTTGCTTGCAGCAACGCGCTTGTTCTTCAATCGGTCAATCACTCTATGAATCCATCCATATATCATATTCCACATAATGTATATATATATATGTGTGTGCGTGTGGCAGGTTTCGGAAACCCTGAACCACAAGTCGCTGTCATCTTCTAGGATGCCGATTCTGACTTCCAGTGGCTTCAGCCGGCCTTCCGCCGGGCTCCGCCCGCGGAGCCGCCCTCGATTTACTTCCGCCGCCTTCCTCCAGAGAAGAGATAGCAATTCCCTCGATCCTCGACGGCGAGGCCCTTTGTGGAAGGCCACATATCGATGTCACTGTCTGTCCATCTATCTCGACTAATTAATGTAGAAATTTGCATACGTTTGTCCCGCTGTCTATTTGTATGCATCCATATATACATAGATTCATATCATGTACCTGTTAGTCTCCATATCTATCGGTCTCCCTACGTTTCGTCCGATCCAACTATCAATCCGTCTGTCGATCTCACCATCTGTCTACTGTCGGGACGACCAGCGGACAACCATTGGGACAACCTTTCTCTGTCTGTCCATCAACCTATCTACCAGTGTACCTATCTGTATAAATATATATATTTACATTGATTTATCCACGAATCTCTCCGCCTATTGTGTCAACCTACATAACTGTCTGTCTAACCACCTGTATCTCTGCATATATGGGTGTTGACACGCACCCATATACATCTACGTATGTATCTTTAGTTTTGTCGCCCAGCAAGGCGCGCTATACATATATATATATATATACATACACATACAAAACATACACATATGCAATCGAACCACGCGCGCGCTTCGCGCGCTTGGTTTCTAGCTAGGCGCAAGCTCAGGATTCGTAATAAAACATGGGGGTGGAAGCAAATTCAGGAGAATCGAGAATATTCACTGAGAACGGGCAGCCATGAGGAATGAGGACGTGTGAAAAGGAGCGCCGGGTGGAGAGAGGCGGGAGATGGGAGGAAGAAAGAAGGCAAGCCTCGTGCTTTGTCGTCGAAATGCTGCTGCCGTTTGTAGTCGTCGTCTTCGTCCTCCTCCTCCTTCTTCCCCCCTGATCCCCATCCTCATCATCGTCATTATCATCGAAAATTACCATCATCGTCATCGTAATCATCGTAATCATCGTAATCATCGTAATCATCGTAATCATCATCATCATCATCATCATCATCATCATCATCATCATCATCATCATCATCATCATCATCATCATCAACATCATCATCATCATCATCATTGTCATCATCATCCTCATCATCATCATCAACATCGTCATCGTCATCAACATCACCAGATTTATCATCTTTCGTCCCCTCCGCTTCTCTCCCCGTCCTCGTCGTTTCCGTTCTTTCTCAGCCTTATCGCCATCATCGTCAACATCACTCCGTCGTTGCATCATCACAACATTTGGCCTCCTCCTGTTCCCTCCTTTTCCTCGTCATCTCCCCCGCCTGATCACCATTCACCTCAACACCATTACATCATCATCTCCTCCCCGTACCTGGGTTGTGGACTAGAGGCTTGCTGGGTGTATATTGGGATCTCTTCGAAGTCTCTCGGGGCCTCCTGCAGTCTGGGGGGCTGCTTGCGACCTTGGGCCTCTTGGGGGCGCGTCGGAGGCCCCTGGGGGGTCTCTTGGGGCAATCTCGGGGTGGAGGGTTCGAAACAACTCTTCGAACACCGTCTCCATTATTCTTCCATCTGATCACCATCATCAGTAGCAGCATCACCTCCTCATCCTCCTCCTCCGCCTCCTCCTCCTCCTCATCATCACCATCAACCCAAACCACGAACCACGAGCGCCTCGACAAAACCTCCTGTGGGCTCCCATCCTTTCATCCAACAGTCGGTGTGGATGGCGACAAGGTGCCCCTCAAATTACAGTGAAGCCCCCACAACCCTCGTTGTTAAAGCCACCCGTGTCTGCGGGCAGAAAGCCCCTGACCCAGACACAAGAGGGGGAGAGAGCGTCACAAGCGTCATCATCATCATCAGCATCATCATCATCAGCATCATCATCATCATCATCATCATCATCATCATCATCATCACCATAATCATAATCATCATCATCATCATCATCATCATCATCATCGTTATATCATCATCACCAACAGCATCACTACCATCACCACCATGACCATCGCGATAATAGCCATCATAACCATCATCAATATGCTCATTTCCTCCGTACTCAGCATCATCATCAACATCATCGTCACCATCATCACAATCATCATCACACTCATCATCACCATCACCATCATCCTTATCCTCATCCTCATCCTTCTCATCCTCATTCTCATGATCATGATCAGCATCAACATCATCATCATCATCATCATCGTCGTCGTCGTGGTCATTGTAGCCGCCGCCGCCGCCGTCGTCGTCGTCGTCGCCGTCGTCACCGCCATCAACATCGTCCTTGTCATTATCATGGTCATCAGTATCGCCGTCATCATCCTCAACGTTTGTCTCCACTGGGTTATTCTCTCCCTGCTCCTCTTCCTTCACCCCCTTTAGTCCTCTTCCTTCTCCTCCTCCTCCTCCTCCTCCTCCTCCTCCTCCCCCGCTCCCCTTCCCTCCTCGTCCTCAGCATGGGTTATGTGTTGCAAGAAGCCTGTCAGAGCCCTTGGGGTCCTGTTGGGAGCGCCTTGAGGGGCCTCTTTGGAGGGTCTCGGAGGCTTCCTTGGGGCGTCTCGGGGTCATTGGGCGATCTTGGCTCCCTCCTCAGGGCGTTCTTGGGAGCGTCTTGGGCCGTCTTGGGATGATAGTCGGGGCCTCTTGGGCCATCTTGGATACCCTGAGTACCGATGAAGCGACGATTTGAAAATCACGGAACAACTTTAAAACATTGAATTCTGCCTCCAGCAGCCTCTTGTCGGCTCTCTGGCAGCCCTCCGGAAGCGTCTTGGAAGCCTCTTGGCCCGTCTTGAAGCCATCTGAAGGAATGGTGGAGCGTTTTCGGGCCGTCTCGGATCCCTCTTGGGCTGCCCTGAGGGCCTGAGAGCGTCCTGGAGCCATTTTGGGCGGCGGGTTCCCCCTCTTGGCATCTCTTGAGGCCGTTTTGGGCGCTTCTGGCGGTCGTCTGGGGCGCCTCTTGCGCGATCTTGAATCCCGCTTTGGGTGCCTTGGGGCCGTCTTGGAAACATCGTGGGCCGTCTTGGGATGAGATTCGGGGCCTCTTGGGCAATCGTAGACGCCCTCAATGCCGAAAAGGCGATTCTGTGGAACTCTCTAGAAACCCTAGGAAGAAACAATGACACCTGCATCTCAACAGCCTCTTGGAAGCTCTCTGGGAGCCCTCCAGGGGCCTTAGAGGCCTGCTGGGTCGTCTTGATGCAATTTGAAGCCGTCTTGGAGCGCTCCGGGGATGTCTCGGACCCCAGTGGACCGCCCTGAAGGCGTCCAGAAGCAATTTTAGGCGGTCCTGGGAGCATACTGGCGCCTCCGGGGGGGCGGTGACCACAGCCACTGGGCAATTGGGGTGCCTCCCTGGTCCAAGACCCCGTCCCCATGTATGTTTCCTGTGCGTGCATGCGTACATGCGTGCGTACATGCATACATGCATACATACGTACATACATGCATGCATACATACACACATGCATGCGTACGTTCATATCCACCTACCGACCTACCTATTAACATACATACATGCATGCATGCGTGCATACATACACATACACATATATCCCCGCTCGCTCCGCTGCGTAGCAGTCGTCGCGGGGCCGCGCGCGGGACCGCGCGCGCGAGGCTAAAGGGGGGGGGCCCGACGCGCGCCTGCCCCGAGCAGCGCACTCAGGAGGCGACCCTCAGGGGCGGCTCCCGGACGACCCGCAGTTCGTAGCAGCGCCGCAGGCTAGCCTTGGTAAGGAGGGAGAGGTGGGTGGGGGCCGAGAAGCTGCGGGACGCCTGCGGGGCGATCGCGGCGGGGATAGGAGATAGCATCCCCGCTCGCTCCGCTGCGTAGCAGTCGTCTCGGGGCCGCGCGCGGGACCGCGCGCGCGAGGCTAAAGGGGGGAGCCCCGACGCGCGCCTGCCCCGAGCAGCGCACTCAGGAGGCGACCCTCAGGGGCGGCCCCCGGACGACCCGCAGGTCGTAGCAGCCATGCCCATGCTCAAAGCCCTTGCGCAATGACAAGTCTAGAGCGGGCGGCCGCGAGAACGAAAGGCCAGGCGGAAGGACCCGCCGACAGGAATCGTGCGACCAGGTAGTCGCCGACGCTAGCGAAGTACTCATACTGTTCCCGTGCGGGGGCAGGGGGGGGGGGGGGGGACAGTAGAGGCGGCGGCGGCCTGCAGATAGCGTTCGGCGCTGGAGGCTTGCCTCCAGCGGCCGCGCCAGAAGACGCGAGGGACGTCTTCGGTGGCAATATAAAGATCTGTAGCGCCTGAGCCTCGGAGGCGCGCGGGGGTCAATTTGAACCCCGCGGGGGCTTTAGCCAGCGGGGCGCCTAACGCACTTAGTATATGGTTCCACCGAGTACGGAAGCCGCTCTGGCCAAAGGTAGAGAGCAGATCGGTGGGCCCCAAATGCCGAAACACCAGCTCCATTATCTTCACTGTTGCTCTGTCCGAACAACGGGCGTGCTGAGTCGGATAGGTCCGACGGGTCTTCGGAGCAGGGATCGACAGGAAAGCATCACCGTCGGCTTCCAGCCTGTCGCACGGAAGCGACAGATCGCAGCGCCGCGCGTTGAGGACCTCCCCAGGCCGCAGAAACATGGTGAAACCCATGAGCAGCAGGGCGGCCATTTCAGGCCAGCCCCACGCTAAGCACAACCCGACCATGGCCCGCAGAAGCGCTCTAGGGAGCGGCGGGCGGAGGCGCGGAGGCTCGGCGAGCTTCCACTGCTTCGCAACGTCCCACGCCTCCGTCAGGAAGGCTTTCCAGTGGGAGTGGTTGGCCTGTGTGGCCAAAATCGCCTGGGCTAGAATGTAATGCGGGGAACCCGCATCGTAAAGCCACACACCAAAGGTGGCAAGGAATCTAGCCAAAAGGATGCCGCTGCGGTACAGCGTCTGGGGAGGGACCCCAGTGTGCTCTTCGAGCCACAACTCGAACGCGTCAAGCGATCTCGATCGGCGCTCCACGTAAGCGGGAGTGAGATGGGCGTCGCGAACGAACGGCGATCGCGGTCCACGAATGGGGGCGCTAAGCCCCAGGCTGCCACCCGCAGCCGCCTCTGGAGCAGCGTCCACGGCGCGCACGCAGACCCCGCACACGCACCGAAGGACAGCGGCGCGTGCGAGCGGGCCGCTGAGGCGCCCCTCCATGCCCAGCACCGCGCTGCGCTCGCGGCGCGAGCGGTAGTACGGCGGCAGGCAGTTGGCGACGATAGGTCGCTCGACGCCAGAACGGCGCGCGAGACCAGCGCGGACCTCAGTGTAGTCCACTCCTGTTTCGCGCACCACGCGGCGGGCCTCTGCCTCGATCTGCGAGGACAGAGGCGTGTCGGCTGTCTCGCAGGCCGTCGCCCACGCGATGCTGGGAGCTGCGTTAGCGCGCTGCCGCGCTGGCGACCATCCCAAGGGATGTGGGACGCTGGAGATAGCGTTGCGCCCAGCCCGCCAGTGCGGTGGCGCGCTCCCATCGCTGCTCCAAAACGTGGGAGGCGGGGCGGAGCCATCCGCGGTGGCGTGACCTAGCAGGTCAAAAAGGCAGGCCAGGGCAGCAGTCTGGCGGCGTCGGTGCACGTTCGCCCCGAGGCCGATGCCGCGCACTGCGCCGGAAGCCATGGCCCGAAACTTCGCCGGGACAGTGCTCGCGTCGACGGCCCCGGAGACCAGCGTGAGCCAGCTCGGCTCAGCGACGGGCGCAAGACCCTCCGGGCCGAAAAGGCGGCCGTAGGTCAGCAGGCCCTCGTGCAAGCAGGCCAGCGCGTCGTCGCTCTTGGGCTCGTTGAGCCCATCCGGGCAGAAGTGCTGCAGCCACCAGACTGCGTTCTGGCACAGCTCAACCATGGCGGGGTCGTCCGACGGGTAGTCGACCACCACCACGGGTTCGCCCCCGATCTCGACACGCCAGCCGAGGGCGCCTGCCGCACCAGCCGGCAGGGGCGGGTCAGGCGGGTCGGGCGAAGAGAAGCCGCGATCCCGATGACGCTGAGCATGTGCCGCGGCCGCGGCCGAGCGCAGAGTAGCAGCTGGCCGCGCAGGGGGGCGCGAACGGGCCGAGGGTGCCTGGGAGGCGGCCGCTCGGGCCGCACGACGCCGCTTGCGGCGAAGGCGCGGGCGCCCAGCTGCGGGTGAAGCTGAGGCAACCGCGTCGGGCGGGGCGTCGGAGGCCGCGTCCGAAGCGGGCGGCGTCACAGGAGCCGGGCGTGCTGGCGCAGCCTCGGCGGCTGGACGGGAACCCTGCAAGGTCGTAACGGCCCTGCTGGAACCAGCCTCGCCTGCCGAACGTGCGGGGGCACGGGGCTCGGCGGTAGGCGCGCGCCCAAGTGTGGCGGGATCAGCGTCCGCGCCAGGTGAGCCGCCGCTGGTAGCGGCCGCCAGGGACGTCGCGAGACCAGGGAAGGCTCCTGACTCGCTGCCCAGCGAAAGCCGCGCACCAGGGTCAGCCGTGGCTGCAAAAACAGCAGCAGCGCCCATCGCGAGGGAGCGCCGGTAGCACCATCGCGAGTGTGCGGTAATGGCGACGGCACGCAGATGACCGTCGTCGGGGTTGGCTTCAGCAGCCTCCAGGGCTACCACGAGCGCGCGGGCGGCTACCGCGACGTTGCGCGCGCGGCGGCCAGAGTCGGCTACGCCAGCACGCGCATCCGCGCGAAAGCGACTCGCCATTGTGGCGAAGGGAGCCCGAGCCGCGCGCTCAGGCAGCGGGAAGTGCGAAGCTCGCTGCGTGGCGACTCGGAGGGCCCCCCCCGGGTCGCTCCTAGGAGCGGAACGTGAGCGCGGAGGCCTGGGCGACCGACGCGCGCGGGTGGCAACCACCCGATGGCGGGACCGAGCGCCGCCCTCAGGGCCAGGCGCCCCCTCGGGCGTCGGCGGAGGCGGTGGTCCCGCGCGGTCGCCGCCTCGGGAGCGCGACCGCTCCGGGCGGTGGCCGCTGGCTCGGGCCCGCCAACTCGCACCGGAGGAGGCGGAGGCGGCGGAAGTGGAGCCCGCGCTGCAGGCGGGGCAGGCGGCCTCGGCGCAGGAGGGCGAGGGCGCGCCTTGGGCCCAGCACGCGAGGTCCCCAGAACGGGCGGCGGAGCTGATGCGGGCCGCGTCGCCGGCCTCTTCGGAGGGCAGGCGCGGATCAGGCGCTCAGCCGCCGAGATTGGACGTGCTGAGGCCGACCCAGCCGCCTGGCTGGCGCTTCCTCCACTGCTGGCCGCGCGCCTCGGGTCGCGAGGCGGGCCGCGCCGCGAGGCGGACCCAGGGGGCGGACCCTGAGGCTCAGGTGGCTTCGGGTCGCGCGGGTCGCGCCCCCCCGGCCCGTCAGTATCGGTGCCGTACGGGTTGGGGGACTCTGAGCGGCGAAGCGGTCCGCCAGGCGGGGTTGGGGGCCCCTCGACGCCGGGAGACCGAGCCTCAGCCTCGCTCCCGAAGGCGGCGTCAGCGCTCGGAGAGCGATCAGCTCGCGAGCGGCTGCGCTGGGGGCGGTCCGACGCCTCTGGGCGGGCAGCGAACAGCCTCCGATTGGCTGCTCGCCTGGCGGTGCGCCCAGGCCGAGTAGGCGGACCCGCGGGGCCTTCCAGGGGAAGAACGGCACCGCGGTCGGCGGCGGAGGCCGCCCGACGGCGCTGCTCGCGACCGCCATTATAGGCCGAGCAGGGTCGTCCCTGCGGTGGCGCGACCGAGAGACGTGCGCCTCTAAAGCTTCGGGGCGAGGGCCCAGCCGCTCTCGCACAGCGCGCGCTTCACGACGGGAGAAGGTAGGAGGCACCTCCTGGTCGGCGCGGGCGTGGGCCCGAGGGTCGGCGGCGAAGACCGCTTCGTGCTGGTCCAGAGACGGGCCCCCGCGGGAGGGGATCCCATCTGGCGCCCGCGCCGCGAGGGCTTCGCGCTCGGCGCGAGCCTGAACCTCGCCTCGGTTGGAAAGTCCCCTCAGCGTCGAGCTGAACCGCCGAGCCAGCTCGTGCGGAGCTGTCCGAGGCCCCCCTCGGCTTTCCGCCTGCGCCGCGGCGGTGAGGCGGCGCATGTGGATGCGCTCAGCCATCCCCGTCGCCAGGTCCTGGCGGGCACGAGCCCTCGCTGCTGGGTCGTGCAGGGGGTCAGCGACGACAGCCCTCTGGATTGCGCTGCGCGCCTCCCTGATCTCCCCGGGGTTCGCGGCAGCACGCGAGGCGACATCCTCGGCTACAGCGAGCGCCTCCGACGTGGGCCTAGCCGCCTGCGGCTCGGAGACCCCCGAGCGGCGAGTCGGAGGGCACGCGGGGCCGTCCGTGAGCTGCGAGCCCGCACGGATCTCGCTCCGCGCGGAGTGCACGCGATCGCTCAAGGCGTCGTCGAGGGAGGCCAGCATGTGCGTCAGGCCTGCTGCCCGCCCGCCGCGGCCTTTGCCCTTGCCCGCGGCGTGGGCCTTGGCCAACGCACGCGCCGCTGCGCCGCTCCCCGCGGCAGGGTCCGCGCCGTCCGCCTCAGCCTGGGCGGCCTGGAGGAGGACGTTCTTAGCCTCGCAGAACCTCCTCCAGCGGGTGAGGTCACCCGTAGGCTTGTCCGGGTGGAACCGGCCGGCCAGCGCGCGGAACTGGCGCTGGATCGCGGAGTGTCCCGCGCCCGCACGGACCTGCAGCAGGCTGCGCGCAGCCGCTAACCGCGGGGCGGCGGCAGGTCGTCGGACGACCCTAGCGTCGAAGCCTGTCACGGCGTCACGGCCGTGCGCCGCGCGCATCGAGGCCAGATCGCCGGGGCCGGGCACGGCGGCCAAAGTGGCCTGGCGCATAGCAGCACCGGGAGCCGTATGCCCTGTGTCGTGGCCCGCCGCGTGCGCACCCTCCGCGCCAGAAGCCTCAGCGTCGGCTGCTGACGCGGCGGGGGCGGACGCGCGGCTGCGGTAGTCTAGCGCGTTGATTGGCCCACGGGGCCGAGGGGCGCCTTCGGAGGCGCCCTCGCTGGCAGCCGAGGCGCCGCCCGCCGAAGCAGCAGGCTCGGCGGCACCATCGCTGCGGGCGGCCATGCCGCCCGGGTGCTCGGGAGCGCGGCCGCCCTCGCCAGTGCTCAAAGAGCCACTAAGCGGCTCTGCGGATAACGCAAGTAAGGCTAACCGAGCCCACAGGCAGGCAGGATATCAGGAGGCGGTGTCGGCCTCCGCAGTGACATCAAAGCGCGACGGGTCCCCTCCCGAGAGATCAGTCAACCAAGCGGGCTCGACGCGGGAAGGGGGGCGAACTGACCGACCTCGAGTCGGGTCGTCAGCGCGATGCGCATCCGTCGGCACATAGAGTCCCCCCATATACAAGCCCCCCCCAAAAATGTAGGGGAGCGCAGTGCTGAGCCCATGAGGCAATCCTGGGGAGCTGCTCCTGCCGTGCGCTGCCGCGCCCAAGGCGACTTGCGAATCCAAGAACACCGCGATCCTGCTGTCAGGGGTGCGGATACAGCAATACTTACACAAACTCTTGTACACACTTGTCTCAATAATGTTAATGTGACGAGGCACTCGGAACTGCCGTTTATAGACCAAACGAAAGCGCAGCGCCTCGCACAACTCAGTGATCCACCGCGGCGCGACGGGGCGCTCCAGAGAGGGCATGCCTATCATCTGATGCCAGGCTGCTAAAGTCGCGCCCACCTCCTCGCCAGGTCGGCTCAGAACAGCGAGAAAACCATCGTCGCACAGGCGAGTGTGCCAGCCGCCGTGCTCAGAGCGGCGCCAGAGCTCCGTCGCTAAAGGCGCGGCGGCTCGGCTACTGACGACGCCGCCCCAGCAGAGCGAAGCGTCGGTGCCAAAGACCTCGGGGTGATGCTGCGCCCGAAGGTCCGTCATAGCGACGAAGGCAAGATAAGTGCACGCCTGAAGCTCGTCCCGTACCGAGGGAGGCAAAACGTACTCGGCGCCATCGTCAAGCGATGAAATAAACGCATAAGTGCGCGTGAATAGGGGGAGCATGGGGCGGCGGTGCAAAAACACTTGCACCCAGCAACCCGTGAGCGAGCTAAGGGGAGCCCGAGCGCTGCGGCCAAGGTGCACCTGAATGAGGGTCAGGCGACACAGAGCCACCGTGCGCACGAGGGGGGCACACACGATGCCTATGCGGCCTTCCACCTCGGCCCCCACTACCACGGTGTGGGACAGCCCTCTGACGCGCTTGCCAGGGTGTTGGATCAGACCCACACGCGGGTAGCCAGCATCGCATGCCTCAAACACGGCACGATCGCGACGCTCAGGGGAGTTGGGATGAGGAGCAGAGCCCCGCCAAGACAACTTCTGAAACCCCGTGTGATCATCTATGTTAAGCATCTCCACATATGGCCCACGCGGAAAAGGTTGTCTGTGGATCGCCTGCTCGTGCGCGCGGAGCGCTCCGAAGCTCAGCAGAACGCCCTCATGGGCGGAGCTCGCAATCTCAACCGCCATGTTGTCGCCCATAGCGAGGGCGTTGAGGCAGGGGCTGACATCGAGCCCCTGGAGCTCGGGGCGCCAGGCCCGAAAGGTCCGAAAGCGACTGCTCGGGAGACGCACTCGCAGTGCGTTCCGCCTGGCCCGGGCAAGCGGCACCCGGAACGTGTAATAGAATTCACGAAGGTCATCGCATGACACAGCGAGCCACTCGCCTGGAGCCAACCCAAGGCGACAGAGCAAAAATCCCTGACCCAGCCGCTGAGTGCTGGACGAGATGCTCTGACATCGACTGTTGACCACAGTGGGGTTCAAGATCAGCCGATCGTGATGCTCGTCTTTAGGAACTCGAAAAGCCCCGCAGGCCTCGTCCCAGACAAGGTCCGAGGTGGGGGTGATAAATAGAGCTCCACAAGAGTCCCATTTCTCCAGGAGGGCCCAGAGCTCCGACCTGTCCATATGCACCCGAGCGGGTGGCATCCCGTCGGGCCAGGCCTCTGGAGGCCGACGCATGATCTCGGGATCGTGAAAGGCAGAGCGGACCACAGGGTCGGCAAGAAACGGGGTGGGATCAAACGAGGGTGAATAGTCCCACTTGATGCGGTCCGCCCGGACCCGAAGGTCGAAGGGCTCGGCCTGAGTGGAGTCCCAGCCCGCCGCGGCAGCCAGCGAATCGACCAAGGGAGTCGCGCTGACAGGCAGGGTCCGCATGGGGGCGGGCACCTGCGAGGAAGAGGTGAAGGAGGCCTCTAAAGCTGCAACGTGGGTAGCCAGACCACGGAGCGAGACCTCAGTGGAGTCGAACTTGGAGAAAGCTCGACCAAGGTCGCTCTTGCCGCCACGGGCAAGGCGAACTGCAATCCTGCACAAGCGTTCCAGACGCTCGCGAATCCCCTCCTGGCAAGGGGTAACCGTTTCGCGGACCTGAGCTTCGGGAGAAGCGAAGCTAGGATGTCCCAGCGTCAGCCAGTTGAGAGCGACAACCGCAGGCTGAGGCAAGGTCCGCGCAGCCCGACGGATCCGCCAACGCTCCCGCGCCCGACCCACCAACGAAGAGGGGGGCGGCGGCAGTGCTGGGGCATGCGGACACGGCCACGGATCGCGGGGCGCTCGCTCATAAGAGGAGTCCCGAGCCGACGCGGAGAGAGAAGAGCGGGTCAATGAAGCCAGCGAGCACCGACTGCCCATCCCCGCCTGGGCAAGAGCAGCAGCCCAGTGGGACGCGTCGATGTTGGCGCCAGGGAAGAGGCGCAGCAAGGCAGAAATGTCCAGCACGAAGGGAGGCGGACCCGCAGCAGCCGAGGCAGACGGCATGCTGGGCAAGGAAGAGCCGAAGACGGCAGAAGGAGCAGAAAGAGCCTCGGGGGCCGAGCGAGACTCACCATGGCGGCGCGCGGGGCCCCCTGCAAGGTCGTAACGGCCCTGCTGGGGCCCCCCGCGCCTACCACCGTGAGACCGCTCAGCCCAGAAGCGCCGCGCTGCGGCAGCGGGCGTCTTGCCGGCCGCCCACGAGCGCGTCCCTCCGCGGGCGGACGCACCAGGCCCAGCCGCTACTTCTTGGGCGGCGGGGGCTTCTTGGGCGTCTTGGGCACCTTGGGCTCCGCCTTGGGAGCTTTCGGCTGCGAGGGGGCCAGCTGCTGTCGAATCGCATGCAGCTCCCGCATGTACTCCCCCTGGGCGGACAACCGTCGCGGGTCCACCACCTCCGAGAAAGGGGAGTGGACCTCCCTTCCCATGTGCAGAGCGGTCGTCCTGGTCGGGAGATCCTCCAGCCCCGTCAGAAACCAGGGCGCTTCCAGCCGCCCCTGACCCCCTGCCGTCTGATCTACGAACATGCACTGGCAGGCGATCAACGTGTGCACTCGGTCCGCTCGCCCCTCTTCTGCCGCGCGCCAGAGCTCGGCACTGAGCCATGCCATGTGGGTGAGCAGAGGGTGAAGAGCGGCGTTGGCCCCCAAAGGGCTGTGCTCGCGAAAGTATGTGAACGTCGCGTGAAGCGTCAGGTCCGCGGGGTCGACTCCCAGCGGTCTTGCGAGGTTCGACCGCATCAATGCCCTGATCTCGGGCCCGTGCTGGTTCAGCGTGTTCTGCCAATCCCGACGGCGTGCGATCCCTCGCATACCTGGGTGCTGGACGATGCCTCCGCTGCCGCTTCCGCCGTAGGTCGGCAGATCCTGGGCTGCCTCGCTCAGCGGTCCCAAGAGCGGGTGAGCGGTGGGCCGCGACCCGCTGCTGTTGCTGCAGCGAGGCCCGCAGGCGCTGCAGAGCTAGACTCAGGTCCGACGCGGGGGGGGGCTCCCGGTAGCCCTTCCGACACCGCGGCGGCCGCCTCGGCGGCTGCGCCACCCGCGTGAGCGGCCAGGCCAGGCGGCAGCTGAGGCATGGGCGCTTTGGGGGGCGAGGCGCCCCCGGGCGGCTGGCCCCACGCCGCCGCCAGAGCAGAGGCGGGGGTGGGGCGCTGCTGAACGCGGCTGGGCACAGTGGGCGCTCTCCCTAAAATCTCGTCCATCATCGCGTCTTGCTCGGGGGAAACCTGCAGACCCACGCGGGCGGCCTCGTCCGCGAAGAGCTGGGGCGCGCCCGCCCGAGGAGGAACGCCAGCCCCTGGAGCGCCGAGCGGCGGGCCCTGCAACCTCGAGGCCTGCTCGGCCATCATTGCGCGAATCTCGGACTGGAGCTCTGCGCGGGCCTGAGGTACTCCGTCCAGATCGTCGAGCGCCGGCTCCGCCACCCGCGCAGACCGCTTGGGCACGGCTGCGCCAGGGGGAGGGATGAGAAGGGCGCGACTCGCGCGCTTCGGCGCACCGCGCCCCGCGCCGGCAGGGGGAGCTGCGGCCTCGGCCTCGGCGTCCTGAAAGGGTTCCGAGTCTGCCTCTAGCTCGGCACCTCCCTCGTCGGCTGTCTGGCACGGAGACGCCCGAGAGGCGACCTGGGGAGGCGAACGGCGCGTAGGTGAAGCCGTCGGGCGGCGGCTCGGGAGGCATCGGCCCTAACGACTCGAGCTCGAGTTCGGACACTTCGAGGTCGATAGCCAGAATTTCTGCCGTGGTGGCGAGGGCCCGAGACGCCGCCCCTAGAAGCGGCGCGCTTGTCACTTGGTAAGGCCCTAGCAGGCCTGAGTAACCCCGTCCATCGGCTTCTCCGAGGGCAGCGGCATCCCTGAAGGCGAGGGGCAAGGCGAGTAAAATGCCGCCTTTGCGGCGCCCCAGAGGAATGGCTGCGTGCGCGTGCTCGTATTCGTCCAGACGCCATCGAGCGTAAGTGTTGGCGCTGGGAGGGTCGAACGCGCGGGGGTCGGGCCAGACGGGCCCTTTTGGAACGGCGGCGTCGGCGCCGCCAACGGCAGCAGCCATTCAAGAAGCGAAGAGAAGACAGGCCCCTGAAGGGCCCGACGGGGCGCACCCCGACCAGGCAGTGCCTGGGCTGCCCGAGGGCAGAAGAAAAGAAGCAAGCGCCCCTCGGCCCCAGCAGGGCGAGGAAGCACGTCAGGGCGGTGGCCCGCCGCCCTGGCCCGCGCTTCCGCGCGGCGCTCCCCGTAGACGGGGGCAGCAGGAAGTGCTATGAGAGGATCCAAGCGCACTGCCGGCTGAGGCTGGGGGGCACGATAGCGCCCAACCCAGCAGCGGAGCGCAAGCGCTCCGACGCAGCCGCCGCCGCAACAGCAGCAAGCTGCGGTGGCCACCAATGCGGCGACCACGCTGGGGAGCAGGAGGGGCGTCAGCCCGCTGCTCAAGTCCACCGCCAGCCCGAGGCAGACGGTGGGCGGCGGAGGCCCAGGGGGCTGGGAAGGGCACGTGCCCCCTCCCCCGCCCTCAGGGCCCCAGCCGAGGGGCCAAGAGCTGCCCGCAGGGGGCGAGCCCTCGTCCCACGGAGGGGGGTGGCCAACGAGGCGCTCGTAGAGCACGCCCCGCAACCGCTGGTAGGCGAGCACCCCGAGTCCTTGTGCGAGGAACTCGAGGGCCGCTTGCATGCGCCAGGGGGAGCTCGGCCGACGGAACCGCGCGCGCGCGTCCTTGTTGGCCGAGAAGCTGCAGGACGCCTGCGGGGCGATCGCGGCGGGGATAAGAGATAGCACGTGCAAATAAACATACATACGCACATTCACACATGCATACATACACACATCGACACATACATGTATACACATATATCAGCATACGAACCCACATCCATAACTGAATGCATGACGACACACACATACATGCATGCATACAAACAACACCATGCAGACATACAAACAAACACGCACACACACGCATGCATATCTGTATACATATATACATACGTGCACGCACGCATCCGTACACGCATACATGTAGACCACATACGTGACTGCACATACATACATACACATACATAGCTACATTGACCCATAGTCACATACGCACAACATGCACATATACATGCATGCATACATCCTACCTTGCAGACATACACTACACACGTACATACATACATGCACACATACATACAAACATACCTACACACATACAAACAGTCACACACGTTAACATGTGCAAGCACGTACATACACAAGCACGTACATACATACATCAACCCACATATACCCATACATACACACAACTACATGCATACATACACGCGCACGCACGCACGTACACACATACACACATACATGCACACAAACATACACATACACATATATGTCCTCGCTGGTATATCCTTAGGATGCCTCAGGTTCAATGACAGGTTCAAGGCAACTTCGCACAGCACAGCACCAGCGGTGGCACACATGTGGTTAGCCACTGCGAGAGTCAGCCTCCGAGCCCCCCTAAACGGCTGAATATTTCAACCAACCTTTTGAGAACGCAGGGCTGGTTGCAATACTGGAGGCTTCTGGCTGTAAATGAAAGATCTGCGAGGCACGGAGTGGAGTTCTCTCCAGGTCCTCGTGTGTCCTGTCCCCCGTGCTCAAGACTTCTTGGGATTATGGTCTTCTGGGGGCCAGGCGGGGGGCCCCAACTCCCAAATTTCCTGGGCGCTCCCGCGGGCTCTTGGGCTGGCCTGCATGGATTTTCCGGAGGCCAGGGCCCCACGACGGGCCAAGACGGCCCCAGAAAGCGCCAAAGCAGGTCCAAGAGGCCTCCAATACAGCCCAAGAGCGCTCCAAGACGCCCAAGACGGCCCAAGAGGTCCCAAAGAAGCCCTAAGAGCGCTCCAAGAGGACCCCCAAGACGGCCCACAGACTCACAAATCATTGATGCTCCTTGCGTTTTTCTTTGTTTTTCGCGTTCTCGCGTTTTCGGGCTTCCGACGCTCCAAGATGGCCCCAGAGGCGCCCAAGACCGCCCCAAAACGGCCCCAGAGCCTCCAAGAGGGTCCCAAAACGGCCCAAGAGGCGTCCAAGATAACCCAAGAGGACCCCCAGACGGCCCAAGAGAGGGAACACGAACCGACGATTCGAGCCTTCCGACCCAAGTGGTCCCCAGGAGGCCCAAAGTGGCCCCCAAGAGAGTCCAAGAGGCCCCCTAGAAGTCCCACGAAGCCCCCAAGAGGCCCCAAGAAACCCCTGAACGGCCCCCAAGAGGCTTCACAACTGCCTCCAACAGGCCCCCGAGAGGCCTCCAACGATATCCAAACAAACATCCAAGAGGCCTCTAACCCACAACCCAGGAACGGTGGCGGGATGGGCCGAAAGCCTCTCCTTCTCTCCCTGTATGCATGTATATACACATGTATGTATATGAGAGCATCAGCGAATTGCACGCCCTCAGGGCCCGCAGGGCGCACTGCCTATGATGGCCTCGCACAACGCCTTGTGTGGTATAATGGCCTCGCAAAAAACATTGGGACCATCTGGACAGCAATCGGGACCACCCCTGGCACCAACATGGAGACAACCATCATGAAAACCATCGGGACATGCATCGGCACAACCATCGGGATAATCATCGGGACAATCATCGGGACAACCATCGGGAGTCTGGGCAACCACCTGGACAACCATCGGGACAATCAGGACAACGATCGGGACAACCCGCACACACGGGCTGGGCCGGGGCGACTCATGTTTCCCTAACTTGGCCTCTACTACCGCGCAACTTCGCCTCGCCTGACCGGCACGCACATCAAGCACGACACGAACCGAACTCATTAACTGTTTTCCCAAGTGGGCAGCTCCGTTTGACTTCGATCTCACCTCCCAACAGCCGACCCCAACCCGTGGGCCGAACATCCTGCGCCACCATCGGACCTGCGCTGTCCCGACAACTCGTGCCGACTCAACGGATGGCCTTGGCTAGGCGTGGTAGTTGTGAGTAGATGCCTTCTGCGGAGATCCTCCCAATCCACCGTGTCCGTGCAGGACGCGTCGATCTTCTTGAAGAGTATCCCCAGCTCGTGGACCCTCCCCTCCTCCTGCTCCTGCTCCTGCTCCTCCTCCTCGTCCTCCTCCAGCCTGCCTTTTATACCCTCCCCTTCCCTTCCCCTCCCCCCCGCCGACTTCGCTGCGACGCGGCGTCGGTGCCATCCGCAAGGCGTGGCTGGTCGCTGGACAGTGCCTTCACGAACTGCTCCAGCGTCAGCTTGATAGGCTGGCCGCTTCTGTCTTGGAACTTGTCTTTTAGCTTCTTCAGCTGGCTCAGATGATCCTGTCGACTGCACACAAGAACAACCCCAGGCATATAGTCTCAGGGTTCTCAGACAGTCTGGCAAACGCTGGAAAATTTCTTCTACCGAAAAATAAGGGTGGCTCGGAAACGGAGCAATAACAACAATTAGTTAAACATACGAAACATCGCTAACGAACATTCATCCGAACATTTTCATAATATTTGATATTTCCATGATTTGCAACGCCGGCTCAAAAAGGAACACAAGCGGACAATAGCAATACACATAAGACAATAGCTGAACATACATATGTTTTCGCACCTTTTTTTCCTCCTCATTGTCCATAGTTCATTATTTGCAACGCCGGTTCAGAAAGGGAACAACATTAAACAATTGCAAGCATTTTTCCTCCGCAACGCGCGAGAACCCCAACTCCATGAACAACCACGCAAGCGAGCACTCCATTGAACACCAACGGCACCTGTGACCCTTCATCACGGGCGATAAATCACTGAAACTTTAAGATTGTGGGGAAAAGGTCGCACGAGCGACAACATCCGGTACCGCGCACACGCGGGCAAGGAGATGGGTGGAGGAAGGGGAACGAGCAAAGCAGCAGAGGAGAGCGGACGGGGCGAGACTGCCTGCAGCACAAAGAACCAAATAATAATGCCCAAAGTGTTTACGCGGCGCCCCATTGCAAGCATTATGAGATGGTGTAGACAATTGCAAGCAGTATGAACACATAGCTAACACATACTTGTTTTCATAGTTTGTTTTCTCCAAATAGGCTTGCCCTCTAGGAGTCCTAGCTCATCATTAGTAATTGGTCTTTAGCACCCACCCTTTTTTCCAATGCCCCCCCCTATTTCCAATGCCTCCCCCCCTCCCCCCCCTTTCTTCAATGGCCCCCCCCTTATTTCGAATGGCACCCCCCAGTTATTACCAATGGCGAGTCCTATGCTTGCTCTTGCTTGCTTGCACTTGATCGCTGGCTCTCGCTTGCTTGCTCTTGATTGCTTGCTTGCTCTTGTTTGCCCTTGCTTGCTTGCACTTGATCGCTGGCTCTTGCTTGCCTGTTATTGCTCGCTTGCTTCCGCTTGCTTGCTTGCGCTTGCTTGATTTTGCTCCTCCCGTCCTCCTCCCGTCCTGCTCCCGTCCTCCTTTCGTCCTCCTCCCATCATCCTCTCGTCCTCCTCCTGTCCTCCTATCTATCTGGAGCCAACGCTGGCTGATATCCATATTTCTCCATAGTGTCATTATTTGCAACGCCGGCTCAGATCAGGACAGCGAATCACCAAACATAGCTGAACATATATGATCACTTCCATATTGAATTAATTGCAATGCTGGCTCAGACCTTTCAAACAAAACATCAACAACATATAGCAACACAAACAAGTGAAACACTTAAACCACTGTTATCATTTAGCGTTTTGTTATTCTCCATGTTTTCATTATTTGTAACGCCGGCTCGGAAAAAAAGAAACATAGCAAAACAACAATACCAAAACATATGAAACAATAACTAAACATCTAGGTGTTCACACATTGCTGCGTATTTTTCGATATTCTCATTGCTTGCGTCGCCGGCTCAGAGAGAAAAAACATCAGAACACAGAAAGCACGAAACATATATACAAATGTTATTGTCATACCTTTTCCATAATTCTCCATATTGTCAGTGTTTGTAACGCCTGCTCAGAACAGGACAAATATCAAACAATAGCAAAACAGGAAGAACCGCTAGAAACAAATGTTTGCATGCATTTTCATGATCCGCCAATCTTTTTCCTGCCAGGCTCTACGGTCTTTGAGGGCGGCGGCAGCGAACGAACAAGCTTGCGAGAGAGATATGCCAGCGCCTGAAAGCACTCCCAGGTTAGAAACAAAGAACGTTACATTTGAGATGCACAATGATGGCAGAAGCGCGCGCGGTGCAAAGCATGCGACACGAGAGGCGGCCGTCCAACACTGCTCAGCATACTCCTGCAAGCATGTGTCATGCTTCGCCAATCTTTTTCCTGCCGGGCTCTACGGTCTTTGAGGGCGGCGGCAGCGAACAAGCAAGCTTGCGGGGGAGATGTGCCGGCGCCTGGAAGCACTCCCACACCCACTTCCATGAAGTGTTCTGGGCGATCGCCCGCTAAACCTTTACAACCTCATAGCGCAGAAAAAGACGAGGACCCACCAAGCCCACGCAGGAACGATTGAGAGCATCAGAAAACGCGTTGGCAACCTGATCACATAACTCTTTCGGATATTCCTGTGAACCCGAGGTCCGCCACTGGCCGAAACGGTCCTTCCCATGCAGCTGAATGTGGGCTCTGCCAGAGAAGCTGCGCACGCCCTTGCAGCCCGAACACCTGCGAGCATGCGAGGCGAGTTCAGGGAAATGCCAAGCGAGCAGGCCAGTGGACTTGCGCCAGCGGGCTCCATAACCACACTGGTCAAAAACAAGAAAAGCACCAGATAACTGCTCTTTCAATCGAATGATCTTTGGATGAAGCCAGAGCCGAGACAACCTGGGATTCTCAATCGCCACTAGAAGACCGACAGGCAGGGCAGCTTCAAGAAAAATGCACAGCGAGTCAACCATGCGGTTGCCCGCCTCCACTTCTCGTCTATCGGAAAACGAGAAGTTGGGAAATCCAAGAATATTCTCAGCGTCATCCCTAATCCTGGGTCTCGGCGGTAGGTCTCGCACTCGAGACCAGGTGGAGCAGGCGGTCGCGACCCGCGCGCCTGGGCACCGAGCAGGCAGCCCGTGCCGCCAGCCGCCGAGGGCAAAAAGGCGCTTGAAGGCGCTTGTGCTGGGCCGCGTTGGCATGAAGCACTCGTCTGGCCATCCATCTTATTTTTTGCGGGTCCGAGAGGTCAGCTTTCTCGCTGTAGAGCGTGTCCCAGGCCGACCCGTCGATGCCTTTGCTCGCGAGCGCCCTGCTGACGCCTGCGGAGCCGGCATAGAGGTCGAGGACGTAGCACGGCGGGCCTGGGCTCTCGTGCTGCTGAAGGACTGCGAGCTCACCCGGGCCTGGATCCAGGCGACAGCCCCCCGTGCTTCGAGCTGCTGTGCTGCGGAGAAGCGCGCCCGCTCCTGCTGCACCCTGGCGCTGGCCTCGTGGCGCCTGACCGCGCCCTCCGCCAGCCAGCGGCCGCGCCGCTGGATGTCGGGCAGGCTTCGGCACTTCGCGAGGCGGTCGTGAGAGGGGCCTCCGTGTCTCAGCTGGTACATCACGTACTTGGCGTCGGCGGGACACCTCAACTGCCTCATGGCCAACTTCCAGCGCGTCAGCAGGGCAGGGGGCTCGATCCTGAACAGCTTGTTGGTGGGGGCCCCTGCCTTGAGCTTGTCGAGGCACTCCCCCAACCCAGGAAGGTACGGGGCGTCCAGCAGGATGCTCTCGTCGCATAGCCCTATCTTCGACTTGTCGCCGCGCTCGGCGGGGGAGGTTCAAAGCCCACCACTGGCTGCTCGCACGCGGCGGGCACAGATCCTCCTCCTTCAGCGAGTGCAGGTCGATCGGCCTCAGGTAGGCCGTGAAACGCAGGAGCACCGCCAGGCACGCCACCTCGGAGTTGAGCTGCTCGACGAGGTGCTTCGCCACCCAGCGCGTGATCTCCCAGGGCACAGGCGGCATGGTGACGCCTGGGTCGAGGTTGGCGTGCCCCTCGACTGCCCTCTGGAAGCGCGGTAGGCGAAGCTTCCCCCAATGAGATAAATCCGCAAGATGTCAGACCGCCGCGGCGTACGCCTTGAAGAGATCTGCCTTCTCGAAACCTTCTAGAAACAAATAATCCGCGAAGTCCGTCATTGCAGCGTCCACACTCTTGACGGAGTCCAGAGTGCGATTGATCGAGGTCGCAAAATCCTGGAGCTCCTTGAACCAGGCATTGTAGAGGCCCTCCGTCGCACTCGTGATGGCATGCGACTCCAGAATGGAGAGCTGGCCCTCCGTCGCGCGCGGCAGGAAGTTGCCGAACGTCCCCGCCCTCTTGGTCCTCCTCTCTGATCGGCTGGCAGCTGCGACGAGATGGCGAGCGCTCCGTCGAGGCAAGCGAGTCCCGCCCGACAGCACCTGGACGCCTGAGACCTCCCGATGGAACTTGGAGGTGACTCCCGAAGCATGGCTGGCAACCGTGGTCCTCCCAGCAGCCGCCGTCGTAGACCTCGACCTCCTGGCCGTCCCTCCGCCCTGGGAGCGAGCCCTGAGCACGCCTCTCAGCTGTGGCGGAGCCCGAGCCAATTTTCGAATCACCTTCCCATCTCCGCGAGAGCTCATCCGCAATGTTCTTCTCAGAAGGGGCCCAACGGAAATGCCACTTGGTGCAACTCACAATGGCTAGAGCCGCAGCGCGACGGACCAGATTGAGGATTGGGAACGATGCTGCCCGAGACTTCCCAAAAGCCATCGTATTCCCCAGCTGGCCCCCCATGAGCAAGTGGTGCCTCTTGAAGCCTCCTATGGACCTGGGACCATGACGAATGCCCAAGACAGTAGCCCTCGCCTCCAGAGTAGGCATGCCCTCCCTATTCTTGAATCTCGACGAGATATCCCCACGCCACAGAGACTGCTCCAAGAAATCGTCCGAGACGTCCTGGAAGTACGGGTTCTCCTCGAGCATCTCCAGGGCTCCTCCGAGGCCTTCAGGGGGCACAGAGCCTTGATCGGAGAAGACGTCCTTTTGCCGAGGGCAGTGCGACGAGGCTGTGACAGCGGGTGCTTGCCACGGTAGCGCCACCGTTCGGAGATGCGGCCAACGTCCGCAACTCTGTCAGCAGCGAAGCGAGCGGAAGCAGAGCCAGCACCTGACTCGCACGCATCTGTCATGATCACCTGTGGGTGCCACGTCATCTTGGGATCGGCCGCACAGACTCCGATGGGGCCTCTTATCCAACGGGCCTCTTTGCGTAGGTATTCCCGCGCTCTCTGCCTGCGCACGCCGACCTTCTCAACAAAATCGTACGTGGCACGAAGAACGGACAACGCTTCGCGTCGGATCATGAAACAGTCAACAGCATGCCCAGCCCACCTCTGAACGGCGTGTCCAGATAGCCGAACTCCACCCCCATCACTGTGCAAAATTTGGCGAGCCGATCGGCACGCTCAGGATTGTTATGGACGTTCCACTGAACTCCATCGATACATCTGCCAAGAGAAGTGATCTTGGTCGACGCATCCTCCTCCTCATGCACAGGGGGGCCCTTCAACCTGAGGTGGGGGACGACCATATCCTTCGCCTTCTGAACTCCCTCCTTGTCAAGCCCGCTGACATTGAGGTTGTCACAATAAGGTAGGATGCACAACTCGCGGCTGACGTCGGGAAGAGGCCCAACACCACGAAGGAGAGAGTACGTGGCAACTCCATGCAAAGCCTCCTCGGTAAGATTATCCCAGATCTTTTGACCAAAATAGAAGGCCCCGCTCCATCCCATGGGAGCCGAGCGCAACATAGGCCGAATGAAATCGGAGTCATCGAGGTCCCAAGTGCCCTCCATGAAGCCCTGAGCCTCCGACACTGAGATCGCAGGCAGGCAAGAGTAAGGCTGGAGATCCGGGTGGTTCTGGATCGCGTGAAAATAGTTCTTCACATCTGCAGTGGCGGTAAGAAGGCGGCCCGCTCCATCTGGCCGTTCCAACCTCGACCAAGCCCCTCCAGTCCCCATATCTAGGTGCGGAGGAGGTCGACAGTGGAGGTTACTGACACGGCAGCCCATCACCAACCGGAGGTCGCCGTTCTTCTTCGCGACGAAGAACGGCGCACATATCTCACGAGGCTGGGGGGTCCAGGAGATGAGAGAGGCGTCGTGCAGGTCCTTGAGGAACAACGCATAGGCCTCCCTGTCCGAGCGCAAGACCGCGTCCATGTACGGCTTGATCGCACTCATCTTCTCCGACCGCCAACCCGCGTCATCTGCGTCCGCCAGCATAGTCTCTGCGGGCCGTCGTAGAAACTCCCTCTCTGGTTCACCAGCCACCGAGGTCAGCGGAGCAGAACTCTCCCCAACCGATGGGATCGACACCAGAGAGCGCTTGCACGGCCTCACTGTGGCACCCTGATCGGCGCTGGCGTAGTCGACCACGTTAGCCAGGAGCTCTCGAGCGGCCCCGCGGCAACTGTACGAACTAGAAGGTGACGGCAGTGAGGGGGCGAGCTCGAGCAGAGCCTCCTGCGAGGTGAGCTGCGCCAACGACGGCCGAAGGGGTTCTGTACCCTCCCCCGCGCAGCTCATCTCATTCAAAACGGTGAGCGCCTCGTTGACCCTCTCCTCCACGCCGCGGCGACGCGCCAGCCTCCTCCGAGCACAATGCGATGAACCAGGAGCAGTAGGTGGAGTGATCGGGATCAGGGGCGCAGGGGGGAGCTAACGAGGAGGAAGCCGACGAAACTCAAACACATCTGGCCCAAGTTGTCCCGACATCGGCTGGCGAACAGGTCCCCCCCCGCGGCTCGAATTCACATGCAGCGGCCTCGGAACGGACGTGGGTCGGCCCTCCCCCGCGCCCGCCAACCCTCAGGGTGGGTGCACCTGATTCTTGCCCTTGTGGTTGGGCTGCCTGCGCAGCCTCTGCTCCTCCTTTGCCTTGCGAGCCTCCTTGGCGACCTGGGCCTCCCCGCGGAGGTTGTCCGCCACGTGCTGCCGCAGCTCGGGGGCGCTGAGGGCGCCCATCCTGCGCGTGGCCCAGCCCATGTAGTGGTCGGCGGCGCTGTAGTCAGCAGCGCCTCCAGCTCCACTGTGGGCGTGAGCATCCTCGATGAGCTGGGGCCTCCTCGCCGCGAGTTCCCCTGACCGGAGGCTCGGGCTGTTGAGCTGATCGAGCCACGCCATCGCCTCTAAGATGTGCGACAAAGCCTAATGTTCATACTGCGACCTGTCCCCATCCTGGATCTTCGCCGAGACCTTCCAGTGCTCCGACTGGGTCACGGGGGTCTGAGACAGCGAGGCGGTGGCCTGCAACCTGAACCAGCACGTGCGAGGGCCAGTCAAATCGAGGCCGCCTTCAGGCATGTCGTCCGACATGTGGGTCACGGCATCGGCGAACATGCGACGGCGACGTCCTGTGCCGTCGAAGCACACAGGCAGGACCCTCAAGTCATCGTGGACGTGCTCGCCCAGATCCTTGCTGTCGATCTGGCGCATGAGGGCAACATCACCGTCAGCCGTGGGCATCAGGGCCTTGTTCCCCAGCACCCTCGAGTCCGCGTGCAGCGCCTCGACGACCTCGCCGCGTCGCAGCGAGCCGACGTCCTCGGCGACCACCCGCGCACGACCAGGCGGAGCCCTCTGAGCGACGGGTCCAGCCTGCTGGTCAGGCGCCCGCGCTAGGCCTCCGACCTGCTCGCCTGGAGCTGCTGCGTGTCGGACAGGGGGGCGCTGCTGAGCGATGCCGCCCAGTATGATGAGGCTGTCTCGCGCCAAGGCGCGCTCTGCTGCTGCCGTAGGCTTCCGCACAAAACGATGGCATCTGTCATTCCGAATGCCTGGATGAGCTGCACCCTGATCTCCGAGCCAATGCACGGAGTAGATGTCCTCGCCCACTGTGAGATCCAGCTCGTAATGATCCCCGTCTGGCGTGTAGATGGTCACGACACTCGGCGACCCCACCTTCACTCCCGTGATGAGGGCCTCGTGATACAACGGGGCATCGTCATCATCAAGATTGTACCGGATCAGAATGTAGTCCCCGACCTGCGCCATCCTTGCTACGACGACCTGAGGGCCGCTCGCTCACGAAGCGCCTTCCTCTGACGAAGCGCCTCCGTGCGGAGAACCAGGTCCTCAGGAGCCTCCGCGGACACCTCGGCGCGGTCGGGCCGCGGCGGCGCCTCGCGCCCGCGAGGCCTGCAAGGACAGCAGCGAGCCCAGACGGCCAGCAGCACGTTCACGAAGGCGAGCGCACAGCCGTAGTAGTCGGGCTGGTGCGTGGGCCCTTGGTCGTCAGGGCACGGTGGGCACACCAGTGCTGGGCAGGCGGGGCACGGCGCCGCCTGCAGCAAGCCCTCCAGCGGGCAGGTCCCGCCGTCTGGCTCGGGGAAGGGAGCCCCCCCCGCCCCCCCCCGCCGCCGCCCAGGCAGGCCGCGCGGCGTGCGGGCGACCCCCCGCTGAACTGCCCTCCAGCACGCGCAGGAGCAGCGAGGCCAACCCAGGCGCCGAGGCGGCCACCAATGCGAAGGGGCCGAGGAGGGCGCGAGGGTTCATGTACGTTTCCCCGAGAGAAAGCTGAGCCACAATGATGGCAGAAGCGCGTGCGGTGCAAAGCATACGACATGAGAGGCGGCCGTCCAACACTGCTCAGCAAACTCCTGCAAGCATGTGTCATACTTTTCCTTCTTTGCATTATTTGCAACGCCGGCTCAGAAAAAAAAAGGAATACTATAAGAATAGCCAACACTTAAGCACATAGCTAACAATACATGTTTCCAAATCTTGTTCTCATAAGGTTTGCATGTTTTCATAATTTGTAACGCTGGCTCAGAGACGAAAAAACAAACAACAGCACACACATGTGTAAACCTATGAAAAAAGAGTGCGTTTCCAAGTTTCTTGTACATGTCCATATTTTCATTATTTTCAACGCCAGCTCAGAAATTGAACATATCAAACATCAGCTCAACAAATCAGTGACTTATATATATATATATATATATATATATATATATATATATATATATGTGATTATGCATTGTTGTGATTACTTGTCATCATGCCTCATCATCCGTAACGCCACCTGAAGAACGAATCAAATCAATCAATCGCCAAACGTATTGGTTTGTCGTATTGCCGCAATAATAAAAAACTTTAACAACTATTGTTCCAGTTCGTTTACTTATAATGTGCATCATTTCTCATTTTGCAACGCCGGCGCGGAGACGGAAACCGAAACCAATGACAACAACTAATGTGTGTACGTATGTACAGATGCGCATATATACAGATACATAGATTGATGTGTTTTCATGTAGTTCTTTTCAAAAATATGATCAGGATTCAAATGGGAATCCAAATTTATAAAGCAGACTCCATATCCACAGGATTTCAATTGCATTTGGGTCGGATCCAAAGGACAAATCAATTGGAACGGACCAGACCCCGTAACTCGAGAAATACAACTGGATGTAAATAAAGCCCAAACTGGAATTCAATAGAAATGGTGCAGACACCACATGCAGAGGATCCCCCATGGATCCGAATAGCGTCCAAATAGGGATGACAAATAATACAACACACCCCTGATCCAACTGATTTCACTTGGACTTCAGTGAAATCCAAATAAGAATTCAATAAGAATGGAACACGCCCCAGGCCCAGAGAACTTCAATTGGATTTGAAACGGCTCCAATCAGGAATTCGCCAGACATGGAACAGACACTATATTCAAGGCGTTTCAAATGGATTTTGAATCGATCTCAAACAATAATTCAGAAAAAGGAGCAGACCCCCAACCCGAATCTAAATTAGATTTGACTAAAATCCCACCTGGGATTCAATCGGAACGGATTCAATTTCAATTGGAATTCCCGACCCTCCTCGTGCTGCACGTGCACCCCCTCTTCGTCGTCGTCGTCCTCCTCCTCCTCCTCCTCCTCCTCCTCCGTCTGAGCCTTCTCCCCCTCGTCCCCTCGCGTCCTCACCCCCCCCTCCCCCTCCACAGTTACACAATATGAAAATACTCTCCCACTTCCCCTGATGGCGTCCGGAAGATATTCGGCACCCCCCCGCGTACTGTTTTTTTACACACAGGATTCCCCGGAGTTGGGTTTTCGCTTGTGTTTTTTTCTGAAATGCTGCTCTCGCTGAGGCGCCGGCCTCATTTCTGCCCCCGAATCGTTCCGAATCTTGCTCCCGCTGCAGCGTGGGCCTCATTTTCGGATCGGTGTTTGGCCTCCGTCGTTGAGGATGGCGTTCTCGCCCCAGCGCGGGCCTCTTTCTCGCGCGCCCATCCGCCCGCCACCACCGCGCCGCACCACACCACACCACACCACACCACACCACACCACACCACACCAGCACCAGCACCAGCACCAGCACCAGCACCAGCACCAGCACCAGCACCAGCACCAGCACCAGCACCAGCACAGCACCAGCACCAGCACCAGCACCAGCACCAGCACCAGCACCAGCACCAGCACCAGCACCAGCACCAGCACCAGCACCAGCACCAGCACCAGCACCAGCACCAGCACCAGCACCAGCACCAGCACCAGCACCAGCACCAGCACCAGCACCAGCACCAGCACCAGCACCAGCACCAGCACCACAACCACGCACACACGCACGCACGCACGCACGCGCACCACCACCCACTACGCACGCGCGCGCGGAGCCACAGGTCCGCTACGACACGCGTCCGCGGATAGAGAAAATCAGCGCCATGGTAAGGGATGGGAGGGAGGGGTAGGACGTCAGATATGACGCGAGCGCACCTAGCTTGTCATCCCCCCCTCTTCCTCGCCCAGCCGGACCGAGCTGAGCAGTGCCGAGCGGGCGCGCGGCCCAGCCGAGCCGAAGACCACTGCGACGACGACGACGACGACGACGGCGAAAACGACGACGACGATGACGACGACGACCACTACCACCGCCGCCGCCGCCGCCGCCGCGACTTCGGAGGCGGCGACTGCGGCGGCGGCGACGGCACCGCTGCCGCCGCCGTCGCCGTCGTCGTCGTCGCCCAGTTAGTCCTGCTCCTCCTCGCCCTGCACGTCCGGCCCCTCTTCGCCTCCATCCCTCCCTCATCCTCCCCATTCCCCCCGCCCCCTCGGGAGAGCAGGTCGAGGGGAAAGGGAAGAGCAGGACGTGAACGGGCGGGCTCTCGCTCCGCGGGACCTTCCGTTGCAACGGGCCGGCGCGCCAACCGGCGGCGCCGCGGCTCCGCCCCGGGAGTGCCCGGGAAATCCGTCAGGGGCTAAATCATTGCGCCCTGGGATCGAGGGCTCAGAAATCGTTGGCCCTGGGATCTCGGGCAGCGCGGCCTGGGGCCCTGGGATCCAATCTACGTCCGGGACACAAAGTCTTTGGCCTGGGGTGCACCTGCGGCCCAAGAGTCTGCGGCGTTGGGAACCACGGGCTCTGTGATTCCTCGCCCCGAACCCAGGGGCGAAGGCCCGGGAATCTTGAGACGTGGAATTCAAGAACCCCAGAGCAGTCGGCGCTGGAATCCTGGCCCAGTCTCGCCGCCCGAAAATTCTCCTGGGTTGCCTGGGAGCGTCTTGGGCCTTTCTTTGACGTTCTGGGGGCTTCTTGGGGTCGTCTTGGGCTGCCCTTGGGCGTTTTGGGGGCCCCCCGGGAGGTCGGGAAGCGCGGTACCGGGAATGTTCCGCAAGTGTTCCGGGAAGGTGTGGGACCCCCGGGAGGAGGGGGCGCGCATTTGTTGAACTTGAAAAAGAGAGTCTCTGAAATTCCTTCTTTTTTAATTCCCTACCTCGGCTCTGCCTAGAAGGGTTCTCGCTGTATAAGCTTAAAGGGCCGGGCAGTGGACCACGCCCCGGGCGGTTCCCCCCCGCGGTTCCCCCAGTTGCGCCCCCTGGGTTCACCCAGCTTAGCTTAGCTTAGCTTAGCTTAGCCTAGCCTCGCCTAGCTGAGCTTAACCCAGCTTAGCCTAGCTTAGCTTAGCTTATCTCATCTTAGCTTCGCTCAGCTTAGCCTAGCTTAGCTTAGCTTGGCTTAGCTTAGCCTAGCTTAGACTAGCTTAGCTCAGCATAGCTTACCTTACCTTAGCTTAGCGCAGCATAGCGCAGCGCAGCATCAGCACAGCATAGCTTAGCACAGCATAGCATATATCATCATATCATATCATAACATACCATAGCACAGCATAGCGCAACACATCATAGCATTTCATAACATATCCTAGCACAGCATAACATATCACATCACCGCCTATCATAGCAAACCATAGCGCATCATAGCGTAGCATAACATAGCATAGCATAGCGCAGCATCGCATAGCATACCATAGCCTAGTTTAACACAGCGCAGTCGAGCGTACCTAGCATAGCATAGCATAGCATAGCATAACGCAGCATAGCAACACATAGCATCGCATAGCATAGCATAGCGCAGCATCGCATAGCATATCATAGCATAGCAGCAACCCAATGCAACATTGTAGATGTATATGTAGATGTAGGTGTAGTTGTGGATGTAGGTGTAGATGTAGATGTAGGTGTAGATGTAGGTGTAGATGTAGATGTAGATGTGAGTCTCGCTGTTGATGTTGATGTTGATGTTGATGTTGATGTTGATGTAGATGTAGATGCACGTGTAGATGTACATGTAGCTGTCGGTGTAGATGTAGATGTTGCTTTCCTAAATGCCCCAACTCCTAGGTAGGGTCGCGCTGGGATAATTCAAATTCCTGGGTCTTGGAGCGCTGGAAGCCAGAAAATGTGAGAAGACGAGCACAAATCTACAACATCCACTGAAAATCAACGATTTTACCCTCTTCGGGCTCTCTCGGGACGGCTCTCGAAGCTCTCTTGGGCTGTTTTGGGGGCCTCGTCGGAGCTTTTTTGGAGGCCTCTCAAGGGTCTGGGGTGTGTTGAAGGCCTCTGGGGGGTCCCAGAGTCCTCTCGGAGGTCTCTGGCGGCCTCCTTCCTGCTCCCGCTCTTGGGCTCATCTTGGGCCTGTTCTGGGGTGGCCGGGGCGCCTCTTCGGCAATCTTGGGGCCGTCTTGGCCCGTCTTGGGGCCGTCTTGGGGGCCTCGTGGGCGGTCTTGGGGGCCTCTTCGGTCGTCTTGGAGCATGGAAACATGAAATGGTGAGACTGCCCAAACCATGGAACAAACAATGAAAATTAACGATTTTAGGTTCTCCCCCCCCTCTCGGGAGGCCTCTCGGAGCTATCTTGAGGTCTCTTGGAGGTCTCCTGGGAGCCTGGAGAGCCGCCCGAAAGCTATCCTGGGTTGCTTGGGAGCGTCGTGGGCAATTCTTTTACGTTGTGGGGGCTTCTTGGAGTCGTCTTGGGCTGTCTTTGGGCATTGTGGGGGCTCCCTGGGAGGCCGGGAAGCGCAGTACCGGGAGCGTACTCGAGATGTGAGCGAGGTGGATGACGCCCCCGGAGGGGGCCCGGCGTATTTGTGTGTTATATATATATATATATATATATATATAATATATATATATATATATATATATATATATATATATATATATATATATTTGTATAGATAGACAGATAGATAGATCGCAAAACATCTATGTTTTCATGTTTGGTTGATTTTTTTCTTTCGGGATGCCAGGGGCTCCGCCAACCAAAACATGGAATAATAGCTTGACGCATGTGTTTTCATGTTTTTTTTTGGGCTCTATTGTTTGCTACCAGCTTCGTGCGATGCCTGGAGCTTCGCGCGCAAAATGACTTCCGTTGTTTGAGCTTGCTGTCTGAGGTCCGGAGATGATAGCCCCAGGCAAGAGTGACCTCTGGTGCGCGGCTTTGGGAGGACGCGGGGGCCCAAACCCGACCGTTGAGGCCCCTGCTATAGCGTCGCCTTCGGCGGTCGGGGGGCCCTGGTTTGCCCGCACCAAAGGTCACTCCTGCGAAGGGTCACCCTTACGCGCAGCCTGTCCTCATCGTCGTCGTCCTCCCCTGGCGGCAGAAAGCCTGCCGCTGGCGGGGTCATCAGCGGCGCCAAGGCGCGCGCGGCACGGAGCGGGGCGTCTTGCCCGCACGCCCTCGTGCACGCGGAGTGGGTCGCGCGCGCGCGAGCGGTGTGCGGGGCGCGCGCTGGAGCCAGCCGGATGGGCTTGAGCCATCCGCAGTGGCTGCGGCACCTCCGCTCAGTCCGAGTCTCTCCTGGCACGTCGCGCTGAAGCAGCAGCGGCAGGATCTGATGCGATACGTGCTTTGGGCAAGGGGAGGAGGAGGAAGAGGAGGAGGAGGAAGAGGTGGAGGAGGAGGAGCAGGAGGAGGAGCGGTGACCACAACGCCCACCAGGTGGTCACCCGCGATCACGAGATCGTATCCGCGCGTGCGCGTGCGAGGCCCGCCATGGCTTGTTTTTCTTATGATATTGCTCCCTCGTTTGCTGAGCTTGCAAACCCATCTCCCCAATATCGTGTTTCACCAGCGTATTCGGAATACTCGTAATTACCGAACGCACTGTGTATACTTGGTTACACGACGCGCAAACATGTTGTTTCTACATCGTTGTTCAACAGGTATTTACTTGGTATTGGGCAATGCTTCTGACTTTCGCAAGCGTGCTGGAAAGCAACGGGAGCAAATATCGAATGCCACACGATCGAGCCCATCGATATCTCAACGTCATATACTACGCCTATTGCCGCCACCTCCAGCCGCACATCCCCCATGTTTTGTCACGCCGTCGTTACCGTCGCCACCCATAAGGTCAGCAGATGGTTCCACGGTCGGGAACACTCGTGCTAACGATTCGATCACAAGAGTTGTATTGAACAAAGACGCGCCAGAATTTATACCCCGTGAATTACAGCCGCGTTTTATACTTCCACCGATCGTACCAAGCGTTTCTGTTGACCCGCTTCAAGCGCCGATGGATCTCCCTCCAAGTGCAGCAAACCTTGTTGATAACTCAGGAACAGCTGACATCTTTGACAGTCAAGAGGCAGAGGAGTCAGGAGGCAACTTCGCTGAACATTCAGGAGCAGCAGACATCGTTGACCGCATTGTAAGTTCAAACTACCCAGGGACTTGCCCAACCCTATCTACACATGAGGCGACTAGACATCGGAGCGCTCAATACAAAAACGAGCACTGAAGGATCCGCCGTGCCCCTTCGCCAAAGAACGTCGGGCCAGAGTCACATGTTCACATCTGCGGCGTCGCTCTTAAGAACCAGATCGTTACCAGGAAAACAGCCACGAGGGAATGTGCAAACACAATACGAAAAGACGATTGGAGACACAATTCGTGGGAGCAGCGCCGCTGGACCCCCCCCCCAACGTCACAACCCGGCCCCCCAGGGACGGCGAGGTCTCATGGTGATCTGCGTAAGGCGCACCTCTGCTGGGCCTCCCAAGAGCCCACGAAAGTGGCGGCAATTTCGCAGATCGCAGCCCCCCAGGGACGGCGAGGTCTTATGGTGATCTGCGTAAGACGCACCTCCGCTGGGCCTCCCAGGAGCCCACGAAAGTGGCGGCAGTTTCGCAGATCGCAGCCCCCCAGAGAACGGCGAGGTCTCATTGTGATCTGCGTAAAACGCACCATCACTGAACCCCCCAGGAGCCTACGAAAGTGGCAACCGTTTCGGAAATCGAAGCGCCCCAGGGACGGCGAGGTCTCATTGTGGTCCCTGTGGGACACCCCTCTGCTGGACCTCCCTGGAGCCCACGAAAGTGGCGACGGTTTCGCATATCACAGCCCCCCCCGGGATCGGCGAGGTCTCATGGTGGTCCCCGTAGGACATCCATCCGCTGGACCTCCCAGGAGCGCACGAAAGAGGCGACAATTTCGCAGATCGCAGCCCCCCAGGGACGGCGAGGTTTCATGGTGGTCCCTGTGGGACACCCCTCTGCTGGACCTCCCAGGAGCCCACGAAAGTGGCGACGGTTTCGCAAATCACAGCCCCCCCAGGAACGGCGAGGTCTCATGGTGGTCCCCGTAGGACATCCCTCCGCTGGACCTCCCAGGAGCGCACGAAAGAGGCGACAATTTCGGAGATCGCAGCCCCCCAAGGACGGCGAGGTCTCATTGTGGTCCCCGTGAGACACCCCTCTGCTGGACCTCCCAGGAACCCACGAAAGGTCTCATGGTGGTCCCCGTGGGACACCCCTCCACTGGACCTCCCAGAAGCCCGCGAAAGTGGCGAAAGTTTCGCAGATCGCAGCCCCCCCAGGGACGGCGAGGTCTCATGGTGGTCCCCGTGGGAGGAAGAAAACGAGCAGGAGGAGGAGAAAAGAGTGAGGAAGCTGGATAGGGGGGAGGAGTGAGTGAGTGATGGAGACCACGGTGCTCTATTCAATACGAGAACCCGGCCAAGGGAGGGTTGGGAAAACGTAATAAAAAATGGGCAATTCTGGATACATGCCCTCTCATGATGCCTTGCACGCGAATGCTGCAGCATCGGCGCCACCGTTCACCGACACGTCTTCTGATATTTGCAGCAATGAAACTGCATGGCTTGACAATCAAAGGAGGTAGTTCACTTACTTCTCACGTATGGGTTGGATGCCCTGGGACAGCAATGCTGGTTTTTGTTACGACACACGCAACAACATCAAACATGCAGACCATAAGGCAAATCCATTGGACCAACTCAACCTTGTACATCATACTTGAGCAAATTCGACTGGCCAACGTTCAGACAAACCTTCACATTCGAGCGATTCATTCGGCACAACTGTGCCATATCTTTCAGTTGCGGCACTAACCCCAAACAACTAGATGACAAAGTTCATATGATCGTTAACATCATAATTCAAGGTGGAGCACCAGTCAAACAAATGCTTCGAGAGAAACTGTTGCCAGGCAGCAGATTGGTGGTCCGAGGCGCACACTTTGATGCCGCCACGATACATGCAGCCCTGCGCCACTGTGTTTTCGATTGAATCGGTCTTGTGGGTGCATGCGTACCTCTAGCATTACATAAGTTTTCACGTTGCATGGTTACCATCATCGTTATCATTCATCGCATTTCTGCATCTTCATCATCGCATGCGTAATGTGCACTCGCACTTGTTCGCATTATGCCGGCGCGCATTTGGCGCGAGGGCTGCAGCGCTGCACTGGCGTGCATTTGGCGCGTCAGGGCTGGTAACATCTTGGAGGCGGTTGAGGTGGAGCCCGAGGTTTTGGAGGAGTTGCTCTCGGCACTACCCGTATGTAGCCACTAGTTGCGCACTAGGCCACCGCATCGTCTGCATCAGAACTGCTAGCTCAGCAGCACACTCACATTATATAGGCGCACATTTACGCCACTGCTTATCACAAAGATGTGGAGGAGATAGAAGTCAGATTTCACGGTAGCGGGGGACGAGGATTTGCACCCGGCACGACCCGTATATCGCCACTCGCTTGCGCACCAGGCCACCGCATCGTTCTATATCAGAATTGCCAGCTCAGCCACACTCTGTCAGTATAGAAGACGTGTTAGGATTGGAGAGGAGGTGGTGTGGGGGTGCGACGACGACGAACACTCATTCTACACAGGGCTTTTTTCAATCAACCCCGCTTCAGTACTTGCCTCTCTCAGCAGGCAAACCGCAAGGCATCTTTCAATCGGCCCGATCACTGTTCTTTTTTGCTCAACCCCAAGGTGGGGGCACTAGTCGCGCGCCTGGCACACCGTGGAGGAGGAGTTGGTGGCTGGATAAGATGGTGGGGCGGGAGGCTGGTGGTGGAAGAGAAGCTTCGCAACTGAAGAGTATTATCCAGCTGCTAGGGGCGTCGTCTAGCCCCACTATGCCCTCAGCGAGGGCATGCACTCTCTTTGCGAGGGCATTGTCCAAGGCTTGGGGGGAGGGTCTTATAGCTAGACGGGTATGGGGGAAGATGCGAATCTGGTAGATATCTTATCCTCCGCTTCCTTTTTATTTGATGCAAGCGCCGCCCAGGCCAGCCAGTATAGACTGAGCCAACCTTCAACCTACATAACATAGTGCCCAAGACCCTTCCGATTCAAGACCTTCGGCGAAGGCAACGGTTCATTGTAGTCGTAAGGAGGCACTACCAACTGAACAGTTTTGCTTTCTCAAGTTTCGAACTTCATGTCTAAGGATAGTGCCGTCTTCACGGACCTGGCGGGCGCCTATTCCATTGTCTACTCTTCTCCGGGGCTCGCTTTCTCAAATTGCCCGCTGCGCCCGCCAGGTCCCTATTTTTCCTGAACCGATTCGAATCCACTCTTTCATTACGTAACGCCACAGGGAAACTTAGGTCGGTCTTACGTAAGAGGAGGAGGAACACGGATCAGCAAAAGGCGCCGAGGAGTCAGATCAGCCGCGGCGGGGCCGCGGAACTACGAACATGATCTCTGCACGTGAGGGGGGAGGATCATGATGAGGAAAAGACGCAGACGGCGGAACAGAAGAGGATCACGATGATGATGTTGCTGATGATGGTGACGACGTTGATCATGAGGAGGAGGAGGAGGAGGAGGAGGAGGAGGAGGAGGAGGAGGAGGAGGAGGAGGAGAAAGAGGAGGAGGATGAGGAGGGGAAGGAGGAGGACGAGGAGGGGAAGGAGGAGGAGGATCTTTATTGTCGCCTCCCAAACCAGCAGTCCTCGCGGCCATGCGTGGTTGATATATAATCTGATGGGTTGTCGTCTGATCACACCGAGTTGCTGTGCCGACTCTGCGTGGGAAATCCGGATGCTGGATGCAAGCTGCTAGCCGTGAGCCCGCGCGGGAGATTACATGCATATTGCGCTTGCAATCAAGGAGGAGATGGGAGAGGAGGAGGAGGACCAATGGAAACCCAAAAGTCATCAACGATGTTGGAATTAACCCTCCCTCCAAGCTCCCTCTTCATAGGCCCCATACAACGGTTCACTTCCATTGAGGTGACTGCCTCGTTGAAAGACAGCAGTTTGAATATTCTGAATCGTACAAACAAATTGTTCTCAACAGTTCAACGCCATGTATCAACCTGACTGCTGCGTCTTGACGATCCAGAATCGAACCAACACGCCATTGTTGGGACTTCAACACAGCGAATCAACACAAATGCTGCGCCCGCATAATCCGGAATCCTTCCGGGCCATGGGAATCCATGGAGCTCTTGCAAAAACATTGAAACGAATGTGCGCGGCGCTAAAGCAATAACCACATTTTGAAGAGGAGCCGCCTTCAATCCGTGAACACCTTGCAATTTTTTACAACGAATGTGCGCGGCGCTATGGCGAGAACCACATTTTAAACACCACCCGCCTTCAATCCGTGAGAACTGTTGCACATGTTTGAAAAGATGTGTGCGGCGCTAAGGCAAGAGCCACATATTGAACACCCTTCGCCTTCATACCGTGAAACTCTTGCAAATGATTAAAACGAAAATGCGTGGCGCTAAGGCGAGAGCCACATTTTGAAAACCACCCGCCCTCAATCCGTGGCGCTCTTGCAAATTTTAAGACGAATGTGCGCGGCGCGAAGGTGAGAGCCACATTGCGAAAGCGACCCGCCCTCCATGTGTGAAGCCGTTCTCATTTTCAAGACTCAGAATCATAAATGGTGGGGAAGTCTCAAGCAAAACGCCCGGCCCGTCCTAAAAACTGGCCTCGGGGTGCGGCAAGGAGGAGTTATCTATAAGGAAAAGGAATGGAGGAGGAGGAGGAGGAGGAGGAGGAGGAGGAGGAGGAGGAGGAGGAGGAGGAGGAGGAGGAGGAAGAGGAGGAGGAGGAGGAGGAGGAACGCACGTCCCTGGGAGAGCCGTGTCGCTAGTGCCTCAGTAGCGCCGCGTGGCGCGTTGAGAGATGACGAGTATAGCTGCTCGGCACGAACCCTAGTAAACATACTTTAAGCAAGTGCTGCCAAGTCGTGGGCTACCTCTGGACTGAGGTCTGACCCGAAGCCAAGCCGCCGAAAGGGGGGGGGGCGGTGAGGATTCGGCGACGAGGAAGGGCAACAAGGTGGAGCAAGCGAGGGCAGGACAGGTCGTGGACAAAAGAATCAGGGCAACGGGGACAGCCACAGCGGCATGGGAAGGGGGGTAAGGATCTTGACTCTGTGGCTGGTGATTTCCCCCCCAGCCAAGGTTTTGAAGTGAGCCCAGGCCTTGGAGGGGGTGGGCCGAGCTAGGACTCCACGGAGCATCTCCCAGCGTGTCTGTCATTCTGGGAGCGGCGGAACCTGGCGCGGGGTAGACCGCGCCTGGAATCTCCGCCTTATAAGCTCAGCATAGCGGCCTGGGTGCAACACTTCCATTGACGTGTTAATGAACACTGCTTGCGGACGTTTGCCTCCCCCCGACTCCGACGACGACCGCTGGCCCTCCCTCCCAACTGAAAATCTTGCGCGGCCTGCAAGGTCGCGGCGCCTGGGACTTGTCGCGCACGCTGGTCGGCGTCTCTTGCTGCCGAGATCGCGCCCGATATGGCGCGGGAAGGGGGTGGGAGGGAGACAGTCGGGACAGCATAATGAAAAAGAACTATAGCATTGGAGAATGCCGTGGGGATTGCATCAGCAGGTGGGCGAGGGGAGGCCTTGTCTGACCCTCAGGTGCACCGCGTGCGCGTCCGCGCCCTCCCACAACCACCTCTCCCACTCTCTCAGGGTCAAGGCGCTCGCTCTCCATGTATTGGCTGTCGCGTGCACGCGGAGGCTGCTTGGCGCTGCCGAGCGGGGCAGCTGGCGAAGACTAGAAAGGCCATGCAGTGCGAACGAGCTGGGTGGGAGGCGGGGCAGCTTGTGTAGGGCATGAGATTCCTTCCTCCTCAGCTGCTCGCATATAGGATAAAACTGGGCCAGGTCACCGAGGGCAGAAATGCACATGCACTCATGCAATCGGGCCGCGGCCTCTGGCGGGGCTCGGGCCCGCCATTTCTAGCCAGCCTCGCGCCGTTGATCTTTCAGTTTCGCGGCTGGTCCTATCTTCGCTCCGAGTTGCTTCGCCCATCCAGAAATTCTGATGTGGGACCAATCGGGGAGAAGGGTCGATATTTTGGCTCCGTGCGCGTCCTTGAAATCTTCTGAGCATTCGGAGGCGGGCGGGACTGCGACGCACTTGGCGACCTGGAGCGGTAGTCCAGCCATGAGCTCGGCATGCTGAAAGGTGGCGTACAGGTGGGGCCAACGTGATGGTAGAGAGCACTACTCCTACATCGTCGGCGCAGGCCCCCAAGGTCGCTGTCTACCTGTCAGGGAATGGGGGCGGAGGTGACGGAGGAGGAGGTCAAAGCCCAGGGCCCGGGAGGAACCTGAGAGAGGGCAATCTTGGGGCACCCCGGCCGTGATCTCAAACGTGGTCACCACCCCCGAGCCGATCGCCAAGTGGGCCAGGGCGCCTGCTGAGAAGGATCGGACGGCCGAGAAAAATCTCAGCGACAGAACGCCTCTCCAGCACGCGTCTTAGCCACGTTGAGTTCATGCTGGGGGGGAGGGGGGGGGGTGCCTTGATGTCGAAACAAAAAACAACGGGTCGGCCTCGGAGTAGACTGCTGCAGCTCTGCGGGGGGCATTGTCCATTTCTAATGCGTTATGGCCGAGGTTGTGCACTTTGGCAAAGCCCCGCTGGACTTCGTGAGTCCTTCTGGCAAGGCAGTGCTGCAGCGGCCAAGTGGGCGTCGACGCCGGGGGTTTGCTGTCGGGGCTCTTCGATGATAACGGGCGGAGGGGCCCGGGGTCCCCGACGCAGTCGACGGCGCCTCGAGCTTCTTCGCCTCTTGGCATGAAAGCGAGCGGGCCGTGATTCAGGCCAGCTGTCGGGCCGCGGCCGCCCGCGAGGTGTGTGTGTGTGTGTGTGTGTGTGTGTGTGTGTGTGTGTGTGTGTGTGTGTGTGTGCGTGCGTGCGTGTGTGTGTGTGTGCGCGCGCGTGCGTGTGTGTGTGTGTGTGTGTGTGTGTGTGTGTGTGTGTGTGTGGTGTGTGTGTGTGTGTGTGTGTGTGTGGGGCGGTGCGGGTCAAGGAGACAGGATGGGGTGGCCTTTCTACGCGGCGCACGTGGGTGTTTGGGCCTGGGGCCGAGCCCCTACAGCGGCGCAGACAGTCTCGCGCATCTTCCAGACTGGGGGCTCGGAAGGGGGGGGGGGCAAGCGGGTTCTGATCCAGATTGGCAGCAATCTCCCCCTCGGGCCGAGGCGCCTCCGAGAAAATGGCCTGCCGCAGATTTTTGAACGCGTCGGCGACGGGGGCGGGCCCTCGGGCAACGTCTCTCGTCTGGTTGCCAGCCTTGGAACACTCTGGCCCCTTTCGGCGCCAGTCTGCGTTGGCGTGGTCGCCAGAGAAGGGCCCTTCTGAGCGATGCAGCCTGGGCCTTCCCGCGGTGCTGGACCTCGCGGTGTGTGTGTGTGTGTGTGTGTGCGTGTGTGGTCTCATTCTGTTGGTGGCCTCGGTCTGAGAAGTTTGTGCCTGCGCGGAAGCTCTCCTCTTCTTGCAGGGGCGCGCGCTTGCCGGCGCTGCGAATGCATTTCTGGCCGTGTATCGAAGATTCCAGGACGCGGGCGGCAGCGGGAACGTCTTGGCGCCAGGTCGCTCGAGCGATGGGCCGGAGAACTAGACGCCGTGCCTCAATGCCGTTATCGCCGCCTACCCCTTCGGGATACTTTAAACGTTCTCTTCGCGTGACCGTCGCGGCCGCAATCATCGTTTCTCCGCAGACAGACCGGGCCTCGGGCGGGGAGCGGGGGTCTGGATCGCCGCCGACAGGACAGTTTCTCAGGATCTCCGAGAACACACGATGCAGGAACATGAATGGCGGTATCTTTTGTCGGCCCCAGGGGGTGGCGGATCGCGGCTACAGAGCGAGGCGAAGGATCGCGTGAGCACTCAGGTGACAGTCAGCTAGCTCTGGGGGGCCCTGAATTAGATCCGACGAGGTTCCCGTCGAGGAGGAAGTGAGGGGAGAAAGAAACGAATGCGCGATCCATCGAGGACATAGTGGAGGCAAAGCGAAAGAAATGGGTGGGGAGATCTGATGTCACCTCTGTCATGTGGCCTCCGAGAAAAGCCTCTCCAAACAAGCTTCATGGTGATCCGGGCTGCCTGCTTGCGAGAGCTCAGGGAACAGGGGCGAACCGTCGCCGCCCGGCGCCTTGACTCGTCCTCGCGAGCCCAGCTGGCATTGTTCTGCCAGGCGTCTATCGCGGCTGAGATTCGCTGGCGGTGTTTCATCACTGTGAACATTGATGATCCTGATCGCCTCGCCGCTGACAGGGTTGGTGACGGCCAGGGAGATAGCGTGCCCTTTCGCCAGTCTCCGCCGTGCAAGCTGCGGCCAGGTCGCTGACTCATGCCGACGAAAGGTAGCCTCCGAATGCCAAGGGGTCAGAATCACAGCTCCCCTGTGCCAGCAGCGTCGCGCATGGTGGTGGAAATCTTGAACTCGATGGGGTACTGTCGCAGCAGATTCTTCAGCGCCTCGTGGGTGGCAAACGATAGCTCCGCAATTCAGCTGTTCTACCACTTTAGCCAACTTCAGTCGTCGTTTGCGCCTGTCACGGCCGAGCAGCGCGGCAGCGTTCCATGAGACGATCTGAAGCCCCCTCCCGCCTGGCTCCAGGTCCCACGGGCGCCGCCGAACGTCAGGAGCGAGACCGGGTCGACATGTCCACCTCCCTGAAGAGCTGGTGGATAGCCTGTGTGATCTCCTCTTTGTCGATGGTGCGCTGTTCGAGCGCCGCTGGGCCCCGCTCCAACTTGGGCGGGTCGTTGGGGGCGGCTCCAGGGGCCGCTTCCACCGGTGGGAGGTTGCCGCGCAACGCTTCGACCACCAGTCTCCTTTGGGCGCAGCACGCTGGAATAATTGTTGCAACTTCTTGGTCTTGGCCTCCCGCCGTGTCTGCTTGGGATTGCGGTCGGGTCCGATGTATATGTTCGTCTCGTAGCCGTCCATGCCGATGGCGCTGAACTTTGGCCACTTGCCCATGGCGCCACGCTGGGCGCGAACCAGAACCTGCGACCGAATAGTGCCGGCCTCACCTCCGGGACAGTGCAGCGCGAACTCCATGCCGGGAGCCTCGGGGCCAACGATCTCCACCTTGTCGGCCTTGACCTTCGCCAGATCGAGCCACTCAGCCAGGCCCAAGCAGCGCGGCCTTGGTGGCCTCGGCCCCCGCGTTGAGACTGGCGAGGCGCAGATTGGTCTCCCTGTCCCAGGTCGCGAGCCTCGCGACGTCGATGCCCTCCGTGGTGGCCGCTGACTCCGCTATCGCTGGCGCCTCCTGCGTGCGCTGTACCTCGCGCCTGAGATTATGCTGCTCCTGCCCCCGTGCGCTCGTGCGATCCTGGGCGCCTCGCAGGTCCGCCTCGGCCGCGGAGACTCTGGCGACCGCTGGGGCGAGGTTCGCCTGCGCCGCGCTCGCGAGGTCACGCTGGGCGTCGGCCATGGCACTGGCCGGGGTTCGCGCCAATGACAGACTGCAGCTCCCCCTGGACGTGGTTGAACTGGTTGCCGATGGAGGCCGCAATCCGCTGCTCGAGGGCGGCGTCTGGGGAGCTGCGGCGCCGGGGGGGGGGGGGGCGCCAGGGGCTGGGGCGGCGCGCGCAGCGGCTCCCGCGCCATCTCCAGAAAGCACGTGGAGCGCCATCTCGCAGATGTGGGAATGGCGGCGACCCCGCGGGCCCTCTACAGCTCCTCCCGTTCGTGAACGGCATCGGCCCAGCGGGGGTCCTCGAAGCGCCCTCGTCTGCGATGCCCTGGGCCACGATCGTTTCTTGGGTCGCGCTCCACCCCGCGCGCTCCTGCGCGGAGAACGTGTTGGGAGTCCATTCGCCCCGCTGTCCCTCAGCTGCGCCGCCGCGCCCAGCAGCGCCGAGCCGATCGCCGCGATCGTCGCTGCGGCTGCGGTGGCCCGGCGCGCGCGACTGCGGGGGCCTCCCGCTGTCTCGCGCGGCGGCGGGGGGCGCCCTGACTTCGCCGCTGAGAAAAATGCGATTGCTCCGACAGTGGCCCACTGGAAGCGGGGGCGCTTGGGCGGCAGCGCGCAGCTCGACCGCCAATGCCAGGGAAACAAAAGGGCGTGGCCGCGGTCTAGCGGCGCCCCTTCGGCCGGGAGGCTGAACGGAAGGGGGGGGCGCCTCGAGTCGCAGTGGCTGCGGGGGGGGGGGGGGGGGGGGGGGGAGGAGGAGGCTGCCGCGCAACCAATGCTCCCTGTGGGCCTGCCCGGCGACGAAGACACCGACCGCTTCCTGTGCGAGAGGGGCCAGGCGTACCTCCGCGCAGGCTCCCGAGACGAACGCTGGGCGTGGATGCCCGGGCGCGCTGAGGCCTGGGGGGGCCGCGCGCAAGCGATGCTCCGACTGCAGCTGGGGCGCGCCGCTGGAGAAGCGCATGGGTGATGGCTGTCCGCGCGGCCCCTGGCCAGCGACTGGGGGGGCCGGACAAGGTCTGACCCCGGCGTTGGGCAACTTCCACCGAAGGGCCGCGCGCCCCGCGGCGCCCGGCGCTTCGGCGGAGCTGCGGGGCAACCCGGCGAAAACCAAAGTCAGCCCGGGGCGGGAGGTGGAGCCGCGTGCGCGCGCTGTTGCTCCGGCACGGTGGGCCCCCCACGGCGAGCCCCCGACGGCGGCGGGTGCCCGCGGCCCCGGCGGCCACCCCAGCCGAATGCAGCCTGCTGCCCGAGGGCGGCCCCGAGGTGGCGGCCTTGGCAGACCGCGATGGTTCTGCAGCGGCACAGGGCGGCCGCGGACTTCGCGTTCCCGGCCCGCGCGCGCGGCGCCCCTGCGGCCGACGCCGCGGCGCTGGGCGCGGCGCTGGCCACGGGGGCGCAGCGCGCATTGCCGCGCGGGCAGCAGCTGGGTGAGTGCGGCCGCAAGCAGAACTTCCTCGGCGGACGGCGCGGAGGCCAGGGCATGCAGAGCTTGCTGACGGCGCTGGCAGTGCACGCCGCGCCTTCGCACCTCTGCCTGCCGCGCTGCCTGCGCTGGCCTGGCCCGATGGGCGCGAGCGCTCTGACTGTTTCGGGCCTGCGCGCGCGCCGCTGCCTCCCAGCGGCGGAGGCCGCGCTACAGACAACGCTGGGCGCTGGAGGACGCGAGGGCCCAGTTGGGCGACGAGGCCCTGGCAGCAACGCAGCGCTCCCTGGCTACGGCAACAGTTGCTGCGGCTGCCTGCCTGGTCGCTGGCTCGGCGGCGGGCGCGGGCCCCGACGCGGCCGCGGTCTTGCGCTCGGCTGGGGGCGGGTGGCTACGCAAGCGCCTGCGCGAGCGCGCCGACGCGCTGTTCGGCGTCGGTCCGGCTGAACCTCGACCTGCCGCTACACAGCGGGCTCTGCCAGCGCAGGCGCCCGGGCGGCAGCGTCTGCGGTGAGCCGCTAGAGCCGCTAGACCCAGGAGGCCCGCGCGCCCGGAGCTGCCCGGTCGGCGGGCGGCTGGTCCGCCGGCGCGAAGAACAGCGCAGCGCACCGAGAAACCATGCTGCCCCACGCCTCGCCGCAGAGCCCCGCGGCGAGCATGGATCTGGTGGTCCACGCGCCCGGCGTCGCGGCGCTGCTCCTGATCGACCTCGCGGCGAGCGCCACCTCGCGGGGCGCCCCGGCGAATGGGGCCGCGAGACGGGGCGGGGCCGCCGCCGCCGCCACCGCAGAGCGCCGGAAACGAGCTCGTAGCTGGTCGCGTCAGTGATCCCGTTCGTCCTCGAAGACCACGGGGAACTCAGCGACGACGCGGCCGCCCTCGCGCGGCGGCACGCGCCTGCGGGGAGCGCCGCGCTCCGCAGCCATCCGGCAGCTCTATCAGAGCCTCGGGAGCGTGCTGCAGCGGCACGCCGCGGACGCGGTCCTCGCGCCCACGCAGGCCCAGCCGTGGCGGGCCGCCGCCGCGGCGGCGCCGGCGGCGCCGCCGCCGGGGGAAAAGGCCGGAGCGCCGGCGCAGCCCTAGGCTGAGGGGCGCGCGCGCTGCTGAAAGCCGAGTTGCGGGCTGCAGAGCGAGCTGCTGACGGCGCGGGCGACGCCCGATCTGCGTGCGCGCTGAGTGCTGGACCGAGCTTGGCGGCCCCCCGGGCAGGGTGCGTAGGGCGCCAGGCCTGCTGGCCGCCGAGGGCGCCGTGCTACTGAGACGCTGCCGCTGCCGCTGCGCTGGGCGCTGGGCGGGGTGGCGCCGCGGCGCTGGGCGCGGGGCTGCCGCGCTGGCCAGAGCGGGCCCCACGGCGCCAGCGCGGCGCCAACCGCGCCGACGGAGCAGGGGGCGTGAGGGCCTGGCGCGCGAGGGGGCTGCCCGGCACTGCTGCTGCTGCGGGATGCGCCCTGGGGGGGGCGGCGGGCGTGGCGACCCGGAGCGCCGGGCCGTGCTCGCGGCCGTCTATAGCGGGTCGTGCGGGTCCCCGCGGCGGGCCCGGATAGACCCTGGCCGCCTCACCCTTTCCCCCAGGAACCGTCGCCTTTTGCGCCGCGTCGCTCTCGGGGGAACCATCCCGTTTGAGGGGCGGTGGGGGGGTGCGCCGCCTCCCGATCAACGAGCGTGGGCCGCGCGGGGAAGACTCGCGGCCGCCTGGAGGAGGAGGAGGAGGAGGAGGAGGAGGAGGAGGAGGAGGAGGAGGAGGAGGAGAGGAGGAGGAGGAGGAGGAGGAGGAGGAGGAGGAGGGAGAGGAGGAGGAGGAGGAGGAGGGAGGAGGAGGAGGAGGAGGAGGAGGAGGAGGAGGAGGAGGAGGAAGAGGATGAGTGGGACGGGAGTGGCGGGCGGCAGGGCGCGGGGCGCGCGAGGCCTGAGGACCTCGCCGAAATCGACGTTGCGAGCCGTTATTACCTTCAGAGGATTACGCGAGGAAGAGCGGGGGAGCAACGCGCAGGCACCAGCAGGTCGCGGGAGGAAAGGACGAGGCGAGGTGGCTCGGCAGGTGCATCCAGGGGCACTGGGCTCTGGAGATTCGTGAAGAGCGGCGACGGCACGAGACGCAGCTCGGGAGCAAGACGGTGCCCCGTCGAACAAAGGATTCGCCGGGCCAGTGGCCGCGGTGTGGGTGAGGAGCGGGGGAGGCGCAGCATCAGCAGGGGCAGCGTCCAGGAGCGACGGACAAGAGGGGGAGCGAAGGAACGCATACAGGAGCGGCGGACAGGAGAGGGGCTGGTTCAGCGACATGGCCGACACAGGGCAGGTGGAAGAACAACTTCTTCTAGTTCTCGAATGCAGCAGCGGAGGGTGAGAAGGACAGGAGGGGGAGCGGTGGAAATGGTCGTGCAGATCAGAAGCCAGAGGGCGGGTTGAGAGGATGCACCTGGACAGCATCGAGCGGGCTGGGATAGAACGGACACGAGTGGGGCGGGGGAGGAGACAGGAGGGGATTCTACTCCCCAGGGAGTCGCCCTCGCCATGGAACCAGGGAGTCGCCGCCAGGAGGAGGAGGAGGAGGAGGAGGAGGAGGAGGAGGAGGAGGAGGAGGAGGAGGAGGAGGAGGAGGAGGAGGAGGAGGAGGAGGGCCATGTTTCCTCTGAGACTGCGGTGGGCTGCACCCTTCCCCCTGAGGGTGCCTCCTCCAACCTTCCCTGAAAGACTTTGCCCCCCCGCATTCTTTAAAGCAACTGCCGCGGGTTCGACCCGCTCCCCTTCCCGCTTCTGCGGGCCTGACGGCTCCGTCGTCAGGCCCGTCGAAGGGGGCCCTCCATTTCCCCCTCAGGCGTAGACGACGACCATCGTCTGCAACCTGAGCACGGGCCTGGCTCCAGGGGGTCGATCGGATAAAGTCCCTGCCTTCCCCCACCAGGATGCCGTCAGACGCCGGGCTGCTGGGTGATTCCGGCGGCCGCGATGCCAGAGCAGCGGCTGCGCTGGTCCTCCGGAAGATGCACGAGCCGCCGGTCACACTGGGGGCGGCGCCACGCGCCGCCCCCGCATTTCTTGATGACGGCGTCCGCCCCTCTGGCATGCAAGGCCCGACAAACTCCGTCCTCTCGGACTCCCCAGGTGTGCTGTACACATCGTTGGGGGTTGGCAGCCTGGGCGCCAAAGCGCGTGATGGTTCAGGGGGGCAGAGGGATTTGGGGGGCGCTCCATCCTGGGGGGGTTGGGGGACACTCTCACAAGGAGGGTGGGGTGCGGGGCGACCCCCGACGTGTGGCTGCCCCCAGCTCCATACTCTCGTTGGCTGAAGTCCACCCTGCACCTCTGCCGAAGGTGGTCCGGCAGATGGGGGGGGGCGAGCCTGAGTGGTTTCCTCGTGCTCGCTTGCCCGCTGCTGTCGTTGGGTCGTCGTGTTCATGCCGTTCCGGCCGTCTCGCCGCCGGCTGCCGGCGTCCGTTTGCTTGCTTGCCGTTTCGCCGTGTCGTCCTTTGTCGTCACTGTGTCGTCTGCGGCCCCAGCCCTTGTGGTCCGCCTTCGGGCCGCCGTGCCCGACCGTTCTCGTCTGTGCGTTTTGTCGTGTCGCTACCGTCTTGTGTCGTCGCCGTTGTCGTTGTTGCGTCGGGTCGTTTCGAGCTGTCGCTCTTGCCCCCGGGCGGGTGTTGCGTTCGCGTCCGTTCGGGTCCTGCTGCTCCTTGGCTCGTGCTTTGCCTCTTCTCTGGGCCTCCCTCCTGCCCTCCCTCCTTCCTCTCCTTCCTTCCTCGTCCTGCCCTCTCCGGCTGGCTCTCCTTCCCTGCCCCTGCTCCGCTCGGCCTCCTCCGCTCCTGGCTTCCCTCTCGTCCCTCCCTCCTCTGGTTCGCCCCTCCCGTCAGCCCAAGGCCACTGGGGTCGGCTCGCGCCTGTCGAATGTCTCAGGCGTGCCGTCTCGCCCGATGCGGAATCGCATCCGCGACCCAGACTGGCCTTCGCCCTCGGTGAGGCCGGCGGAGGCCAACAAAGAAATAGAGGAGGATGAGGATGAGGATGACGATGAGGCACGGGGAGGACAGGCCAGGGGGACGATGTTCATTTTTCTGTGGGCAGACCAGAGCTTCGCAACAGCAGTGCACTGAGAAGCCTCGGGCCGAGGCGTACAACATCCCAGCTTCAATTCGAGACTATACAAAGAGGCAGGAGGGGAGGAGGAGGAACCTAGAGCAACGGATCGAATCCAGCGGCCAGCCAACCTTTCCGTGCCAAGAAGTGCGGGCACCGAGGCAGGCACGGGGAGGACAGGCCAGGGTGACGATGCTCATTTTTCTGTGTGGGCAGACCAGAGCTTCGCAACAGCAGTGCACTGAGAAACTTCGGACCGAGGCTTACAACATCCCGAATTCCCTTACAAGAGTACTGGCAGAGCCGCATGCCCCAAACATTCTGCACTGCAAAACGGTCTTTGGACAGGAGGTGCGTGAGCGCTGGTTAGACGATTCGCTGATTGAGGCGAACAGTCTCGATGGCGTTCGCCGAATCACGAAGCCACCGAGCAGCGGCAGCGGCGAATTTGGCTGGATAGGCTTCGGCGGCGGTTGCCATCTGGCCGAAACCGGCTTGTCGTCCCTCAAGGACGATATGCCGCCGGCCGGTGCGTGAACAAATCCCGCACTTGCCCCCGCAAGTCCGGTGGAGGTCGGCGGGCGGAGAGATCACGTTCCAGCCGGCAAGGCGTGTCGTTTTCCTCCAGGGCTTACCGAATTGGCAGAAGTCGCATACTGTGGTTGTGCAGCTGCTGAGGCACATTAGAGAAGCGAGGCTGGGCTCCAGCCAAGCCATGCTAGTATAGGGGTTCTCGACGATCATTGGCGCCCCCGCCCGCACGGCAGCTCGGATAAGGCGCGCTGTAGTCAGGAGGGTGCGATTCCCATAAAGACAATTTCGAAGAGCGACTGGGTCGAGGTCCGGCCAGCCGTGTATGCAGGATGCAGAGCGATAGCGGCCACGGCTGGCTCTCGACAAGGTGCTGCAAGGGAAAGCACCGAAAAGGCCGCGGACATACCGCGACCCGATCCAGCCACAAAGCGTCCTACAGACAGCTGCGCAGCTGAGGTCGAAAGCGGGGCTGTCTTTTAAATCCAGTCGGAGGACGCTGTGCGCCCCGTGCCGGCGGAACCATCTACCGACGGCGCCAGCGCCAGCAAAAAGGTCGAGGTAGGCCATGGCGTAAGAGGGCCCCTGCTTCAGAACATGTCGCACAGCATCGGAGACAGCGGCCGACCTGCTGCGCGCGGAGCCGGCGCCCTCGCGCAGGCCGAGGGTGTCCCCAGCGCGCCGCACGGCGCCGCTCTTCAGGCCGCCCGCCTTGCCCCTGGGGGTGCCGGCCCTCCGGAGCTGCGCTCCCGCGTCCTTAGCGTACTGCAGCAGGGAGGGCTCGAGCCGCGACCGCTCGGCGAGGTAGCGCGTGTGCCGCTGGTATCTCCGAGTGCTGGTGGCCTGCAGGTGCCAGAGCCTCTCCTGGATCTGGTCGGGTGCGAGCTCGCCCGCCAGCGCGGCGTGGACGCCGCGCCGTGCCGCAGCTGGCAGGGCTTCATGTGGCCCAGGTTGGCGAGCGTCGCGCACCGCGCGAACGGCCTCTGGAACTCGGCCGAGTCGAAGCTCCACAGGCGGCCGGACGGCGTCGACCCCCTCTTGAGCGCGTGGAGGGACGCGTCCAGCAGGCTGGTCTCTCGCCCCCTGAGCAGCATCCCCTCGTCGAAGTGGCCGACCTTGCTCGGCCGCGCGGCCTCGGGCGGGGAGAGCAGCGGCCCCCGCGCCAGGACGCCGGCGGAGGGGCTCGGAGCGACCAGGCTGCCCCTCACCATCTCGACGATGTCGGTCGGCAGGCGCAAGAACCCGTCCCACGCGATCGCGAGGGCGAGCGCGAACTCCTTCAGGCGGAGGTGCAGCGCCGCCCCGAGGATGGCCAAGTAGGCCGGGCGAGGCAGCGGCCGGCGCGTCCCGCCAGGCGCTCGGCGGCAAGCCGCTCAGCGCGGCCCGCGTGTGCACGAGTCCGCGAGGCCCGTTGAGCTCGCACTCGGGCCGGTAGTAGCGTAGAGCAGCGACGGTCTTCTGACCGCGCGACTGGCTGAAGCACCCGAAGTACAGCATGTCGAGGTACTGGGCGAGCGCGATGTCGAGCTCGCTCGTCGTCCGAGTGGCACGGCCCAGGCGGCGGGCCCACTCCAAGAAAGCCTGGTGGAGCGAGGCATACGTCCGTGCCTGCCTGTCGGACACCCTCGCGGTCTCCAGGAAGGTCGTGCCCGGCGGCCGTGGCGGCCGCCGCCCAGCCGCAGCCAGGCGGCGCCGGGCCCGCCCCGGCGCCTGCCTCTCTGCGGACGCGAGGTTGGACGTGGTGCCCCCCTGCGCCCGCGCATTCAGCAAGCTCAACTGGTTCGTCGTCAGAGTCCGAGTCCTCCCTGCTGAGGGCAGCGCCCGCACCGCCGGCGGTGGTCGAGGCGGAGCCTCGGGGGCCGCCCGGCGTAGGGTCCGCGAGGAAGCAGTCCCCGAGCCCTCCCAGCCCGTGGATGTCGCCGACCTCGTCCCTGACGAGCTCGTCGACTGCCTGGCCCCGGCGCTCGGCGGCCCAGTGGGCGGCCGTCTCAGCATCGTACCAGGCGCTGCGCGGGTCGAGGTGGGCGTCGTTGGTGATCGCGGACATGAGCCGAGACGGCCGGTCGGGCGGGTTGAGCTCCGAGGCAATCCATCTCACGGTCACAACCAAGTTTCCCAAGAGGCTGAGTGCAAGCATCTCTCTGCAGGTGCGCGGGAGGTGAGGCGAGGGGGGCCTTCCTTCGCCGAGCGCAAGCGCGACGGACAGATTATCGCACAGTACAACGAGGCGGTGGCACTGAGCAGAGACCCGCCTCAGATGGTGCCTCACCGCCAGGATGACAGCACGGCCCTCCGCCCTCATGATGTTGTCTTGGAGACGCCACCGGCCCCTCACCTTCAGGCCCCAGTCGTCGAAGGCGCCGATGTCCGCGGCCGTCGCCGCCAGGAAGTCAGACCCCCCTCTCCTGGCGACGCGGCTGCCGTGCGCCCGCGGAGCCTCCGCGCCCAGCATGTGGCGCCGGGCGGTGATGGCGCCCATGACGTTGTACCTCCAGCGCTCGGCCTGGCACGCCAGGCGCTGGACCACGTCCGCCTCGCTGCCCCGGCTCATGGCGCCGTGCCCGCCGGCGTCAGTGCCTGAGCTCCCCGAGGCGTCGGTGGCGTAGATGTCCGACGCCAGGGGCCTCTGAAGGTCCACGAAGCAGAAGCGGACCAAGGCGGCCTCCCGGCGCAGCTCGAACTCGACGCTGGGCCACATCCGCCATCAGCGGCTGCCGGCGCGGTTGGCGAAGCGGTAGACGCTGTCAAAGATCGCCAGCCGCTCGCGGCCCACGTCGCGGGGGGCGACCTGCGCCGCGCACCCGGCGCAGGTCGTCCCCCGTGATGTGCCGTCCGAGCCGGAGCCGCCAGAACCGCTCGCGGCCCAGGGGGATCTTGCCACTCTCCACGTCGAAGTGGGGGCCTGTGAACTTCTGCAAGCCCCCCGAGCGCTCCACGCCCTTGCAGATCAGCCCGTGGTCCTGCAGGCAGCGCGTCACGTCCTGGCAGTGCTGGTCGACCATGTTGGAGTCCGTGCCGAGGATAGCCGCGCCGTCGACGTACGCGGCAGCAGCCTCCCCAGAGCGGACGTCCGGAGTGGTGTGGCGGTCCCTCACGAGGCGGCCGTCGGGGAACTCCGACCGCCGCACGGCGGTCTCCACCATGGACTGGCAGAAGTACAAGCTCCACGTCCACCCCATCGGCAGCGCGCGGAGGAAGCCCGAGATCTTGCCCCCCTCCGCGAGCGCGAGCCCCGGGCGCGCCGCCAGCAGGGCCCGCCGGCAGACCGCCGGCAGGGCGAAGCGCCCGGTCAGCCCGGGCGGCAGCAGGATCCTGTAGAACGCGTTGTCGACGTCGACCTGCGACAGGAAGAGCTTGTCTCGTCTGGCCCCAGCGCGAATCCGCTCCAGGCCCCCGCGGTGGGGAGCTGCGTGTAGCCCGGGTCGGCGAAGTCGTGATTCACCGCCCTGGTGTCGAATATCAAGCGTTGCCGAACTTTTCGGACTTCAGCGCGAAGAACATCCCAACTGTGGCCGGCTGCTCCGGCCCGAAGTGCAGCAAGTTAGAGTCGTAGAGGACGAGCAGAAAAGAAGCCAGGGTGGACTGCGATCGGACCAATTTCGGGTCATTGTATGGCTTGACCCGCCCCCCATGCATGTCTGAAACCGGGCGCGTTAGCCGGTCCTTCCGACCCGTCCATTCATCGCGCGCAACACCCTCCAAGAGCGATGCGCCGTCGCAGAGGGCGTGCACGGCCCCCGCGGGGGGGCGAGGCGAGGCCCCGCTGGAATGGCGCACGAATCTCCGGCAACTGCGTGTAGCCGGGAGCGTGCCCGCACAGCTCAGCGAAGGCTGCCTTGGGGGCAGTGCAGGGGGGGCCGACGGACGAGATCACGTCCTTCACGTGCTGCACGCCGGCCGCCTGCGCACTTGACAAAAACTTGTCGCCCTTTGGCGCGCCATGTGAGTAGAGGCCGTTCAGCGCCTCGTGGACCTCGCGCTCCCAGTCGCGGGCGCACTCGGCCTGCCGGCGTCTCGAGCGCGCGGCGCTGCAGCCGCGGGTAGTCCTCGCTGTGCGGCCGCCGTCTCTGGGGGCCCCCACCGGCAAGAGCTCCCGAGCAGCGCCCATCATTTGCCCCCGCGCCCGCGGCCGCCGCCTTTGCCGCCGTCGAGCTCTGCCTCGCCCCTCCGGTCGCCAAGGCGCGCCTGCAGGCGCTTGGTCTCGTCCGCTTGGTTCTTGATCTTGCTCTCCAGTGCGGCGGGGGCGCCGCCGCTGCCCAGGGCGTCGCCGCCGGGCCAGCGCGCGGTGGCCCTCTCCTCCCGCAGCTTGCGCCGCTCCTTGAGGACGGCCGCCTCCTTGTGGAGCTCCTCCGTGATATGGCGCTGCAGCTCGGGGGCCACCATGGGCAGCCCCCGCGTCTCCGCCGTCCCCGTGTAGAGGTACTCGCCCTCCGCCGCGTCGACCTCGGAGCCCCCGCCCGCCACCGCAAGGCGGTGTCTCCACTCCGCCATCTGGGCCCGCCGAGCGAGGTACTCAAAGCAGGCCAGCTCCGAGACCATGAGCTGGTCGTACACCACCGCCACCTCGAACATCCTCATCGCCAGCTCGTGGTCCGCCACGCCGGCGTCGTCGCTCTGAAGGCGGCGCTCCGCCTTCTACTTGGCGTGGCGGGCCCTCGGGTGCATGTCCTGCTCCCCGAGGAACTCCAGGCACCACTTGACCGTCCTCGGTCCGCGGACCGGCCAGTGGCTCCACTGCGACTCCTGCAGCAGCTTCACCGCGTCGCGGAAGACGCGCTTCCGCTCGCCGGAGTGGTTCTCCAGCACGGGCATCACCCTAGCGTCCAGGTCGGCGCCCCCCTCCGAGGCCGTCTTCTTGTCGACCGCGCGGAAGAGGGAGATCCGCCCCCCGACCTTGGCGACCCCGAAGTCGCCGATGGTGGCCCAGCTGTCGACCCGGTAGTCCTCGAGCGTCTCGAGGGCCCAGGGCGCCGTCCGACACGCAGATCACCTGCCAGACCAAGGGGGCAGGCTTCTCGAGCATCCCCGCCCCGACCTCGACCTCAGTGCCCGCTGGGCGACCCCGACCGGCTGAAGAACCCGTCGCCGCTGTCAGAGCCTTCACTCCGCTCGCTGTCGGCGGCTTCTTCCCAACCATGCGGTGGCCGGGGTCGGAGTCGCCGGAGTCGCCCATCACGGCGAAGCGAATGGCCCGGCTGAGCTCGAGCGGCGTGGTGGCCCAATCCTCCCCGTAAGTCCTCGAGCGCCGGGACCATCGCATGCCCTCGCCACGGGACGGGTCGAACCGGTCCATCGAAGCGGCGAGGCACAGACCGGCCAGAGGAGGCGCTGCGAGGAGGTGAGGGTCGGTGTCGCCGTCGGGGCCGAGGGCGTACCATATCCGGCTCTGGATCTCGGGATCGTCGATGGCGCTGTTACCCATCACCTCGTCGAGGTCGCCCGCGCTCGCGGGCGTGAGCAGCACTCTCACCTGCCAGTCTTCCCCGTCGTTCCAGAGCACGCAGACCCGCCGACCGGTCTCGAGCCCGCTGAGCACACGGGCAGCCATCGATGGCCGCGCAGCTGTACCCCAGCAGGAAGCCCACGCCGCCGATGGCCACCACCAGCCCAGGCAGACCCCCTGGCAGGTTGGCCGCGAAGGCGCACTGGCCGGCAACGCCCAGCACGGGGCCTATCGCGCCCCACTGTGAGGCAGCCCAGGAAGCTATACTGACGACTGTGAAAAGGGGCGTGCGCTCTGCCGCTGGTTTGAGCTTTGAGCAACGGATAGAATCCAGCGGCCAGCCAACCTTTCCGTGCCAAAAAGTGCGGGCACCGAGGCAGGATGATGATGCTGCTGCTGATGATGATGAGGAGGAGGAGGAGGGGGAGGAGGAGGAGGAGGAGGAGATGTAGCTGGGAGAGTTGGAATTACCCTCCTCCTCCTCCTCCTCCTCCTTCTCCTCATGCCTCCTCTTTCCTTTCTCGTCCTTCCTCTTTCGTCCCTTCTCCTGCTGCTCCGCCTCCTCAGCCTCCTCCTCCTTTTGTTGTTGGCCAAACTTTCCCGAAACGGATGTTTGCGCGAGGTGAGACGCGTGCGGGTGCACATATGCTTAGACACTAGCCTGCCTGGTGTGTTGCGCGAAGTGCAGACTGGTGCACCTCTCGCACGCGCGTGTGCGCGCGCACTTTTGCCGCGGAGTTCTCGGAGCCCTCGAGCACCACCTCTGGTGCGACGCTGGGGATGGCATCATTGGAGGCCCCCCGGGGTCCAAAGAGGGTCAGGGATCTCCAAAAGCCTCGATCCTCGATCCTCGCCCTCGCCCCCTCCCCCCTCCCGTGCTCCTCCTCCTCAGTGCCGGGGTGTGACCAACGCGGGAAGGGAGGGTGGACGAGGACCGAGGGAGGGGGAGGGAGTTAGAATGCAGGCGGGGAGGGGGGACGAGAGGAGAGCAGGAGGCGTCAAACAGGAGGGAAGAATAGCGACACGGTCTACGGCTTCAAACGCTGTCCCGGGTAATGTGATGCAATCATACCCTCCTTCAGCGCTGCACTCCCGCTCCACCTGCTGAGGACGGCAACGGGTAAGAGAGGCTCAATTCCCCGTCCGACGGCTTGGCGAAAAGGTAAGGTGGCGAATAAGTAAGACTTTAAACAACATCCCGTGCAATCTTGTACTCATCAAGCCTTCAACACAACATTTAAGCTCTCCTCTTCTATTCACGCTCTGCCTCCGATCCACGAGTCGCCTCCCGTTGTGCATTTCGCTTCCTCTGTATGCTGCCCGTCTTTGTTCTACTCCTTTCGAACAAAGCGCTTGTCAGCTGTGCAATCCCTCCCTCGCAGCCCTGATTCCCGCCCACCCTCCAACCCCTCTCTCCCTCGCCCCCTTCATTCCACTCCGACGATCCGCTGTCTGCCTCTCCTCGCCACCTCTGCCTCCTCTGCCCCTTGTCCTTGCCACTTCCAGCCCTCCGACGGTCGGACAATTTGCCCACATCCTACGTATGGGGCGCTTGATCTGAATGAGACTCCTCCGCCTCACCCATCCACCCGCCTCGTTCCTTCTACCATCACTCGCACGCGCCCTTACCCATACCCAGCTAATCATATCTAAAGTTAATCACACTTCAGTTCGCCCACGCACAAAGTCGCAACCACTCAGACTTATTCTTGCTCTGACTCACTCCTACCCATACCCACTCACACTCAGACTCACTCATCACATGTTCACTCGTAAGAGCAATTCACTGCGACGTAGCGGGCAGTGCATCGAGCCAACCAGGGGGGTGTCAATCAGGTGTGTCTCAAGGGCTTGTTCGCACTCGTATTGTGTGGGGACTTCTTAGGCGCAACGCCAGCTTTGGCCCAGTCGACTAATCTCTTCTCAGAGCCTCATGATCACAACGATGTGGCAGGCATGCCATTTGAGCCACCCATAGAAGTGCCGACCAAGACTGTTTGACGTGTCCGTTGGCACACATTTCGTGGGGACCTCTCAAGCGAAACGCTGTTTTTGGCCTGGTCGACGAACCTCCTGCATCGACCCTCCACCATCCTCCTCGTCCTTCTGTTTCTCCTCCTCCTCGATGGGGGGGGGAAGGGAGGAGAACACATCTCGGGAGGGGCAGCCGGAACGCCGAGGCGGGCCTCCTTGACGAAGTCGCCGACGAACTAGTCCTCGACGCCGCGGCCTCCTCACGGCTGGGCGGACATTACTTTTCTGCTGAGAAGACAGCATTCCTCGTCCACCACCTCCTCCTCCTCCTCGTCCTCGCCCGCCTCCTCCTCCTCCTCCTCCTTCTCCTCGTCCTCCTTCTCCTCCTTCTTGTCCGCCCTCCCCTCCTCCTCCTCCTCCTCCTCCTCCTCCTCCTCCTCCTCCTCCTCCTCCTCCTCCTCCTCCTCCTCCCCCTCCTCCCCCTCCTCTTCCTCTTGGCCCTCTCCTCTCCTCTCCTCTCCTCCCCCTGCTATGCAATTATTATGCTCCCATTCCCGCGGCCAATTATCGTCCTCTTCCTTTCCGCGTCCACCTACCTTGTTGGGTGTATGGTCATAAGCGCAACCTCGAATTATGCCTGCAAAAGAAACTCTGGACATGCTCATCGTGCCCGGACCTTCGCGTCGCGGAAGGGAGCAACAACGCGATATCTGATATCCTCGATCCGAATAGCGGTGCGATGGCGAAACAAAAAGGGGGAGGTCACAGTGACAATTTTCGGATGGCGGTTCCAGGGGCCCTGGCTCAGGGCCCCTGCCACTCCCAGGAACTTGATGCCCAAGGGCGGTGGTAGGTGGGTTGTGCTGAAGCGGCCGAGCGAAGAGCCTGGGTCAGGGGGCGAATCGCCCCCTTGCGATTTGCATTATTTGTTTCCCTTCGAAGCCAGAGGCTTACACTCGAGGCTTACACCCGTGTCTGGGATATCGAGCCTTTTGTCTGCCGCCGCAATATTGATGGTGCCTTCCAGCTCGAATGGTGACATGCGTGCCCCCTTGAACCTCGAGGGAGAGCTTGGGAGCGCGATGCCCGAAGTGTCATCCCCCATGCCAGGACGTAAGACCACCTGTCTCGCAGGTACCCCGTCCGCGATGTGCTCACACAGAAGCCGTGGAAGAAGATGGAACTCGCGCGCACGGGACAAGGATCTCATTCTCCACTGCTCGGAGAAGGAGCTGGGCGTCAGGATGTTCATTCGGCCTACGTCCGCATGACCGCGAACGAGGACGAGGATATAGACGAGGATGACGAGGAGTAACTTATCTACGCTCAGAAGCCAGTGACGATGGCTGCCATGACGGCCCTCCTTCAGAAGCAACTCGCGCCAGTCACCTCAGCCGTTGCCAGACTCCGTAGCGACTGCGCTGAGATGAAAGAGGCGCTGAGAACACGCTTGCCCTACATGATGGAGTGCCTCAACCTGAACGACGTCAGGGTGGACAAGCTGGAACGCTTGTGCACGTCCCTGGAGCAGACCGCGCTTCCAGCTTTGGACTCTATGGTTGCCAAGTTCCGCGCGTGCATCCACGAGTACATGACGAACGAGGGGAGGCAGGGGGGGGATATCGTCAAGCCTCATTCGGGTGCCTTCGAGGAGCGTGCTGTGACCATGGTGCTTGGAAACTTGGATGCTTTGGCAACGTTAGGGGAAGCAGCGGAATCGTTGCATGATAAATTCCCTGTTCTAGGTGGGACGGGTCCCGAAAAGACATATTGCAAAGGAGAGTTTGAAGGCATTCTATTTGCAGAGTTCCGGAGCCCGACCCTTCGAGATCACGCAGTAGATCTATTACGGCGTGCTGGCCTGAATAGTGGGGACAGGAAGCTTTGGGCGAACCAGGACCGCTCCTCACCAGACCGCTTGGCCTTGAGCTTTTGCCTGGGCTTCAAGCGGGTCCTCAAAGAAGAATGGGAAGTTCTATACAATGTTTCCTTTAACGGGGAGTCGCCCTACATTGTGAACGTGGGGGGAGGGAGCACGCCCTTACAGTCGAGGTGGAGGGCCACAGCGTGCGGCACGACTGGTAAGGGGAGTGGACGACGTGGGACTGTCTTCACAACAGTACCCAGATCGAAGAGTTCTTGGCGAAATCGAACGAGCTCGTGGACCGGGGATCGAAGGGCACGAAAGGGGGGAATGCCAAGGGCGCGCGCGGGGTCGACAAGGGAGGCGGGCGGGGTCGCCCCAGCCGTTGACTGTCAGATCAACCCAACCATGTTTCATCCGCAGTCGGCAATACTGCAACTACAAATCCAAATCGTTTAAGGATTCAGTCCGCAACATCGCTGACCACATGCGCATATCCATGCACGACATCTTTTGGCAGTGGCTGTGGGGGCCCTGGCTTGCGAGGTGGGCCGCACGTCACTGCATCCATATATCATCGAAGAAATGGGGGCTACACATCTTCTGGGACTGGACGTAGAGACCCATATTTCCGTGGAGGACGTTTACAACCTACCAAACAACCATTGTTTCTGGATCGTGGAATGTCGAGGGCCTGACGGAGGCCAAGCTGGAGGAACTGCATATTCACATGGAGTCGCTGGGCATCGAAGTGCTCGCAATCCAGGAGACACACAAGTACGAGTCAATATATCACGCCACTGAGCGTGGATTCTTGGTGATCTTGTCTGGGAGCTCAGACGACGAAGAGACTGCTGGAGTTGGCTTCCTTGTGTCTCCAATAGTACGCAAGAGCCTGATATGATTCAATAGGACATTTTCCAGGGTTGCTTATTTGAAGTTGCTTGTCCAGAGAGGGAACATTTAAATCTTAAACGTGTATGCCCCCCCGCAGCGAGAAGCCTGTGGAGGATCGCAAAGAATTTTGTCGAGAGCTGGGCACAATAATCTCCAGAACACCGGGACACATCCGGGCTCTGTTATTGGGGGACTTCAACGCAAGGATACACCAGCGGTTTCCTTTGGAACCTGGCCACGTTGGCGATTCATTTTGGTGACCCTACGCCATTTCAATGCAGGTTCTAACCAGAGCTTCTTACTCGAACTCTACGTCTGCCATGGGGGTGCCATCGCAAACGCATTCTTTGAGCACGTTCCAAGTTTCCAGGTGACTTGCTACCACGTCGGTTCTCCCCCTTCCCACCCGCTGCTGCTGCGACACTTCGGGCAGATAGG
>CAUYUJ010003736.1:142500-191477 GCA_963575745.1 Prorocentrum cordatum
AGGTGTGGCATTGCCAGCGCCCTCCGCGGCACGGTCGACGTCAGCCCCTGCGGTGTCGAGCAACATTGCCACGACCTCCGTGTGCCCCGCAGCAGCTGCCAGCAGCAGCGCGAAGGCACCATCTGATCGGCGGCCCCTGGTCGGATCCGCTCCTGCACCGAGCATCATCTGCACCACGGGCACGTGGCCGTTGGCCGCGGCTCCCATTAACGCCGTGGACTCGTCCAAAGCGCGAGCCGTGTCTGGGTCCGCCCCGCCCTGCAGCAGCGAGTCGACGACGTCCACCCAGCCGTCCGCCGCAAAAGCGACCAGCTCCGGCTCGCCCGCCCGCACCTGCGCGTTTGGAGGTGACGCTGGATCCATGCGCCTGCGGTGTGCGCTCAACTCGGCCGCCAGCGCCTCGTCGCTAGTGTCTCCCGCGCCGCCTTGACCAGCTGCCTCGCCGGCCCGCAAGGCAACGCCCGCAGCCGGGGCCCTGCGCTGGCAGAGCACCGCGGTCAGAAGGGAGCGCCCCACGATCGGTCGCAGCAGTGCGTGCTCGGCACCCCGCCACCGCCAAGCTGCCACGGTCAGCGCAAGCGCAAATGCCCACGGCACGGCACGTGCCACGCCCATCGCGCACCTCTGTGGTCGCTGTCCCTGCGCTCCGCAAGGCCTTTCGCGAGGCCTCCGCGGTCGCTGTTCGCCAATTTCGGAGGCGGCGCGCTGGCCGCCAGACCCCAGGCGGCTTGAGCCAGGCCAGCCTGAGCCGCAATGCCTACTCCAAGAAGTTCCATAAGCATGGAAGGATGGATCGCCTGGGAGGTGAATCAGGAGGCGGGCTGTCGTCAACGAGGAGCGGCTGAGTTGGAGCGCGTCAGGGGGGCGGGTCCGGTGCTCGCAGGGGGGAGGCCAGAGCGACCCGTCGGGTCAGACGGCGCGGGAAGGCTGCCTATTGCAACAGCTGGGGATGCGGCATGATCGCCATGAAAGAAATAGGTTCTGAGAGAAACGGGTCCTGAGGTCTTTTGCCGTTTTCGGGCTCTCGGGGCTTTTCCTGGGCCCTGGGACTGTCAAAAACGAGCCTGGACGAAGCACTGGTCCTGGGGGAAAGCCCCGGGGTCGAAGACCCGTTCCCCTCAACACAACTTTCCTTCATACCAAAATGAGGATGGAGCGGCGGGGGAGGACGATGACGCGACACGAGGAGGCCTCTCTCCTCTCCCCTCTCCCCTGCTCCCAGGAGGATCAGAGACGACCTCGTGTGTGAGTATGTGCTCGTCTGTGTGTGTGTGTGTGTGTTGTGCCCTGCACATGCCCTATCCGCCAGCGCAGTCACTCTGCCTATCCGCCGACGCAAAAAGTGTGTGTGTGTGTGTGTGTGTGTGTGTGTGTGTGTGTTTGTGTGCTCGAAGGAACGGTCACTGGCGATGCACACGTTCCCAAGCTTTCAGCTGATCTGCCGGGGCCCACATATCCTGGGGATGGGGGCGACGGGCGGAGTCCCCGCGGCGATGTTGACCACGGCGTTGACAGCACAGAGCCGATCGTCATTCCATCCGCACCACTCCCAGAACCGGCCTGAGGACTCGGCTTCTCGCAGGCAAGAACATCGACGTCATGCCCGTGCAAGCCATGCGGCATGCCGTCGGTCGGTTCTAGACATCCTGACCAGGACCGCGGAAGCGGTTCCACGACTACGCCGTGAAGAGCGAGGCCACCCGACGACGTGTCTTCCCTCGACAGTGGTGGCGGAACGAGCTGTTAAAATTCCTTCGGGAAGGAAGGGGAGAAACTCCCGGCCGGGGAGGGAGCGGGTGGAAGACCCGAACTTCCAGCGGATAAGCACGATCACGACGGCTATTTTTGCTTTTTTTTCGAGCCGCTTGAAGCCCGTTTCGGGCCCCAAGATGATCGAATTCGCCGGCCCAACGGGCCAGAGGCGTGCTAAGACCTCTCCAGTAACTGGTTAACAAAATATTTCTAGTTCGCGCGCGCGGGGCGGCCCCTGGGGGCCCCCTGGCGAAAAGTACCCCGACCGCAGCCCGACCACTGCTACCCAGAGATGGTTTTCCTCCTGGGTGTGGCTTCTCAGGCCCCCCAGAGCGCGCCAAGAGTGCCCCAAGAGGCCCCCAAGACTGCCCAAAGGGCCCCCGAGACGCCCAAAGAGCGCTCCAAGACGCCGATGATGACCCCAAGACGGCCCAAGAGGCCTCTAAGTGGCCTCCAAGAGGCCTCACAAGAGGGCCCCGAGAGGCCAAACTCATACATTTTACGATGGTTTTGAAGGATTTGGGCCTTGTCCCCGTTTCGGCCATCCGATGCTCCAAGACGGCCCAAGAGGCCCCCAAGAGCGCCCCAAGACGGGCCAAGAGGCTTCCAAGAGGGCCCCAAGAGGGCCCAAGAGGGCCCCGAGACGGCCCAAGAGCCCCCCAATTTCGGCCCCAAGAGGGGCCTAAGAGGGGGACCACGGACCGAAACCTCGAGCCTTCCGCCCCAAGAGGGCCCCAGGAGGCCCCGAGAGGCCCCCGAGAGGCCCAAAGATGCCGCCAAGAGGCCCCAGGAGGCCCCCAGGAGGCCCCCCAGAAGGCTTCAAACATGCCTCCCAGGCGCCCCCGAACGGCTTCTCAAAAGATCCCAAGAGGCCTCCCAAAGAAGCATCTTGACGACGACCCTGTTTGGCCCCAAGAGCAACACAAGATGCCAACGAGAGGCTTCCTCCTCCGCCCATTCCTCTTCCTCCTGCTCCTCCTCCTCCTCCTACTTATCTTCATCCTCCTCCTCTCCTTCTCATCCTCTCCTCCTCCTCCCCCCCTCCCCTTCCCCATCCTCATATTCTTCCTCCTCGGCGGCGCCACAATGGCCCCGGGCCCACGGCGAAGCAGTAGCGATCATGCAACATGGGCCGGCGGAATGAGCGAAGCGATTGAATGACAACCTGAGCGAAAACACTATACCAGGGACAGGGCCGGAAACTCTGGGGCCCACTGTCTTACATCATCACGACGTCGGAGGTCAGGAAAATAGGGACACGTATCGAAGTTGTTGAATGTGTTTCTTTCTTGTCGGGCTGCAGAAAGCTTCCTGGAACATCTAGAGGTCTCTGCTGATCTCCAGCTAGGGATCTCTCGGGAGAGGAGGGGGTTAGGCGAGGGCGAGGAAGGACACGGGAAACTGAGAGATGGAGGCGGAGGGATACGGGGAGAGCGGGAGGAGGAGGAGCGCAGTTGGGGTGATAGGAGGTTGAGGGGGAACATATGTGGTGTGGAAGATGTTGAGGGTCAGGGTGGAGGGGAAGCCGGAGGGGGAGTGGGAGGCGGTGAGGAGAAGGGGCGAGGTAGGGGAGGAGGGGAGAGATGAGGGAGGCAAATGGGACTGATGGGATAAGGCTGGGGAAAACGATGAAGCTATGGGAGATGTTGTGGGTGACGGTGTTCCGGGGGGGAGTGAAGCTGCGGAGTGGGAAGGGGCCGCTGCCCACCGACGCCTTTGCAACAATGGCACATGGGCTGCTCTTCCATGCCCCTCTGGACCATTCGCCTTCCCCTCAAGCCCAGTGCCCTTGTTCATGGCCGAGCAAGGAAGGGGAGAAATGGGCGGTAAAACGCCCCATCAAGTCACGGTCACGGTCACGCTTACGGTGACGATCGCGGTCGCGATCACGGTAACGGTCACGGTCACTGCCACGGTAACGGTCGCGGTCAGGGACGCGGACGCGGACACGGCAACGGTAACACTCAGAACAATGGTGACAATAACGGCTGCGATTGAAGATGACGGCAACGGTAATGGTAGTGGTGATAATTGTTATCGGTAACGGTCGCGATTGCGATAACGGTAACCGTAACAAGAACGGTTACGGTCACGGCCACGGTCATGGTTACGGTCACGCCAACGGTCACGGTCACGGTCGCGATCACGGTAACGGTTAGAGTAGCGGTCACGGTCACTTCACCCGTCGTCGAATGATTACATTAATTTTGCGCCGTGTGTGGTGTCGAGTCAAATATTTCCACAACCGCGGGCGACATCTTATTTAGCCGATGGCGAATGGCAATAATCTTGCGCAGATAAGGTTCCCCCGAATGCTATTCATTCAGTCCGTGGTGCATTGAGCCCAGTCCCTCACTAACACCGACGTCGAATGAATATATACCCATCTATATAAAGATGGGGTCTATCTATCTATCTATCTATCTATCTTTCTTTCCTTCTATCTATATATATATATATATATATATATATATATTTATATATATAGACATATATATCTATATATCTATCTATCTATCTATCTATCTATCTATCTATCTATCTATATTTCTATTCATCTATCCCCAGGAGGAGGGCCAAGCATGCTCCCCCCCCAAACTGGCGAGCACCAGCCAGGAGGAGCACGCTTGGGCACCTCGGGAGGCACAAGTCCGTCCCCCCCTGGGAGAGCCTGTCGGGGGCGAGGTTCTGGCTCAAGGCGGATCCCGAGAGGCTCAACGCACCGAGGACCGCCAGACACACCAGCCTCGCAAGAGGCCACGCCGATCGTTGTCGGGCGGGCCAAAGTGACTACGGGTTTAAACGTGGTTTAAACGGCGAGCGCTTCCTGGGGTCTGGGAGCCGCATAGGCCCCCTTTAAAGGATACCATATGCTAACTCCACTCCCTGTTTTTAGCGTTCCGCCAGGAGTCGCTTTGGTCAGGGCCGGGCCCCCCCCGACAGGCCTCCCCAGGAGGAGGGCCAAGCATGCTCCCCCCCAGGAGGAGCACGCTTGGGCACCTCGGGAGGCACAAGGCCGTCCCCCCTGGGAGAGCCTGTCGGGGGCGAGGTTCTGGCTCCACGGACCCTGAACTGGCTGTACAGCGAACTCCACCACCGTGACCCGAGACTCTCACCCCATCGAAGGTTGATCAAGATGGGACAGAGAGGGACGAGAAGGGAGGGCAGAAAACGAGCGGCGTGTTTACCTCACTCGGCTTGCCAGATGTAGGCAGGCGGCGCGCTGGTCTGGCAGCAGCGCGAGCGTCGTCGCCTCAGCGACGGCGTCCTGGACGTACAGGCGCGCCGTCCGCACACTGGCCCAGCGCCCTCGGAGCAGCGTGGTCTCCATCGACCCGTGCGAGCGGAAGTCGGCGCTGGCACCTCCTCGCCTCCAGCTGTAGAGGGTGAGCCTCTGGTCCTCCAGCTGGAGGCACAAGCGGATCTCCGCGAACACTCGCTGGAAAGCAGCGGGCGGCATGCCAATGGCTGGCTCCTCGCACCGGCTGGCAGTCCCTGCCAGCTCGCGTGCCTTCAGTAGCAGCGCCACTGCTGTCTGCGAGCGCACCATGACGAACTCTCCCGCTCCTGTCTGGTGCTGGCTCTTGGTGTCGCGCAGCCTGATCATGGCTGAACCTGAATTCTCATACATAGTGATGTCGTGCCAACGCAGCGCCATGATCTCCCCCGTCCTGAGGTACGTGTCATAGGCTGCCAGCAAGATGGCGGCGGCGGCTGGGACTCCAGCCGTGAGGAAGCCGCCGGAGAACGCCAGTGCGATGAGCGGTGCGATTGGGAGCGCACGCCCTGCCGGCTCAGCACGCTGCCACGTGCGAGCCAGGCGCCAACTCTCTCGGAGTCGACCGCGGAGCGGGGGGAAGTGGTGGCACATACCTGCGATGGCACAGTTGACGTCGAGCAGGGACCCTCCTGCGGCCCAGCGCCCTTCAATGTAGTCAACCAGGCCCATGTCCGCTTGCGCTGCAGATTGGACCTCGCGCTTCTGCTCGACCCACCAGTCAAAGACGCTGTCAACCGCCTCCTGGTAGCGCTTCCGCGCGAGAGGAGTGCCCGCCAGCTCTCGCAGGGGCCTGCTGCGGGCGGCTGTCCTTCGCGCCAGAGCCTTCGCTGCCACTCTCCTCACCTTGGCCGCTGCGCGCCCCTGTCCACCGGGAGGGGACGTCCGCGGGCATGTCGTCCGTGTCGCAGTAGCCGTACATCGAGTAGCAGTTGGTCGCGAGCGTGAGCGCATTGAAGCGCCTGATCCCTGGTTGGAGCCGCCAGGCGCTGGACCTGCACTTCGTGCAGACTGCTGCCACCGCGTGGGCATCGAGAAGATGCAGGTAGCGGCAGCCGTGCTTCGCCACGTCTCTGCAGCGCCACCTGGCTCCAGCCACTGCGGCCTCCAGCTCCAACTCAGAGATGTGAGCTGGTCGCTGCCACCTGAAACTCTTGGCAATGCGCCAAGCCCACAGCGACGTCCGCAGAGCCGACCTTGGCCACGCCCGAGCTCGGTATAGGGCACCACAGTCAAGCCTGACGTCCGTGCCTCCCCGATCGGCTATGCGTAAGAAGTCGACGATGAGCCCCCGCTCAGCGGTAGCGTGCCTGTAGCCAGGAGTCTTGAAATCGGCGTCGATGTTCCAGTTGGGCTCCCGCTCGCCGACTTGCAAACACAGCTCGGCGGGAAGCGGAGCGGACAAAGCCCCAATTTGAGCCAGCCAGCTGCCGAAAAGGAACATGATGCACTGGACACAGAACGTATTACCGACAAGGCATTCCATGATGATGTCTCTTTCTGCCGAGGGGACGCTATCCTTGACGGCTGCTTCAAAGTACCGCCTATCAAACCCAATGAGAAACCCCGCTCCTAAGCGACAGGGGGCCTACCTTGCGCTCGATCGGCGCTCCAGAGCAGCACGGCATCCTCATACTTGTTGACTTGATAGCGGTGCTGATCTGTGGCCCAGCGCGCCAGCGCAGTGGGGCTGGCACGCTCCAGGCCGACAGGCCTCAGCGGCGGGTGTCGCCGTGGTACTGGCCTGGTGAAGCAAGGAAGGTCCACCTCAGGGTCGTCCAGCCTCCAACCTGGCAGTGGCCAAAGGTCAGCAGCGGCGCGCTCCACGCTGACCTCAACCTTGGTATACTGACTGATGCCCTCGCTCTTCACCTCGATGCTCGTGCCGTGCGGAAGGTGACTGCAGGCGGGCCAGGAGCACCAGAAAAGACGGGGCCTGCGCACCCTGGTGAAGTCCTTCGCCTCAAACAGCACAGGCGTGACGCCCAGCGCCTGCGAGAACTGGCCCCTCGCCTCGGCGCCCATGCTGAACACGTTCTCGACGAACCAATCGACGTGCGTGCCGAACACGCGTTTGGAGGCTTCGATGAGGGCAGCGACCTTCCAGAATAACTTGCTCGTATCCCCTTTCCAGGCCCTTGCCCACCACGTTGAGGGTAGAGAGATCCTGGCACGGACTCCCTGCAATAATGAAGACCCAGTCGGCGTCGCGCCTGAAGCCCTCCAGCATGCGGGTGAAGCGCTCAAGGTCCAAGGCCTCGATGTTGCCCAGCTCGATGACACCTGGCCACCGCCGCCGCACCAGCCGTCGCGCTGCCGGCTCTACCTCCGAGCAGAGGTGGGCGGCCACGCTCATGGGCAGGCGATGCGCGGCCACGGCAGCGGCAGCAGCCCCGGCGAACAACTCCACTAAGATGACGCGGGGCCGCCATCGTACCATCTGAGGCGCAGCGAAGGTGGTGTGCACGGCCTCCTCGCACAGTCCTCCTTCGCCAGTGGCGGCCTGCACTCCCCGAGCGGTGAGCCCAGCAGAATAGCAGATGCCGCCCGCCTGTTCGCTCGCATCCGTGGCTATCACCCCCGTGTCGATCTTGGCCCGCAAGTCGGTGAAAGCTAAGGGGAGGGCCATGCAGAAGACCAGGAGCTCGCCGCACATGACAGAGGGCACAGCTTGCGGGTACCGCCACTGCCCAGCCGCCCAGCACTCGTTCAGGAACCCCATGAACGGCCGGCGGAACTCCGCCACGCGCACACAGCGGCCCAGCACCACAAGCATTGCCTTGACCGTGACCTGCGGCTGGCCCATCACCCACATCACGAGCGCTAAGAGCAGGAGCTGCTTCTCAACTGTGACTCCGACTCGCCCGACCATGCCGTCTAGTCCAGCACGCATGCGCTCCAGGACGAGCTCGCGGTGCTTGGCCTTGCCTTCAGCAACTCGGATGCCGCCCCTCTTGTAGGCGGCTCGCTGCTCAGCCTGGACCTCGCTAAGCGTGCCGCCCAGCTCATTCAGGCGGCTACTCTGGACGATCTCCCCGTGGTCCCAGTCGTCCATGTAATACTGCACCCAGGCTTGCTCCAGCTCTGTCGCTCTCAGGGGCAACGGGCGGTCCTTCCTCCATTCAGCTCGGGGAGGGAACCCTGCAGCAGCCCAAAGCCGAGCCGCCGATGGCAGTGCTGGAAGACTGTAACAGCATTGACCCAGCCCAGCGGGATGACACGCAAAGCGATGTGCGTCTTCCCTGCGCCGTTGACCCCGATGAGCTTGTTGGGGATCGCCTCAGCTAGGGTCATGTAGGGCTGCCACGCCTTGGGCAACTCGTAGCAGTAGAATGCTGATGCCTGATCGTCGGAAGACCACAGCAGCACATGTCCCTCAGGAAATGGAAATCGAGACCCACGACGGCGAGGCGCTGATGGTACCGATGTCATCCCGCATCGTCCGCTGGTAGCTGTTTGCGGGGACCATGTTGATGATGAGCCGCTGCGCCACATCATGACCAGGAGTGGGAGTTCCTCCCTTGGCGACCCCGAAAGAACCTGCCAGCACCTTCCTGTTGCCCACCTTGAAGATCGGGTCATCGGCGATGGGCACCGCGAGGCCTAACTCCACCAGCTTGGCGCCGATGCGATGCCACTCTGCCTTCGAGCTAGCCTGGATGGCTGCCCGCGGGACCTCCTCCGGCCACTCGGCCTTGGGCAGCAGTGCCAAAGTGGGATCAGCCAGCCACCCAGCCACGCGCTCGTCGGCGATGTCCAGCGCACGCACTGAAGCAGCAACGCCCCTCGGCGGGAGGCCTGGCATGGCGCCTCCCAGCGTGAGCGGCAGGGCCCGCGATACCTCCTCGCCTCCGTGCGTGATATCACGTGCAGCAACGACCTCATGCCAGTCAGGAACCTGGAAGTCCTTCGCGGAGTCTGTGGACGGCACCTCATAAACCCAGGAGCGCCAGGAATGGGAAGCGGCAGCACCTCGCGCATCCGCGCGCGGCGCGCTCGCTGTACTGGCGGAGCGCTACGAACAAACCTCCCGACATCTCCTGGGGCACCGTGCACCGCCTCGTAGAACATCATGACTAGCTCGAACCGTGGCCGCCCTCCTGGCCTCCCTGCGCTGGCGAGTAGCTTCCTCCAGCGGCGGCTCTGCGCAGGTCCTAGTAGGCGCTGCTCCTCGCGTGCGCCCTCCGCGCCTGCATGGCTGCCAGCAGCAGTTGCCGCTCTCTGGCCTGCCTGGCCGGGGCTCAGCGCCTCTCTGGGGCCCAGGGCTGCCTCGCTACCTTGGTCCGGGTTGCGCCGCGCCCGCGGCCTGGAGCAGCTCCTCGTCCTCGACCTGCTGCCGCTTCTCCTCCTGGCCCGCTCCGGCGAGCCATCTTCGAGACGACCAGGCGCGACTTCCAGTCGCGGCGACTCTCGTCGGGGCGGCGGGGGTTCGCAACCTTCGACTCCTTCCAGGTGAGCTGAGGACGAGGGTCCGCTGCCGTGCTGTCGGGACTCCCATCCGCGATGGCTGGCAGCTCTGGAGGTAGCCCGCTCTGCACTGCTGCTGCTGCTGCTGCTGCTGGGCCCTCGCTGAGCCTTGGAGATCCTGGCGCCGAGCGTGGGGCAGTCCTCCGCTTTGCTAGGGCTGCGCTGCTGACTCCCGCTGGGGCGCGGCTCGCCAGGATCCGCAGCGCTGCAGCAGAACCCGCCACGGGCGTCGCTGCCGGGGACTGGGGTCTCGCCTCCGCGAGACTGTGGCCAGCAGGAGCCGCTCCCCCCCAGGCTGGAGAGGGCTCCTGGCCAAACCCCTGGCCCGACAGGAGTGCTTTCTTGTCGGCGAGGCGGCGTTTAAGCTCGGCGACCTTCATCTCGCGCGCCTCCGCCCGCTCGGCTGCAGCCTCCTCGTCGCGGGACGCGCCGGCGGGCAGGCTCTCGCTGGGGGTCAGTGTGAGCCGCCGAGCACTGCGCCAATGGCCATCCCGCAACGCCATCGTCCTGGCCTTGAACTCCTGCGTGAGCAAATCGCTGACCTCGACGACCTGGCCGCGGAGCAAGCCGTCGATCGCCTCGCCCAGCGTCCGCAGTGCCCGCGCCTCGTCCACGTCGAGCGTCCGCGGTGGGTGTGCCACGAAGAACACCATGTTGAGGTGCTGCGTCACGCACGGGCCGAGGGGGTCTGCCTGGCTGGGGTCGGCGAGCAGTTGAGTGAACTGGCTCCTGAGGTGCGCCGGCCCGTTCTCCAGGAGGACCCCCGGCCGCTGCTTCGCGATCCGCTGGAACAAGTCGCGCCTGACGTTGGCCCCCTGATTAGTGTCGCGATCCAGCGCGCCCGAGCCCTCGTCGTTGAGCTCGCTGCCATCCTCGCCGCCCAGCAGCGTTGCCGTGAGCATCGCGGCCAGCCTCTCGCGTCCAGCAAGCGCAGCAGAGACTCGAGCGCCACTCCCCGCGGCCGTGTGTTCCTGCACGCGCTGCGCCAGTGCCCGAGCAGCGCCAGGCATGGCAGCATTCTTGGCGACCGCTCGGGCCCCCGAGCCGCCGCCAGTGCTGCCCCGCAGCCGCTGGCCGAGCTGGGCCAGGCGCCCGTCCAGGGCTGGGTCCTCGAGCGCCCGCTCCAACCCTGCGACCTCTGCGTCTGAGCGGGCTCCCGCCGAGTGCCGCCGCGCCACCGAGAGCAGCGCTCGGCTCCTCCTTGCGGGCCCGCTTGGCCGCGGGCTCGCCCTCGCCGCCATCGGCCCCCTCCGTCATTGGGGGCGGGGGCTCCGGCAGCGGCGGCAGCGGCGCAGGCGGCGTCCCAGCATGCCGCGCGGCGCCCTCGTCGCCAGAACCAGCCTGGCTCGCCCCAGGCGTCGGGCAGCCAACGGACTCGACGCGCAGCCCTCCAGCGGCCCGCGGGGCGAGGTGGTATTCCGCTTCCAGCGTCTCCAGGTCGCGGGGGTCGACCACCCGCCAGATGTCGATATGCTCGACGCCTCCGGCGCCGATCGGGCAGCCCGCCGTGCACTCCTCCTGTGGGCGGCCGCAGAGGTGGCACAGCGTGCCCTGGAGCCTCCCGCCCGGCTTGCCCTCGGCCTGGGCATGCCAGCTGAAGTGCCCGTCGGTGGCCCCCACGTGCTGCGCCCGCAGGTAGCGGCCGCCCGCCGAACCCGCATCTGCAGTGGTCTCGTCCAGCGCGTAGGCGATCTCCACGCGCGGCAGCTCGCGGCCCTGGGCGCGGCCCTCGTAGTCGCGGACCTTCACCTCCAGTTGATCCCCAGCAGCCAGCCCCACGGACCCCAACAGCTCGCCGTTCGACCTCCCATCGAACCATGCGCCCCGAGGGAACGGCCAGCGGGGCCCACGAGCGCGCATCCGCCGCCAGTGCCTCACGGCACCATACACACTCCTCTTAGGGCGGTGCCGGGAAACTGGGGACTGCGGCCAGGGGAGAGGGGGGCTGCCGCTGGCCGCGAGCAAGGCGGGGGGGGGGAACCTCGCCCCGAGGTCCCCCCACTCTCCTGCCCCAGAGGGGCCTAAGCCAAAGTGGCTACGGGATTGAACGTGGTTTAAACGGCGATCGCTTCCTGGGGTCTGGGAGCCGCATAGGCCCCCTTTAAGGGATACCATATATATATATATATATATATATATATATATATATATCTATATATATATATAGTTATATATAGATAGATTGCGCGCGGCGCGACGTCGAGTGGCATATATTTCCCCGTCGTCAAGTTCAGTGCGCCTCCCCGACGTCGAGTGAAAATATCCTTGAGCAACGAATGTTCCCTCGAAGGGTATTCACTCAATCAAAGGTTGATTCAAGCCATTCGCCCACTAACTCCGACGCCGAATGCACAGTGCCCATTGCGCGCGGCGCGACGTCGACTGTACAATTTTTCAACGGCGCCGGTCGTCCATTCATTCCAACGTCGAGTGGCAAAAATTCTTTTGCGCGCGGCGGAAATATCAGTGGTGCGAGTTCTGTCGTGCAATCTGTATTGTGTAATCTGTGTGATGCGCTCACCCTCCATGTGCTGCACTCACTCACTCCCGCCCGCCCGCCCGACCCGTCCGTCAGGGTCCGCCCGCCCGACCCGCTCGCCCGGCGTGGTCCGCCCGCCCGAATTGCCCGTTGGGTTTGCGTCGTTGTGATTGATGTCGTTGCCGTCGTCTTCGGTGTTTTCGTCGACGTCGTCGTCCTCGTCGCCATCGTTGCGTGCGTCGTCGTTGTCAGCATCGGTCGTCGTCGTCCTCGCCGCCCTCGTCGTCGCCACTGTTGATGTCGTATTGCTATTTTAATGCCCCTCCTGACCCGACCCGACCGTCAAGGTCCGCGCCCGACCCGCCCGTCAGGGCCCGCCCGCCCGACCCGCCCGTCAAGGCCCGCCCGCCCGCCAGGGTCCGTCCGCTCGACCTGCCCGTTGGGTCTGCGTCGTTGTCTTTGATGTCGTTGCAGCTGTTTTCGATGTCCTCATGTCCTCGTCGTCGTCGTCGTCGTCGGCGATGTCGTGCTCGTCGGCCTCGTCGTCATCGTTGCGGTCGTCGTCCTTGTCGGCCTCGGTCGTCGTCCTCGCTGAAATCGAAGCCGCCGCCGTGGATGTCGCAGTGGGCGGGCTGCACACTACTTTGATGTCCCGCCGAACCCGACCCGACCCGCCCGATAGGTCCGCCAGACCGACCTGTCCATCAAAGTTCGTCCGCCCGCCCCGCCCGTTGCAGTCCGCCCCGCCCGCCTGACCCGCCCATTAGGGTCCGCCCGCCCCGCCAGCCCGCTAGGGTCTGCCCGCACGACCCGCCCATTGGGTCAGCGTCTTTGATTTGGGTGTCGTTGCAATCGTCTTCGATGTCACCGTCGACGTCGACGTCGTCGTCCTCGCCTTCGTCGTCGTGGTCGTGGTTGTCGTCGTCGTCGTCGTCGTCGTCGTCGTCGACGTCCTGCTCGTCGGCCTCGTCCTCATCGTGGCGTTCGTCGTCCTTGTCGGCATCGTCGTCGTCGTCTTCGTCGTCGTCCTCGCCGCCCTCGTCGTCGCCACCATGGATGTCGCAATGGGTGGATAACCCACTCCTTCAATGTCCCTGCCCGACCTGACCCGCCCGCCCGACCCGCCCGTCAAACTCCGCCCGCCCAACTCACGGTCCGGGCCCGCCCGCCCGACCAGTCCCGTTAGGGTCCGCCCGCCCAACCCACCTACTTGGGTCCACCCGCCCAAACTGGCCTTTGGGTCAGCGTCGTTGCCTTGGATGTCGCTGCTGTCGGCTCCGGTAACCTCGTCGTCGTCGACGTCGTCTCCCTCGCTGTCGTCATGGTCGTGGTCGTGGTCGTGGTCGTCGATGTTCTTGTCGTCGGCCTCGTCGTCATCGTTGCGTTAGTCGTTATTGTCCGCCTCGTCGTCTTCGTTTTCGCCTCTGTGGATGTCGCAGGGCGGATTGCGCACTATTTTAGATTCCCGCCCGACCCGGCCCGCCCGCCCGCTGGTGTCCGCACGCCCGACCCGTCCGTCAGGGTCCGCCCGCCGAGCCGCCGGTTACGGTCCGCCCTCTCGACCTGCCCGTCAAGGTCCACCCGTCGTCGTCGCCGTCGTCGTCGTCGTCGTCGTCGGCGTCGGCGTCGTCGGCGTCGATGCCCTGGTCATCGGCCTCTGCGTTATCGTAGCGTTCGCCACCCTTGTCGCCCTCGTCGCCGTCGTCCTCGCCACCCTCGTCGTCGCTTCCGTGGATGATCTGGTGGGTGGGTTGCCCGCTACTTCAATGCCCCGCCTGACCTGACCCGCCTGCCCGCTAAGGTCCGCACGTCCGACCCGCCCGTCGGTGCCTGCCCGCCCGACCCGCCCGTCATGGTCCGCCCGCCCGACCCGCCCGTTCGGGCAGGGACGCCCGACGTGCACGCCCGCTTGGGCTCGTTAGCCCGACCCGCCCGTTGGGTCAATGTCGTTGTCTTTGATGTCTTTGCCGTCGTATTCGATGCCACCGTCGTCATCGTCATCGCCCTCGCCTCCGTCGTCCTCGTGGTCGTCGTCGTCGATGTCCTGGTCGTCGACCTCGTCCTCATCGTTACGTCGCTCTCGCCGTCTCGTCGTCTGCTCCGTGGATGTCGCAATGGGTGGATTGCCCACTACTTCAATGTCTCCGCCCGACCCGACCCGCCCGCCCGCTAAGATTCGTTCGGCCGGCCCGCCCGTCAGGGTCCGCCCCGCCCGCCCGACCCGCGGGTCAGGGCCCGTTCGCCCGACCAGCCCATAAGTGCCCGTCCACCCGACCCACCCGATAGGGTCCGCCCGCCCGACCTGTCAATGAAGGTCCGCCCGCGCGCCCGCGAGGGCCCGCCAGCCCGACCTGCCCGTCTGGTCAGCGTCGTTGTCTTTGATGATGATGATGATGATGATGATGATGATGATGATGATGATGATGATGATGATGATGATGATGATGATGATGATGATGATGATGATGATGATGATGTGTGTGTGTGTGTGTGATGGCGTCTGCGATTTCTCCGTCGTCGTCGTCGTCCCAGCCTCCGTCGTCCTCGTGGTCGTCGTCGTCGTCGTCGATGTCACAGGTGTGCCGCGGTGTTCGCAGGATTGCTATCATGTGTGCAAGCGTGTTGCAGCGATCGACTGCATGCTGTGGGGCTCGCAAGCTACTGCGGCGACAACAGGCTCGAGGGGATGGCGCTTCCGCCTGTCCTTTCCGAAGTGTAAGTGCTACGGCTACAATGACGACGCATACGTTCACCAGAACAAATGCGACTACTATACTACTACGAGAACTACTTACTACAAAGACGACGACAACGGCGACGACGACGACGACTACTACTACTACGACTACTACTATTACTACTACTACAACTACTACAACTACTACGACTACTGCTACCACAACTACAACTACCACAACCACTCCTACTGCTGCTACTTTTACTACTACTACTACTGCTGCTATAACTCCTCCTCCTCCTCCTACTAGTACTACTACTACTACTCGTACTCCTATCCTTATTCCTTATTCGAATATACTCCTACTCCCCCCTCAGGCCGGCCATTAGGGGCCGCATCCGGGGGGTCCCATCCTAACCTGTAAAAAACAATACAAAATCAACATTTTTCTTATTTTTTCCTCTCGACATGGACGTCTTGTCGTCCACGGCGATAATCCATTGCAAAAAATACCACAAAGAGCACACGCGCGCGTTCATGTCAGAATCCTACCGAACACCTTGTGTTTGCAAGCATTTCAACATAAAAACATCAAAAACCCAATGCTTTTTCACAAAAATTGTACAAATTTCCCGCCCGGGCTCTCTTGCTGAAATCATAGGAAAACCATAGGAATCTGAAGAATTCGGTCAAATCCAGCGATTTCGCGTCATCGCGCGGTGCACTCGCGATGCTCTGTCATGCACCCAGGCCGCGAATCCTGTGCAAAAAATACAACAAAGAGCACACTCGCGCGTTCATGTCAGAATCCTACCGAACACCGTGTGTTTGCAAGCATTTCAACATAAAAACATCAAAAACCCAATGCTTTTCCCGGAAAGGGCCTGGGCCCAGGGTTCTCTTTTAGTGGGTAAACCTGTCCCCCGGTGCCAACTTGAAGGAGGCCGGCGAATTTTTTCCCTGATAAATAACGAGGTCGAAGGAGGCCGGCGAATTAAAATTTGAGGATGTCTCGAGCGAAACGCTTGTTTTTGAAATCCCGATCGATAAATCACAGGGTGCGGGCCACTTTTTCGTGTGTTGAGGATGTCTCGAGCGAAACGCTTGCTCCGCAGAGTTTGCCGAGGATGTCTCGAGCGAAACGCTTGTTTTGCAGAGCCGACCGCGACGCGGAAAAGCGCCCCGCGCGAAGGAATTTCGATGATGTCTCGACTAATTCGTTTGCTTTTGTACGATTTCCTGGAATTTTGGCAGGATGTCTCGAGCGAAATGCACGACCCCACCCTAGCACGACCATACCCCAGCACGACCACACCCCAGCACGACCAGACCCCAGCACGACCCCACCCCAGCACGACCCCACCCCAGCACGACCATACCCCAGCACGACCACACCCCAGCACGACCCGACCCCAGCACGACCCTACCCCAGCAAGACCACACCCCAGCACGACCACACCCCAGCACGACCACACCCCAGCACGACCACGCCCCACGACCACGCCCCAGCACGACCACGCCCCAGCACGACCACCCCCAGCACGACCACACCCCCAGCACGACCACCCCCAGCACGACCACGCCCCAGCACGACCACACCCCAGCACGACCACTCCCCAGCACGACCACACCCCAGCACGACCACACCCCAGCACGACCACACCCCAGCACGACCACACCCCAGCACGCACGACCCGATCGATAAATCACAGGGTGCGGAGCACCCCAGCACGAACCCACCCCAGCACGACCCCACCCCAGCACGACCCCACCCCAGCACGACCACGCCCCAGCATGACCACACCCCAGCACGACCACACCCCAGCACGACCACTCCCCAGCACGACCACCACCCCAGCACGACCACACCCCAGCACGACCACACCCCAGCACGACCCCACCCCAGCACGATCACACCCCAGCACGACCCCACCCCAGCAAGACCACACCCCAGCACGACCGCACCCCAGCACGACCTTACCACAGCACGACCACACCCCAGCACGACCACGCCCCAGCACGACCACGCCCCAGCACGACCACGCCCCAGCACGACCACGCCCCAGCACGACCACGCCCCAGCACGACCACCCCCCAGCACGACCACCCCCCCAGCACGACCACCCCCCAGCACGACCACCCCCCAGCACGACCACACCCCAGCACGACCACTCCCCAGCACGACCACACCGCCTTGGTTGAGTGGTTGCCTGTCGTCGTGGAATGTTTCGTGGGGTGTCTCGTGGAATGTTTCGCGGGGTGTCTCGTGGAATGTTTCGTGAGGTGTCTCGTGGGCTGTTTCGTGAGGTGTCTCGTGGGATGTTTCGTGAGGTGTTGCCCAGTTGGGTATCATGAAAACGTGTCCATGCTCCACATGTCTATATCCCTTTCCGGGTTCGTGGGTCCATCATGTTTCACACAAATGCTTTGGGGTGTCCTGTCAGACCGTCGGGCTTCCTCCGGCCACCTCTGGCTTCCTGCGGTGTACCGGGCCATTCTCGACTCGTCTGGCAATGCGTGCGCGGCATTCAACACGCGCTCGCCAGTTCCCGTCGGCAACCGCCATCGCGGCCGCATCAGCTGTACCAAACCGGCTGGCCGGTGTGACTTCGGCCCCCAGTTGTGCCAGCTTTGCTTCTTATGTTGTGGGAGGGCGGGTTGGACTGGGCATGCCATGCTTGACTCGCTCGAGCTGGCTAGCTTGACTCGTACTCCTACTCCTACTCCTACTCCTCCTCCTCCTCCTACTACTACTACTACTACTACTACTACTACTACTACTACTACTACTACTTCTACTACTACTACTACTACTACTACTGCTACTACTACGACTACGACTACGACTACTACGGCGACTACTACGACTACGACGACGGCGACGACTACTACAACTGCTACTACTACGACTACGGCTACTACTACTACTAACCTCCTACCATCATTACTACTGCTACTGCCACCACCACCACTAGTACTACTACTACTACTACCACCACTACTACTACTACGACTACGACTACTACTACTACTACTACTACTACTACTACCACTTCAACAACTACAACTACTACTGCTACTACTACTACTGCTAAAACTGCGACTACTGCCACAACGACGTCGACTACTACTACTGTTACGGAACCAACAACAACTACTACTACTACGACTTCTGCTACTACAGCAACAACTACTATTACGACTACTACGATTGTTTGTACTACTCCTATACCCACCCCTACTACTACTACTACTACTACTACTACTACTACTACTACTACTACTACTACCGCGACAACTACAACTACTACTACTACTACTACAACAACAACTACAACAACTACAACTGCGACTACTACTACTACTACTACTGCTACTACCACTGCTACGACTACTAATTATACTACTACTTTTGCTGCTGCTACTACTACTACTACTATGACTACCCGTACGACTACTACTACTATTACTACGGCTAAAACTACAACAACAACAACAACTACTACGACTACTACGACGACGACGACGACGACGACGACGACGACGACGACTACTACTACTACTGCTACTGCTACTACTACTACTACTACTACTACTACTACTACTACTACTACTACTACTACTACTACTACGGCTACTACGGCTACTACGACTGCGGCTACTACTCTACAAGCACTAGTACGGCTACGGATACTTCCATGACGACGACGTCTATTACTACCGTGGATGTAAAGAATTAGCGCGAAAGCCATCCGTACCATTGAATTCCGCCATTCAAAGATATGGAGCGCAAACTAGGCATGAACGGCCCCAGGTTGAAAAACATGCTTCCGTGTTTCGCGTTTATTGTTTACATGTTCGCGGGCAGCTGCCGATCTTTCCCTACCTGGAACTCGCGGCCTTTGAATGGCGAAATCCCATGTTATGAGTAATTTTCGCGTTAATTGTTTACATCCACGGTACTACTACTACTACTACTACTACTCCTACTACTACTACTACTGCTGCTATTACTACTACTACTACTACTGCTACTACTTCTACTACTACTACTACTACTACTACTACTACTACTACTAGTAATAGTACTACTACTACTACTACTACTACTACTACTACTACTACTACTACTACTACTACTACTACTACTAATAGTACTACTACTGCTGCTGCTACTACTACTACTACTACTACTACTGCTACTACTACTACTACTACTACTACTACTACTACTACTACTACTACTACTACTACTACTACTACCAATATTACTGCTACTACTACGGCTACCACTACTACTAATACTGCTACTACTGCCACTGCTACTACTACGACTAAGGCTACTACTCGTCGTCGTACTGGTGCTGCTGCTACTGTTAACGCCGCCACCGACATCACCAGCACTCGAAATAACCACTGCCACAATGATTGGTATTATAATGAGTACGACCAGTGCGAATAGGACTACGACTTCTACTGCCATTGATGCTACCACGCTGCGAGCGATACTGCTGGTACTACTCTTACTATTACCACGACTCGTGTTACTAATGCTCACACTAATTCTTTTACTCGCAAAAAGTCACGGGCACAGTCACGGTCACAAGAACGGTAGCGGTCACGCTGACTGTTGAAGTCACGGTCACGGTCATGGTCACAATTGCGGTCACGGTCACGGTCGCTGTATCGTTGCCGACGAGAGATGCATCTCGCAAACAACATGCGGCGAACATGCTGGCACGGTGGCGGTCCTGGTCACGATCCTTGTCGCGGCCACGGCCACGGTCAAACTCGCGTTACTGTTTCAAGCCCAATCAAGTGACCGTGACCTGATGCAGCGCCGCACTCAAGGGGGATCAGGAGGAGGAGGAGGAGGACGAGGAGGAGGAAGGATATTGGGAGGAAACAAATCTGTCGAGCAGGTACGAGCAGACCACCAATGCCTGCCAGAAGCCTCTTCCCACTCCTGCACCTCTTCCGCTTCCTTCTCCTCCCAGTCCTCCTCGCTCCTCGCTCCTCGCTCCTCCTCCTCCTCTTCCTGTTCACTCCGCGGGTATCTCCGCCTTTTCAGCGCAGCTGGCGTCAGCATCACTGTCAGGAGCTGCTGCTGGAGCTAGACTGTTTGGCTGCCTTCTTAGCCGCCTTCTCGGCCTTCTTCTCCTTCTTGAGGGCCTTCTTCTCCTTTTTCGCAAGTTTCTTCAACTTTTTCTCCACTTTCTTTAGCTTCTTGCTCTCCTTGTCCTGCCAGGCTAAGAGAAGCTTCCAAACATGGCCACCAGGATCATGAAAGGTGTTGTCCGAAGGGAAGCAACGCTAGTTGTCAGGAATGCCCAAACCAAAACCGATAGCTTTCACGCGAAGAGTATACTGACAGGGCTCTTCGCCAGCGGGCGGGGCCCAGCGCCCAGCGCCAAATGAGGATAGGAAGTTTTCTTGAGCATCCCGAGCTGATCGCCATCTCCCTGAGTGTGCATTCCCGTTTTCCAATGCAACGCGTGCTCGCCTCATCTCCCCACCTCTCATGACGTAAGCGCACACATATGCAAGACACACACAGTTTTAAACGCTAGAGCAAGACAATGTGAACACGCTTCCGCATGCACATATTCACACGTGTGCAAGGAGGCCTTCCGGTATTGGCGGTTCCACTGTAACAATGCTGCGACGCGTGTTGACCATTCGTCGTCACCATGGAAGCTGAGAGGTCTGATCATGAAGCAACACTGTGACGAGCAGCTGGGATATGAAAGCTTAAAGTTCTGCTAGGACGTAAGTAGAATTCGGTCGAACTTCGTGGGCGGCTGTGACCAGCTCGCAGTTAGAGCCTGCTCGTGAAAGAGCAAGTCAAGTCCAGAGGTGCTATCTGGGCGGCTGGGCTCGTCTGCATGTCAATCGTTCCCCTGACTTCACACAGCGCGTTTTACTGACGTTCGGCTTAGGATTTGAGCGAGGGCTCCGATTGACCCCTCCACTCCCCCCCAAGACGAGCCGAGAACCCCCGTCCGACCCATCCCTCCCCCCTCCTAACCCTACACCTCTAGGCATGGCCCAAGGGACTGCCAAAAGCGGTATATGAGGCTCTTCGAAAAGGCCAGACACGGCCCATACATTTCCCCCAAGCAGCCCTAAGCAGCCGCCCGAAGCGTCCCAAGCTATATCAGATACATCCAACTTGGGCCCCCAGGCGGCTGCAAGAGGACCCCTAGAAGCCACCGTCCCCTGACCCACAAGCGCCCGAATACCATCCAACACAGCATAAACATGGCCCCATGATGCCCAATGACAGCCCGAAGACGTGGAAAGATACTGACACGGAGGAACGAAGACGAATAAGAAAATAATGCAGGGATGGATACAAGGTGGAGGCAGATGCGGACAAACATGGAAACAAGGCGACGCACGAGGAATCTACATCAGTCGACGCGGAGATTCCCACATTCGCATCTCATGTTCTGTTGCTTTCCTGTGCAAGAGTCGGAGCGTGAGCGATTCTGAACCTGAATACGACTGAAGGGGGGTGAGTCTGAGCGTGAGCGCATTTATCTGCTGATCTGTGCCGCGGACCGCAGTGTCGTGCTGCTCTGCGCTGCTCTCTGATATTTTCCGAGCTGCTCTCTGCCATTCGTTGGTTCGTTTTGCTGCCGTACCCTTTTCCTGCTGCTCCTGCTCCTGCTCCTGCTCCTGCTCCTGCTCCTGCTCCTCCTCCTCCTCCTCCTCCTCCTCCTCCTCCTCCTCCTCCTCCTCCTCCTCCTCCTCCCCCCCGCCCCGTCGACACCCCTTTCGGGAGACCCCACATGTGATGCCCAATACGGCAAAATGATTCTGGGTCCCTGATAAGAGACTCGTGCACTTGACCAACGCGGGTTTTCTGCCTCACAGGTCCACGCGCCTGTGTGCGAACGGACTCGTGGGGCACCCTTATTCGACACCCTTGGGAGGCCTACACGCAATGTCTGCTACATCGCGGTGCCCCTAGGGCTCTGAAGAGAGATGCGCCCACCGCCCCAGACGAGCGTTTCGACTGAGGGGTCCCACAACCCGGGCGCGAACGCAGTAACACACCCCTGGTCGACACTCCTCCGGGAAGCCTACCTGCGGGCCATGTCTGCTGCATCGCGGTGGCCACGGGCTCTGACATAGAGACGCGCCCACCACCCCAAAGGGACATTATACTTGAAAGCCCCCCGCGATCTGGGTGCGAACGGGCCAGTGGCTGCCTGGGTTTCGTGCCTGCTGCCTGGCGGTGACCATGGACTCTGGAGAGAAACGCGCCCTTCGCCCCAAACGGGTCCCCCTACCTGAGGTCCCCGCAATCTGGGCGCGCATGGGCCCTGGAACACTCCTGGTCGGCGCCCTTTGGGAGGCCTACGTGTCGTGTTTGCTACATCGCGGTGATGGCCATGTGGAACGGGCCCGTGGAACACGCCTGGTCGAGGCCTAAACTCAAAACATGCTGCATCGCGGTGACCACTGGCCTCTGCATAGAGACGCGCCCACACTCCCAAACGGGTGCTTCACGTGAGCAATCCCCGCAATCTGGGCGCGAACGGGCCCGTGGAACGCCACTGGTCGACCCCCCCCCGGCAGGCCTAAGTGTCATGTCTGCTACGTTGTGGTGACCATTGGGCCCCGAAAGAGGACACGTCCACCGCCCCAAGCATGTATCAGACCCGAGAAGTCCACGCACTCTGGGAGCGAAACGGCCAATGCAACACGTCTGGTCGGCAATCCTTTGGGAAGCCTAACTGCTGTGCCTGCTACACCGCGGTGGCCACGTGGCCCTGAACTGGGGCACGTCCACCGCCTCAAACGGGCGTTCCGCCTGAGAGGTCCCCGCAATCTGGGCGCAAACGGGCCCGTTGAACACCACTGGTCGGCACCCCTTTGGGCCTTAATTCAATGCCTGCTGCATGATGGTGATCATGTGCATGAGTGAGGCTGTGTAGATAGGAGGGAGTCTGAATATGCATGAGAGAGTATGCGTGCGAATGAATGGATTTACCAGCGTGTGTATGTACGTGTGTGTGTGTGTGTGTGTGTGTGCGTGTGTGTGTGTGTGTGTGTGTGTGTGTGTGTGTGTGTGTGTGTGCGTGTGTGTGTGTGTGTGTGTGTGTGTGTGTGTGTGTTTGTGTTTTTTGTGTGCGTGTGTGTGTGTGTGTGTGTGTGTGGCGGGGGGGGGAGAGAGAGAGAGAGAGAGAGAGAGAGAGAGAACCAACAACAAACAAAAGAGAGAAACATATAGATAACAAAAATAGTGAGCCAGAGTATCAAGCGTTATTACGTATGAGCATGAGGGAACCTGGGTATGAGCGACACTTGAGCCTCATGGCCGAGACGAGTGAATATAAGTACAAGTGAAAGAGAGTGCGAGCGATAGGATGAGGAGTAGCCTGGGCATGAGTGGGTCTGGGCATGGTCGAATCTGATGAGAATTGCTGCGTCTCAGTGAGTGTGGGTGGGTCTGTGTGAGTGGGCCTGGGTAGACTATGAATTAAGGAGGGAGGCGGCGGGAAGGAATCTGCCGACCCCCGGTTGACGGGGGTGAGAGGGCGTGTGAGATGGTTGGGTGTCCCCCTTCCCATTTCCCCCTCCCCTGGGCCCCAAATCGCAGTAGAGGGGTCGGAGCCTGGGTCGGGGGGGCTGGGTACGAGCTCGTCAACGCAACCGGGGGGTTCTCCCGAGCCTCCAGAGAGCCCCAAGACGGCCCAAGCGTGCCCAAACTGAGCGCCGAGACAATCCAAGAGAGCGTCGACACGGCCCAGGATAACCCCGCGACGTCCAAGATGGCTTCAAGGTGGCCCAAAAGGCCCCTCAAGGACCGCCGAGATGGCTCCACGAGGCAACAATCGCCCCATTCCTTTTGGAAGACGTGCATTTTCGACATGCGCGCTTCTTTCGTCCTCACAGTGCCCACCAAGTGCGGCGCAGGAAGCGCCCGAGATCGCCCCAAGACGGCATGAGGAACTCCCTAAGACGGTCCCAGAATGGCCTAATAGGAGCCCCAATAGAGCCCAAGAGGGCCCCAAGACGGCCCCAGGGGCCCCTAAAACGCTCCCTAAGGAGCCTCCTGGTGACCCCCGAGGCGCCCCCAAGAGGCCCCTACGAGGCATCCAAGAGGCTCCCAAGAAGCCCCCGAGAGGCCCCAAAAAACAAACTAAATGCCCCCCAAAGCCCTCTACGAGGTCACTGAAAGTAAATCCAAGAGACCCTCATCTACGTCCCGAAGGCTGTTCCGCAAAGCTCCCAGTCAGTCCAAGGAGCCCACCAGGAGACGACAAAGGCTCCCCCAAACTTCCACCGGAAGCCTCCCAGAAACCCTCGAGCAGCCCCGTGACAAAACCCAACAGCCCCCCGTGCGCCTCAAAATTAGTTGTTTCCTCCCTCCGCCCTCCTCCTTCCCGCCTCCGCTCCTCCTCCTCCTCCTCCTCCTCCTCCTCCTCCCTCTCGCCCTCCTCCTCCACCCTCGCGGGCGTGAACAAGCACCCAGCCATTCCAGCTCCAACATACTTACCGAACGCCCTGGATGTCTCTACTCTGGGGGGGGGGTCGGCGGAATGGCTTGAGCCACTTGAATAATGAGGCGGAGGAATTATACCAACCACGCCAGCCAGCCCTGTGGACGTATATTGTTTAGCGAGTTGTGTCTTACTTCTTCCCCTCCGAGATGGAAGTATCACTGTTCCTTATCCCACCAGCCCTCTGGGCGACAGGTGGTCTAACGATGACTTTCTTTCTTCTTCCAAAAACCCTTCTTCTCCTTCGGGGATGGGTTTATCATTGTTCCCTATTAATAAACACACCCTCCCCCAGGCGACTGGGGGCCAACCCGAGTCCATGACGACCCCCCCCACAATCCCTTGTAAAAAACAATACAACACACACTCTGCCTCCAAATTCGGAACATGCGCAGCCAACCCGATGCGCCCCCCCCACCATCCCTGTCAAAAAACAATACGGAAGCGGCGGCGGCTGCGGCGGCGGCGGCGGCGGCGGCTGCGGCGGCTGCGGCGGCGGGGGCGGCGGCGGCGGCGGCGGCGGTGGCGGCGGTGGCGGCGGCGGCGGCGGTGGCGGTAGCGGCAGCGGCTGCGGCGGCGGCGGCGGCAGCGGCGGCGGCGGCGGTGGCGGGAGCGGATTGGCCCCCAGTAGCTACCAATCCAAAGTCGACTGCTGAATATGCTGAGGCTCGGGCCAGACTCGGGTGCTCCGTATGTGTTGGGAGGGCGGGTGGGGGTGAGCGAGACGGCTTGCGGGCGGGGAGGGGGTAACTTGACCCCTCCCCCTACCCCCTCCCCTGGACCTGGACGGGTGGGGCCGCGATCGGTTGGAACGTCTAAGATGGGCCCTTGGGGGGGGGGGAATTTTTGACACCCCTCACGAGGATCGTGTCCCCCGAGGGGGGGGGCGCCGATCGGGACCCTCCCTCCTTTGATCGATAGCATCGAAGATGGCCCCAAGAGGCGCTCCAGGGCTCCCAAGAGAGCCCCAAAAGAGTCCCAAGAGGGCTCCAAGAGGGTCCCAAGAGGGCCCCCCAAGGCACCCGAGAGGTCCCCAAGAGGCCCCCGAGCGGTCTCAGAGAGCCCAAAATGACCTCCAAGATGGCTCACTAACCCAAGCTGGCTCAAGATGGCCCCTTAGATGCCGCAAACGACCCCAAGACCACTCCAAGAGCGCTCCAAGAGAGCCCCAAGAAGCGGTTTGTCGGCTCCTGAGGGGGGGGTGGGTGGGGAGGGCTGAATTGGGAACTTCCCCATCCTGTAATCGATGGCCCCCAAGATGATCCCAAGAAGCCTTCTGGGGTTACCGAGAGGGTCCCAAGAAGGCCCCCGAAATTTGAAGGGGGTTGGGAGGCCCAACCAGATGCTTCGCCTAAGGCGAAACCCGTATTATCCAACTCTAGTATACCGTAGTAGCGATAGCCCCAAGAGCAGGACTGAGTCGCGGGAGCGACGAGCCATGTCAAGCAACATTCTTTTTTTTTTTTTTTTTGTTTTTTCTCCGGTCTCGATGGCGAAAATTGCGCCTCGCGATGAAGCGCGGTCATATCTTGGCGGCCGGCCGCTTGAGAACAAACGGCCGCGGACAAACGCTCGCTACCTCGCGCCTTTGTCCAGCCTCCTCTAGAGTCGGGGGGGGGGGGGGGGGGGGGGCGAAACGTGAGTCCGTCGCCAGCTACGCAGCAAAACGCTATACCAAGTAGGGTAAGCGACAGCAAGCGGGCTTACCAAAGGCAGGTTGGCCCGCATGCAAGCTACCTTGCAGGCAAGTTACCTCGCAGGCACGTTGCCCTGCATATAACTATGCCTCAGGCGGCTCAGATGATCTTGTCTGGCCAGCCCTGTAGGGAGTGTGTCGTTTTAAGTCATGCTTGGAGGACTGCGCTCCTCCCATGTGTAGGGGCACGTCCCTGTCGATGCTCCCCATTGGTGTGGCCATCCACAGTCATATCGCGAGTGTCATACCACTGCGCACAGTGCGCGATACCTTGTTCCATCATTTGACGCATGCAACTGCTGTGTCGCAAAAGTGTACACCCAGTCGGCTTCTTTAGGTCTTTGCTTGGCAAGGACTTGAAGACCTATTCTGCGTCGATGGTCAAGGTGGCCTTGATGCTCAGGCCGCCCATCTCAAGTATCTCCTTCAGTTGAGTGGGTGTCAGCGGCCCTGCGTGGAGGTCGCGCAGAGTGACAATCGCGGGATGGCGGTCCTCCAAGTTGTGGGCTGCTGCAAGTGCTTCCGCTGAGTAGCTCGAGCGGACCTGCAGGCGGTGAGAATTGCAGTGCGCGTCGACAAGATGGACGACGGGCCTGCCAGCATGCGTGTGGCCACGCCGTAGCAGGTCTGCCCCGCGAGTACCGTTGCCTTCGATCTCGTCTTCGGCATCTCCGCTCAGACGCCGGTAGCCGGAGTTGCTGTGCAGGTCGACCTCGCCCGTTGGAGTCATCGCTTGATAAGCGATCTTCTTAGGGCAGGCCTGCGACTTCCTGGTGATCGCGTTCCGTCGTCGCACTTGCATGTTGGTCGGTTCTTGGGCACGCCGTAGCGGCGCGACATATACCATTAACCGCGCTTGTGTGATGGGGGCGCAAGCCAACGCGCCTCTGAGGCTGACAAACATGTCGGCGACCATCTTCGATGCCTTGGCCTCGGCAACTGCGCCCGTGAGTTCATGGTGTCGAATAGGGCGGAGCTGTTTTATATTTTCGTCTTGGTCAAGTGTAACTTTTCCGTCGTCCTTCACGTATCTCACGGCGCAGTTCGTATATGTGTGCTCGTTGAGTTTGCATGTGCCCCAACAATTCTCAACGCACTTGACGTGTTTGTCGATGGTGTCTTCAGCGCCGGCCATGTTTGTCGTCAACATGCTTGGCCGTAAGAAGGCTAGAGATTGTCTCGAACTCCTCGTCGTAGGACGTGGGTTTAAGGCCGAACCCTCTGGTGGTCTTCCCGAGCTTCAATGAGCAAGCTCTCGGTGCATCCTTGGTGCCAGTGCCTGGTTTGAGGCGCTGTAAACAATGTCTTGACTCATCGTAGTGCTCGAATCCTGGGGGGGATCTGAGCGCAGTGCCTGGCCCAGGTGGCAATGTAAAGCGCACCACAAGTTCCTTTTCACCGGTTGTTTCAGCAAGTTCCTGACAGGCGAGTCCTTTCAGGGGAGCCATGTTGATACCGAGGGAAGCAATGGTCCACTGCTTCCTGCGCGCTGCCGCGCTGGCGAGCAGTCGCTGACTTGGCCGCCGTGCCGTTCCTGAGCACGTCTCCACATCAGAGGCCTCGAGGTCCATGGGGCCCCTAAGTGCCGGGCGTAGTCTGGTGATGCGTTCCATCTCGCCCTTCTCATTCTTGACGATCTTCCATGTGTACATGTATCTCGAAGTCATGAGGTTTGACTCTTTGGATATACTTGTATGTTGAAGCACTTGTTGTCAAACCATGTCTTGAGCTCAATATAGAGGGTCTTCGATGCCTTGACTGGATTCGCCTGGATACAAGCCTTCGTGGGAAGGTCGCCCTCTTTGACGACTGCAGCTTGTCTAGCTGCAGCGGTCACGTGTACTCGCATAGTGGTCTCGCGGTCGAAGTCTAGTATCCTGTGCTGTTGTTCGGGTAAGACTACCTTTGACATGTGTGCCGTGAAGAATTCTACGTATTGTCCATGCTAGACAGAGTCCACTCCGTAACTGTCCTTTTCGTCCGTGAAGCACAATGGGACGTGACATGTCTCAGATGCGTTAATGTCCCGTGGGTTGCCCCACGGAGGCGGCAGGCGCCCCCGCTGTGCTTCAGCCACTGAGCAGCGCGCTGTTGTCAGTATCATTTGTGTGGGTGCACGATAGAGCTCATCTATTGAAGTTGCCTCCAATAGTTCTCTTTCGTCTTGAAATTCTGTGTGCCGCACTTCCATAATGTGTGCCTCGAGGTCCGACTCTGATTCCTCATGAATGGTGGGAAGCCGTCCGTCTTCCTGTTGTGGTTCGATTTCTGGGGCCCCCCTGGCGTCGATGCCTTGCATTGGCACGTCGGCCAGTTCTTCGAACCTCGTCATGTCTTGGTCGAAGCCCGCTTGAGGTTTGGTGGACTTCAGGCACTGGATGATCCATGAATGTGCTGATCCAATTTTGTCTTGTAAGTTTAGGGCAGTGCCTTCAGCCTCGTAGTAGTGGAAGCCTGGATTCACGTCGGTGTCATAGTGCGCCACTGTATGCATGCGTCACCGGAGGTAGCTTGATAATACTCGTAGCCAACCTGATAGAAACTACGTTTTCAATGCGAAAGAAGTTCCCCGTAAGGTACTGAAGAGCTAAGTGTACCTTAGGAGACAGCCGGCTCGCACTCGTCATATGGAGCACTCTCTTTTTGGTCGGGAGGTATCGACATGCCATGGCAGGTAGCCTGGCAGGTAGACTGGCTACACATGCCAACACAGTCCGTAATGCTGTGTTGTCCGAGCCAATCTCTCGGGCGATCAGACCTTCAATGTATAGTGCATGTCGTGCGTCGCCGTGCTGGACTTGTACATCGCGGTTCCCCGCTCACTTGTTGATTTGACCCCTGTCAGGATAATTTCGCACGGCTGGGAAGGGTCCATGCCAGATGCCCCGGTCGTCTTTCGTAGTAGTGGGACGATGATAGTCGACCAGATCTCCTTCGTCATAGTAATGCTGACCAGTGATAATAGTCTTGGCCCGTAGTGCACGGTTCGTCTTCGCTACTGCAGTCGCTTGAGTGATAGCCTCAATTCTTACCCGGCGGATAGTCTGCTCTCGAGTATGATCAGATGTTTCTGGCTGCTGTTCGTGTTCTAGAACAGGCAAGTCGGGAAGCATCGCTGGTTGTCGGCCGAACAGTGCGTTGTGTGGAGATACCTCGTTGTAGAAGGTAAACCCGCTGGCGGCAAACAAGGCTTCATGCAGTAGACGGGTGAACAAAAGTGGTATGTCTAACCTGTTGAGTTCAGCATCCATGACGTGAAGTAGGCGTCGTAGTATACCGCTTCCGGCTTCAATCATCGTGCCGCGCTGTCCACGCGCGCGTATCCTCGGCTCAGTGCCTGTTGCCTTAAGGACTGCCTTTGCGGCGTCGTTATTGAGTGCGCCTCCCCCGTCAGAGTAAAGCACTTTGACAAGTCCGAATTGCATCCAGCGCTGACGGTGCGCGTCTGAGATGCTGGTCATGGTTTTGTATGGTATCTCGATTCCAGCGCCGCATCGGATGCAGCGATCGGTTATATGACGTATCTGGTGTTTCTGTTTGTAGAACATCATATCGCATTCGACCTCGTCGTTAAATTTGCAAGGTAGCGCAGTAGACGGCATGGCGGTATGTCCGAGCTTTTCCCAAGCCCTGCGCCCCCGGAGTGTGTCGCAGACACCTTCTTATCAAGTTTGTCCTGACGCTGTCCAGACCCGCCTTGGTTAAGATGAGTCTCATTTTAAGCTGGAGCCACCGCGGGTGTAGTTTTCGTAGCTTGCGTGTTGCCGCGCTTGGGTCAAGGCCGCGCAAGTTCTGCATGCTAAATTGCACATCGAACCTTGACCAGTCCGAAGCCTTGGACGAGCAGCAGGGTTACCCGCAGGGTGGTGGTGAGGGTGGGTCCACTCCTTGTTCTCGTCCTCGTTTGGCTACTGTTCGCGGTAGTCGTCTGTGGTCGTCCGAGCTGCCTGCTCCGCTCGAAGCAGGTTGCCCCGCAGCCGGTTAAGCAGCGTGTCTACCTACTGTGATGTCGTGGCTGCTGGCGCCTGCTGTCGGCCCGGCTCTGGAGCCAGGCCTCGAAGCTCGTGGCCGTGCACATTGTTTGGCGAGTGGTGGCTCGGAAGCAGCTGCCGCCGCAGGTGGTGGGTCTGCCGGTTCGACAGGGGCCGGAGCCCCTGTCCGCGGTTGTCAGGCAGCTACCACGGTTCGACAAACTTACATTTGCCAGGTGTACGTATTTGACCAGGTTTAGCCTGACTCTACTTCTTCTTGCAGCTTGGGCATGCCCAGCAGTAATCCTTTTTCCCGGAAAGGGCTCGGGCCCAGGGTTCTCTTTTAGTGGGTAAACCTGTCCCCCGGTGCCAACTTGAAGGAGGCCGGCGAATTTTTTCCCTGATAAATATCGAGGTCGAAGGAGGCCGGCGAATTAAAATTTGAGGATGTCTCGAGCGAAACGCTTGTTCCCGGAAAGGGCATGAGCCCAGGGTTCTCTTTTAGTTGGTAAACCTGTCCCCCGGTGCCAACTTGAGGGAGGCCGGCGAATTTTTTCCCTGATAAATAACGAGGTCGAAGGAGGCCGGCGAATTAAAATTTGAGGATGTCTCGAGCGAAACGCTTGTTCCCGGAAAGGGCATGAGCCCAGGTTCTCTTTTAGTTGGTAAACCTGTCCCCCGGTGCCAACTTGAGGGAGGCCGGCGAATTTTTTCCCTGATAAATAACGAGGTCGAAGGAGGCCGGCGAATTAAAATTTGAGGATGTCTCGAGCGAAACGCTTGTTTTTGAAATCCCGATCGATAAATCACAGGGTGCGGGCCACTTTTTCGTGTGTTGAGGATGTCTCGAGCGAAACGCTTGCTCCGCAGAGTTTGCCGAGGATGTCTCGAGCGAAACGCTTGTTTTGCAGAGCCGACCGCGACGCGGAAAAGCGCCCCGCGCGAAGGAATTTCGATGATGTCTCGACTAATTCCTTTGTTTTTGTACGATTTCCTGGAATTTTGGCAGGATGTCTCGAGCGAAATGCACGACCCCACCCTAGCACGACCATACCCCAGCACGACCACACCCCAGCACGACCAGACCCCAGCACGACCCCACCCCAGCACGACCCCACCCCAGCACGACCATACCCCAGCACGACCACACCCCAGCACGACCCGACCCCAGCACGACCCTACCCCAGCAAGACCACACCCCAGCACGACCACACCCCAGCACGACCTCACCACAGCACGACCACACCCCAGCACGAGCACGACGCCCCAGCACGACCACGCCCCAGCACGACCACCCCCAGCACGACCACCCCCCCAGCACGACCACCCCCCAGCACGACCACCCCCAGCACGACCACCCCCCACGACCCCCCCAGCACGACCACCCCCCACGACCACACCCCAGCACGACCACACCCCAGCACGACCACACCCCAGCACGACCCCACCCCAGCACGACCCCACCCCAGCACGAGCGAAACGCTTGTTTTTGAAATCCCGATCGATAAATCACAGGGTGCGGGCCACTTTTTCGTGTGTTGAGGATGTCTCGAGCGAAACGCTTGCTCCGCAGAGTTTGCCGAGGATGTCTCGAGCGAAACGCTTGTTTTGCAGAGCCGACCGCGACGCGGAAAAGCGCCCCGCGCGAAGGAATTTCGATGATGTCTCGACTAATTCGTTTGTTTTTGTACGATTTCCTGGAATTTTGGCAGGATGTCTCGAGCGAAATGCACGACCCCACCCTAGCACGACCATACCCCAGCACGACCACACCCCAGCACGACCAGACCCCAGCACGACCCCACCCCAGCACGACCCCACCCCAGCACGACCATACCCCAGCACGACCACACCCCAGCACGACCCGACCCCAGCACGACCCTACCCCAGCAAGACCACACCCCAGCACGACCACACCCCAGCACGACCTCACCACAGCACGACCACACCCCCAGCACGACCACCCCCCAGCACGACCACCCCCCAGCACGACCACACCCCAGCCCGACCACTCCCCAGCACGACCACACCCCAGCACGACCACACCCCAGCACGACCCCACCCCAGCACGACCACACCCCAGCACGACCACACCCCACGACCCACCCCAGCACGACCCCACCCCAGCACGACCCCACCCTAGCAAGACCACACCCCAGCACGACCACACCCCAGCACGACCTCACCACAGCACGACCACACCCCAGCACGACCACGCCCCAGCACGACCACGCCCCAGCACGACCACGCCCCAGCACAACCACCCCCCAGCACGACCACCCCCCCAGCACGACCACACCCCAGCACGACCACCCCCCAGCACGACCACACCCCAGCACGACCACTCCCCAGCACGACCACACCGCCTTGGTTGAGTGGTTGCCTGTCGTCGTGGAATGTTTCGTGGGGTGTCTCGTGGAATGTTTCGCGGGGTGTCTCCTGGAATGTTTCGTGAGGTGTCTCGCGGAATGTTTGTGAGGTGTCTCGTGATGTTTCGTGAGTCGTGGATGTTTCGTGAGGTGTGCCCCGTTGGGTATCGTGAAAACGTGCCCATGCTCCACATGTCTATATCCCTTTCCGGGTTCGTGGGTCCATCATGTTTTGAAATCCCGATCGATAAATCACAGGGTGCGGGCCACTTTTTTCCCGGAAAGGGCATGAGCCCAGGGTTCTCTTTTAGTTGGTAAACCTAATCCCCCGGTGCCTGCTTGAGGGAGGCCGGCGAATTTTTTCCCTGATAAATAACGAGGTCGAAGGAGGCCGGCGAATTAAAATTTGAGGATGTCTCGAGCGAAACGCTTGTTTTTGAAATCCCGATCGATAAATCACAGGGTGCGGGCCACTTTTTCGTGTGTTGAGGATGTCTCGAGCGAAACGCTTGCTCCGCAGAGTTTGCCGAGGATGTCTCGAGCGAAACGCTTGTTTTGCAGAGCCGACCGCGACGCGGAAAAGCGCCCAGCGCGAAGGAATTTCGATGATGTCTCGACTAATTCCTTTGTTTTTGCACGATTTCCTGGAATTTTGGCAGGATGTCCAGCACGACCACGCCCAGCACGACCACGCCCCAGCACGACCACACCCCAGCACGAACACACCTCAGCACGACCACGCCCCACACGACCACACCCCAGCACGACACACACCCCAGCACCAGCACGACCACACCCCAGCACGACCCGATCGATAAGTCACAGGGTGCGGACCACCCCAGCACGACCACACCCCAGCACGACCCCACTCCAGCACGACCCCACCCCAGCACGACCACGCCCCAGCACGACCACACCCCAACACGACCACACCCCAGCACGACCACACCCCAGCACGACCCCGACCCAGCACGACCCCACCCCAGCCCGACCACACCCCAGCACGACCACACCCCAGAACGACCACACCCCAGCCCGACCCCACCCAAGCACGACCCCACCCCAGCACGACCACACCCCAGCAGGACCACACCCAGCACGACCACATCCCAGCAGGACCCACCGCCGCAAGGACCACACCCAGCACGACCACACCCCAGCACGACCTCACCACAGCACGACCACACCCCAGCACGACCACGCCCCAGCACGACCACGCCCCAGCACCACCACGCCCCAGCACGACCCCACCCCAGCACGACCACCCCCCCAGCACGACCACACCGCAGCACGACCACCCCCCAGCACGCCCACCCCCCAGCACGACCACTCCCCAGCACGAGCACACCGCCTTGGTTGAGTGGTTGCCTGCACGACCACACCCCAGCACGACCACACCCCAGCACGACCACACCCCAGCACGACCACACCCCAGCACGACCACACCCCAGCACCAGCACGACCACACCCCAGCACGACCCGATCGATAAGTCACAGGGTGCGGACCACCCCAGCACGACCACACCCCAGCACGACCCCACCCCAGCACGACCCCACCCCAGCACGACCACGCCCCAGCACGACCACACCCCAACACGACCACACCCCAGCACGACCACACCCCAGCACGACCCCGACCCAGCACGACCCACCCCAGCCGACAACACCCAGCACGACCCACACCCCAGCACGACCACACCCCAGCACGACCACACCCCAGCACGGACCCGACCCCAGCACGACCCTACCCCAGCAAGACCACACCCAGCACGACCACACCCCAGCACGACCTCACCACAGCACGACCACACCCCAGCACGACCACGCCCCAGCACGACCACGCCCCAGCACGACCACGCCCCAGCACGACCACCCCCCAGCACGACCACCCCCCCAGCACGACCACCCCCCAGCACGACCACCCCCCAGCACGACCACACCCCAGCACGACCACAACCCAACCACGACCATACTCCAGCCACGACCCAACCCAAGCACGACCACACCCAGTCGCACCCCCGTGGAATGTTTCGTGGGGTGTCTGGTTGAGTGGTTGCCTGTTCGTGGGGTGTCTCGTGGAATGTCACGGGGTGTCTCGTGGAATGTTTCGTGAGGTGTCTCGTGGGTTGTTTCGTGAGGTGTCTCCTGGGATGTTTCGCGGGGTGTCTCGTGGGATGTTTCGTGAGGTGTCGCCCAGTTGGATATCGTGAAAACGTGACCATGCTGCACATGTCTATATCCCTTTCCGGGTTCGTGGGTCCATCATGTTTGAAATCCCGATCGATAAATCACAGGGTGCGGGCCACTTTTTCGTGTGGTGAGGATGTCTCGAGCGAAACGCTTGCTCCGCAGAGTTTGCCGAGGATGTCTCGAGCGAAACGCTTGTTTTGCAGAGCCGACCGCGACGCGGAAAAGCGCCCCGCGCGAAGGAATTTCGATGATGTCTCGACTAATTCCTTTGTTCCCGGAAAGGGCTCAGGCCCAGGGTTCTCTTTTAGTAGGTAAACCTGTCCCCCGGTGCCTGCTTGAAGGAGGCCGGCGAATTTTTTCCCTGATAAATAACGAGGTCGAAGGAGGCCGGCGAATTAAAATTTGAGGATGTCTCGAGCGAAACGCTTGTTTTTGAAATCCCGATCGATAAATCACAGGGTGCGGGCCACTTTTTCGTGTGTTGAGGATGTCTCGAGCGAAACGCTTGCTCCGCAGAGTTTGCCGAGGATGTCTCGAGCGAAACGCTTGTTTTGCAGAGCCGACCGCGACGCGGAAAAGCGCCCGCGCGAAGGAATTTCGATGATGTCTCGACTAATTCCTTTGTTTTTGTACGATTTCCTGGAATTTTGGCAGGATGTCTCGAGCGAAATGCACGACCCCACCCTAGCACGACCATACCCCAGCACGACCACACCCCAGCACGACCAGACCCCAGCACGACCCCACCCCAGCACGACCCCACCCCAGCACGACCATACCCCAGCACGACCACACCCCAGCACGACCCGACCCCAGCACGACCCTACCCCAGCAAGACCACACCCAGCACGACCACACCCCAGCACGACCTCACCACAGCACGACCACGCCCCAGCACGACCACGCCCCAGCACGACCACGCCCCAGCACGACCAGCCCCAGCACGACCACCCCCCAGCACGACCACAGCACGACCACCCCCCAGCACGACCACCCCCCACCACCCCCAGCACGACCACCCCCACCACCCCAGCACGACCACACCCCAGCACGACCACACCCAGCACGACCACACACCAGCACGACCACACCCCAGCACGACCACACACCCAGCACGACCGTATCGATAAATCACAGGGTGCGGAGCACCCCAGCACGAACCCACCCAGCACGACCCACCCAGGCACGCACGACCCACCCAGCACGTCAGCCCAGGGAGACCCACCCCAGCACGACCACGACCACACCCCAGCACGACCACCCCCCAGCACGACCCCACCCCAGCACGACCCCACCCCAGCACGACCATACCCCAGCACGACCACACCCCAGCACGACCCGACCCCAGCACGACCCTACCCCAGCAAGACCACACCCCAGCACGACCACACCCCAGCACGACCACACCACACAGCACGACCCCAGCACGACCACGCACCCAGCACGACCACGCCCCAGCACGACCACGCCCCAGCACGCACACACCCCCCCCACCCACGACACGGGCACGACCACACCCCAGCACGACCACCCCCCAGCACGACCACACCCCAGCACGACCACTCCCCAGCACGACCACACCGCCTTGGTTGAGTGGTTGCCTGTCGTCGTGGAATGTTTCGTGGGGTGTCTCGTGGAATGTTTCGCGGGGTGTCTCGTGAAATGTTTCGTGAGGTGTCTCGTGGAATGTTTCGTGAGGTGTCTCGTGGGCTGTTTCGTGAGGTGTCTCGTGGGATGTTTCGTGAGGTGTTGCCCAGTTGGGTATCATGAAAACGTGTCCATGCTCCACATGTCTATATCCCTTTCCGGGTTCGTGGGTCCATCATGTTTTGAAATCCCGATCGATAAATCACAGGGTGCGGGCCACTTTTTCCCGGAAAGGGCGCGGGCCCAGGGTTCTCTTTTAGTAGGTAAACCTGTCCCCCGGTGCCTGCTTGAGGGAGGCCGGCGAATTTTTTCCCTGATAAATAACGAGGTCGAAGGAGGCCGGCGAATTAAAAATTTGAGGATGTCTCGAGCGAAACGCTTGTTTTTGAAATCCCGATCGATAAATCACAGGGTGCGGGCCACTTTTTCGTGTGTTGAGGATGTCTCGAGCGAAACGCTTGCTCCGCAGAGTTTGCCGAGGATGTCTCGAGCGAAACGCTTGTTTTGCAGAGCCGACCGCGACGCGGAAAAGCGCCCCGCGCGAAGGAATTTCGATGATGTTTCGACTAATTCGTTTGTTTTTGTACGATTTCCTGGAATTTTGGCAGGATGTCTCGAGCGAAATGCACGACCCCACCCTAGCACGACCATACCCCAGCACGACCACACCCCAGCACGACCAGACCCCAGCACGACCCCACCCCAGCACGACCCCACCCCAGCACGACCATACCCCAGCACGACCACACCCCAGCACGACCCGACCCCAGCACGACCCTACCCCAGCAAGACACACCCCAGCACGACCACACCCCAGCACGACCTCACCACAGCACGACCACGCCCCAGCACGACCACGCCCCAGCACGACCACGCCCCAGCACGACCACGCCGCAGCACCCAGCAAGACCACACCCCAGCACGACCACCCCCAGCACGACCTCACCACAGCACGACCACACCCCAGCACGACCACGCCCCAGCACGACCACGCCCCAGCACGACCACGCCCCAGCACAACCACCCCCCAGCACGACCACCCCCCCAGCACGACCACACACCAGCACGACCACCCCCCAGCACGACCCGGATCGAATAAACACAGGCATGCGGAGCACCCCAGCACGACCACACCCCAGCACGACCTCACCACAGCACGACCACACACCAGCACGACCACGCCCCAGCACGACCACGCCCCAGCACGACCACGCCCCAGCACGACCACCCCCCAGCACGACCACCCCCCAGCACGACCACACCCCAGCACGACCACACCCCAGCACGACCACTCCCCAGCACGACCACACCCCAGCACGACCACACCCCAGCACGACCCCACCCCACCCACAGCACGATCACACCCCAGCACGACCCCACCCCAGCAAGACCACACCCCAGCACGACCGCACCCCAGCACGACCTTACCACAGCACGACCACACCCCAGCACGACCACGCCCCAGCACGACCACGCCCCAGCACGACCACGCCCCAGCACGACCACGCCCCAGCACGACCACGCCCCAGCACGACCACACCGCCTTGGTTGAGTGGTTGCCTGTCGTCGTGGAATGTTTCGTGGGGTGTCTCGTGGAATGTTTCGCGGGGTGTCTCGTGAAATGTTTCGTGAGGTGTCTCGTGTGTTTCGTGAGGTGTCTCGTGGGCTGTTTCGTGAGGTGTCTCGTGGGATGTTTCGTGAGGTGTTGCCCAGTTGGGTATCATGAAAACGTGTCCATGCTCCACATGTCTATATCCCTTTCCGGGTTCGTGGGTCCATCATGTTATCGTACCACCTACAGTGTTTGGGGTCTCTGTCGTGTTATGGGGAGTGCACGTTGACGTTGTCCGCGCGTGCTGGGCGCCCCCGGCCCCCTTGTGGCGGCCCCATGATGGATCTCTCAGGATGTCGAGGGATAATTTGATCATCCAGGTCGAATCCGCGTGTGTTGGTAACAAGAGCAGATGATGTATGAAGATGATCATGACATTGGGGTTACGATTTACTGAGAACATGCATGGCCCGTGCACCGTCTGCTCTCGCAGGGCGTTAGCAATGGGCGGTGATTGGCCATTACCTCGATAGGTTTTCGCATTAATGCACCATGGGAGTCGCGAAGGCCCGTGGTGCATTGGTCCACGTTGACCTTGCGAGTGCCCTCGCCTTTGGGTCGTGTCGTCCATGGTGGTATTTCATCCGCCCAAGTGCCCGCTGGTTGTTCCCGTAAGTGGAATCGTCGGAGGTCGTCTTGGGTTGCGGCAGCCCTTCCACAAAACTTGATATGTGGAAGGTCTTCCTTGTGATGTTCATGCCGAGTGCCATAGTTGGCCTTTGAAGTGGGAAGGTAGTCCAGTCGTTTTGCAGTTGGGTTGCAATATAAAAGAACATTCGCGCATCATGCGTCAAAGTAGTGCATTGCTGCATCCTGGACTTCCTTGTTTCCAAGGTTAACGTAAGAACGCATGTCGAGGTTGCCTCCTGAGGATCATCCTCGGCTGAAGGCTAACTGAGATATTCCCGGGCATCAGTAGGTCGTGCTGTCTGTTGTTGTTCAGTGTCGGGTGCGACTTCAAGCGCAGTAAATGTCGGAAATTCGGGAATGGGGGGAAGCGCGCGGCCGCGCTTAATCGAGGGGGGGAAAGGGCGATCGTCATCGACTGTCGCAGCTCGTCTTGGGCGCGGTCGCTGCTCCTCATTGCCGAGCCGTGCAGTCGAATGCGAATGTTGGTCACTCTGGTCGGCAACGGTGCACTATAAATGTGCCCGGTAGGTGGGTCCTGAACCTTAATATCCTCATGGTAGTATAATCGTCGAGGCGCTTCGTCACCCGGCGTGCCGCATGGTCTCAATGATGTCCATTTTTCCCGGAAAGGGCTCAGGCCCAGGGTTCTCTTTTAGTAGGTAAACCTGTCCCCCGGTGCCAACTTGAGGGAGGCCGGCGAATTTTTTCCCTGATAAATAACGAGGTCGAAGGAGGCCGGCGAAATAAAATTTGAGGATGTCTCGAGCGAAACGCTTGTTTTTGAAATCCCGATCGATAAATCACAGGGTGCGGGCCACTTTTTCGTGCGTTGAGGATGTCTCGAGCGAAACGCTTGCCCTTCCGCAGCGTTTGCCGGAGGATGGTTCGAGCGAATACGCTTGTTTGGCAGAAAGTGAGACCCGGCGACGCGGAAAAATGCCCGCGCGAGGAATTTCGATGATGTTTCGACTAATTTGTTTGTTTTTGTACGATTTCCTGGAATTTTGGCAGGATGTCTCGAGCGAAATGCACGACCCCACCCTAGCACGACCATACCCCAGCACGACCACACCCCAGCACGACCAGACCCCAGCACGACCCAACCCCAGCACGACCCCACCCCAGCACGACCATACCCCAGCACGACCACACCCCAGCACGACCCGACCCCAGCACGACCCTACCCCAGCAAGACCACACCCCAGCACGACCACACCCCAGCACGACCTCACCACAGCACGACCACTCCCCAGCACGATCACGCCCCAGCACGACCACGCCCCAGCACGACCACTCCCCAGCACGACCACCTCCCAGCACGACCACCCCCCCAGCACGACCACCCCCCAGCACGACCACACCCCCAGCACGACCACACCCCAGCACGACCACACCCCAGCACGACCACACCCAGGCACGACACGATCGATAAATCGCAGGGTGCGGACCACCCCAGCACGACCACGCCCCAGCACGACCCCACCCCAGCACGACCCCACCCCAGCACGACCACGCCCCAGCACGACCACACCCCAGCACGACCACACCCCAGCACGACCACACCCCAGCACGACCCCACCCCAGCACGACCCCACCCTAGCACGACCACACCCCAGCACGACCACACTCCAGCACGACCACACCCCAGCACGACCCCACCCAAGCACGACCCCACCCCAGCACGACCACACCCCAGCACGACCACACCCCAGCACGACCACACCCCAGCACCCCACCCCAGCACGACCCCACCCCAGCAAGACCACACCCCAGCACGACCACACCCCAGCACGACCTCACCCCAGCACGACCACACCCAGCACGACCACGCCCCAGCACGACCACGCCCCAGCACGACCACGCCCCAGCACGACCACCCCCCAGCACGACACACCCCCCGACCACACCAGCACGACCACACCCCAGCAGACCACACCCCAGCACGACCACACCCCAACCGACATACTCCAGCACGACCACACCCCAGCACGACCACACCCAGTCGCACCCCCGTGGAATGTTTCGTCGGGGTGTCTGTCTGGTTGAGTGGTTGCCTGTTCGTGGGGTGTCTCGTGGAATGTTTCACGGGGTGTCTCGTGGAATGTTTCGTGAGGTGTCTCGTGGGTTGTTTCGTGAGGTGTCTCCTGGGATGTTTCGCGGGGTGTCTCGTGGGATGTTTCGTGAGGTGTCGCCCAGTTGGATATCGTGAAAACGTGACCATGCTGCACATGTCTATATCCCTTTCCGGGTTCGTGGGTCCATCATGTTAAGAGAATGGACGTAAGTCCGGGCTCCTTTATCCACTCGAGTGTGCGCGCTGAGATGCGCAGCACTCGTATGCTTTCTCTGTGTTTTGTGATTATCTATTTGGTCAATCAGCCCTGCAATCATGATGGCGATCGTTTTGTTTTGCCATTCCGCCCTCGGGGCGCCTTGGCCGTGCCAGTCTAACTCATGTTCTGTTTGCTCGGCAGGTTCCCCCGCGACTTGGCGCGCGCATTTCCACGGGTTGGCGGGAATGCGCGCGTGGGCGGTTGCCACCTGTAGGCGCGAACCGCTCGGTGAACGACTCGAACGATCGAATTTCAAACCAAAGTGACAACGACGCATTCGCATGCCTTGCAGGCCGAAGTCTCCAACGTGGCATCACGCATGGGCCCCGTCTTCCAGAAGCAACCTGGGGGCCCCATGAATGCAATGGACATGCGTAAAGCCAAAGCTTTGACCCAGAGATTTTGGATGCGTAGGTAATGCGGCCCCGCCCGCTTCCCAGGCAGTCGCGCATGCCAGTCAGCGGGCGTTGCCGCCCGCTGCAGTCGATAATCCCCCGAGAGTAAGCCGCATTATTGCTGCGTGCCAGTGGGGGTCATAACCTCTGCGCGTGCGATGCGGGCCCGCGTGTATCCTCGAGCTCGGAGTTCAGCGCGAGCTGTTAGTGCGTCCCCAATGGCAAGGGCACGAGAGTGATATTGATGAGATGAGCGATCTTTTTCTGCGGCGGCCGCGCAGCTGGGTCCGCCGCTGCCCCTGGCGCGCGCCGCCGGCGCCGGGGAAAAGTATGCAGGCGCCCGCGCGCCTGAAGGCAGCGTCTCAGCCATCGGCCTGTCTGGGCAAGCGCGAGTGGCCGTGGCGTGCGCCTGCCCCCGTCATTCACTTTCGAGCGACGGGGGCGTCCAAATGCCCGTGCCGTGGGCCCCTGAGCCACTGCTCAAGGCGTAGGTGTCGCACTTATCGGCGGCGTCGCTCGACGCAGCGGGTTGCCCGGCAGTGGCGCGCGGTCCCGCGTTGCAGTTGGGCGGCGCCCACTTGCTGCCCTTTTCGTGGATGGCCCAATATACTTTCGCCTGCAGGTTCCTCGCGGCGAAGTCCTGGTCAGCTGGCGTGGGCTTGCCGCTGCGCAGCGCATTTCTGCGCCGCCGGGTCTTGAGGGCGTTGTCCACCATGGATTGGATTGCGTATGCAGGCGTCTCCTCATTGATGGAGTGGCTGATGCCCCTGGTGTCCTGGGACATCATATACGCGTGGGCGTCCATGGGGGCAGGCGGCGCCGCGTTGCTTGAAGCAGGTCGCCCTGCGCTCGGCTCCATGTCTGCGGTCTCCTTGATGAGCACGGGCGTCTCCTCGCACCGAGGGCTGGCCGCGATGGTTAAAACCGCCGACCCATCGGCCTCCGTTGCTACTCCGGACTCGTCAACCGTGACCGCCAGGTGTCTTGGTGGTGTCTTTATTAGATCCAGAACCCTGGCGCCCTTGCCATGGAGGGGCCTGTCCATGTCTGTGCCTGGGTTGACCATCTTTCCATGTCCATTCTCAAGGATCAGGATGGCCAGCGTGTTCGCCATGCTCCTCAATCCCAGGAATGCGGGCATATTCTCGCCAGACCCCTCTGCAACATTGGCCGAGTATGTGTCTGGCCTTGCGATAGCGGGTGCCCCCGCGGAGTCGCCTTTGCAGTGGCAGGCGATTGTGCAATGCGTTGACGTCCTGCAAACTGCGGCTCCGTTGCCCACTCAGGTCACGTGCAATATCTTCTTCAGGTCCATCTTATTGATGTCGTGACCATGCGAGCGTGAAGCTCGCTCGAATGTCTGCGCAATTTTCAAACCAATGACGCTTATGTTGCTGCCGATGTCCAGCAATATTGACAACATTCCACCAATCATGGTTCCACTGTTCGCTGCTAGGGCTAACTCATGTCATTCACCGAATATGCCCGGTACAGCGGACAGTGTTGTGCCGTGCGTGCCGTTGCGGCGCCTTTGGTCCACTGGCCTCCTCCTCTGTAATAGGATACTGCTGGATAATCCACTCAGAAGGGTATTGATCATCTCGCTAAGGGTGCTGCTGCGTAAGTGGCATATTCTCAAAAGTGTCCTCATCGGAACGAACAGCGTTCTGGCCATTCGTGCGTGTTGGCCATCAGCACCGTGTGCAGCATGTCGCGCTCAGATATGGCGCTGGCACCGCTGCGCGCGCTCACCGGGCTCTCAAGTCTGCGCGAGCGTAGCGGGTTTCCCCGCGTTCTGCCATATGGCGTAGTGGATCTCTCCATGCGTCTCAGCCGCGCATCAGTCGCAGGTGGCCCCGCAGGCGTCGTTGCAGCATGTGTCCCTGCGATGGCCGCTGGTTCGGCTACCAGCGGCATCTGCATGTCTGCAGTTGGCGTCGTTGTTGTTGTTGGGTTTGACCACAAGTGTGGAGGTGCGGCAGGTTGCCCCGCAGAAGCAGTGGAGCCGTGGAGCCTGCAGTGGCCGTGGAGCCTGCCATCATGGATGTGATGCGGTTCAGTTCTTCACGAAGGTCTGTGAGTTCATTTGCCCCGCGGGATATTTCTTCATGTCGATCCGCTGCATCATGCTCTCCTGCGAGGGCGTAGCGAAACTCAGCTGTGATGAGGCCTACACCTCTGCAGATGGCACATGGTGCCTCGCTTGGGGTCCATTTTAGTTGCCGGTTTACGTGTGCGTGTGCTACACGGTCTCAACACTGCGCATGGAATATATGGCCACGTTGGAGCCTCCCTAGGGGCCCGAACCGGCCGATTTGGAGGGGAGGGGGGGTCTCCCTGGGCGGCCCAGGGGGGGCGGGGGGTATCCCCAGGCGGCCCGGGGGGGGTACGTTGCTCCAGAAATTATGCCGGAGGGGCATCGAGGGCTTCAAAACGGGCCACGAGGGCCCCAAGAGACCTCCACGACGGTCCAACCGGGTCCCGAATCGCCGAAACATCATCCCAAGACTGCCAAGATGGCCCCCAGACTGCCCAAGATGCCTCCAAGACGCCAAGAGGCCAAAATCGTTGATATTTTCGTTTTCAAGGTTTTTCCCGGAAAGGGCATGAGCCCAGGGTTCTCTTTTAGTTGGTAAACCTAATCCCCCGGTGCCTGCTTGAAGGAGGCCGGCGAATTTTTTCCCTGATAAATAACGAGGTCGAAGGAGGCCGGCGAATTAAAATTTGAGGATGTCTCGAGCGAAACGCTTGTTTTTGAAATCCCGATCGATAAATCACAGGGTGCGGGCCACTTTTTCGTGTGTTGAGGATGTCTCGAGCGAAACGCTTGCTCCGCAGAGTTTGCCGAGGATGTCTCGAGCGAAACGCTTGTTTTGCAGAGCCGACCGCGACGCGGAAAAGCGCCCCGCGCGAAGGAATTTCGATGATGTCTCGACTAATTCCTTTGTTTTTGCACGATTTCCTGGAATTTTGGCAGGATGTCCAGCACGACCACGCCCAGCACGACCACGCCCCAGCACGACCACACCCCAGCACGAACCACACCGACCACGCAGCGACCACACCCCAGCACGACCACCCCCCAGCACGACCACACCCCAGCACCAGCACGACCACACCCCAGCACGACCCGATCGATAAGTCACAGGGTGCGGACCACCCCAGCACGACCACACCCCAGCACGACCCCACTCCAGCACGACCCCACCCCAGCACGACCACGCCCCAGCACGACCACACCCCAACACGACCACACCCCAGCACGACCACACCCCAGCACGACCCCGACCCAGCACGACCCCACCCCAGCCCGACCACACCCCAGCACGACCACACCCCAGAACGACCACACCCCAGCCCGACCCCACCCAAGCACGACCCCACCCCAGCACGACCACACCCCAGCAGGACCACACCCCAGCACGACCACATCCCAGCAGGACCCCACCGCAGCAAGACCACACCCCAGCACGACCACACCCCAGCACGACCTCACCACAGCACGACCACACCCCAGCACGACCACGCCCCAGCACGACCACGCCCCAGCACCACCACGCCCCAGCACGACCCCCCCCCAGCACGACCACCCCCCCAGCACGACCACACCGCAGCACGACCACCCCCCAGCACGCCCACCCCCCAGCACGACCACTCCCCAGCACGAGCACACCGCCTTGGTTGAGTGGTTGCCTGCACGACCACACCCCAGCACGACCACACCCCAGCACGACCACACCCCAGCACGACCACGCACCCAGCACGACCCACGACCCCGATCGACTTCACACGACCACCCGCACGACCACACCCCAGCACGACCACGCCCCAGCACGACCACGCCCCAGCACGACCACCCCCCAGCACGACCACACCCCAGCACGACCACACCCCAGCACGACCACACCCCAGCACGACCCCACCCCAGCACGACCCCACCCAGCACGACCACACCCCAGCACGACCACACCCCAGCACGACCCACCCCAGCACGACCCTACCCCAGCAAGACCACACCCCAGCACGACCACACCCCAGCACGACCTCACCACAGCACGACCCCACCCCAGCACGACCACGCCCCAGCACGACCACGCCCCAGCACGACCACGCCCCAGCACGACCACCCCCCAGCACGACCACCCCCCTAGCACGACCACCCCCCAGCACGACCACCCCCCAGCACGACCACACCCCAGCACGACCACACGACCCCAGCACGACCACACCCCAGCACGACCACACCCAGTCGCACCCCCGTGGAATGTTTCGTGGGGTGTCTGGTTGAGTGGTTGCCTGTTCGTGGGGTGTCTCGTGGAATGTTTCACGGGGTGTCTCGTGGAATGTTTCGTGAGGTGTCTCGTGGGTTGTTTCGTGAGGTGTCTCCTAGGATGTTTCGCGGGGTGTCTCGTGGGATGTTTCGTGAGGTGTCGCCCAGTTGGATATCGTGAAAACGTGACCATGCTGCACATGTCTATATCCCTTTCCGGGTTCGTGGGTCCATCATGTTGGCTTTCTCGCCTTTTCGGGCTTCCGACGCTCGAAGACGGCCCAAGAAGCCCCCAAGACGGCCCAACAGGCACCCCAAAAGGCCCCAAGACGGCCCAAAACTGCCCAAAAGAGCTCAAGACAGCCCAAGAGGAGGGTCCCACAAGGAACCCACGAGGGGCCCGAGAAGGGGACCACGAACCGAAAATGATAGCTTTCCTCCCCAAGAGGCCCACGGGAGGCCCCAAGAGGCCCCCAAGAGACCCCGAAGAGGCCGCGAGAGGCCCCAAAACAGCCCCCCAGAGGCCTCCTAACTGTCTCGGGCAGGCCCCCGAAAGGCTTCTCACAAGATCCCAACGAACATCCAGGAGGCCTCTGAACCACGACCCAGGCACGGCGGCGGGATGGGCCGAAGGCCACTGAATCCGCCGCCCCCTGCTGCTTCAGCAAAGGGGTGCCCGGCGTGCGTGCTGGATGTTTCAGGTTTTGGTTTTGGTTCTTTTTCCAAAAGAACTCCCCAGTGGGCTCCGGCCCGTCCCGCCACCGTGCCCCAAAACGGCCGTTTCGCTCGGGACATCCTCAAAAAATCGCGAAGATGGCCCAAGATGGCCTCCAAGTGCGCCCGAGATGGTCCAAGACGGCCTCCAAGACGGCCCAAGAGAGTCCAAGACGGCCCAAGACGGCCCAAGAGGCCCCCCAGAGGCCTCCCAGACGGCCCAAGAGGCCTCCAAGAGGTCCTCCAGGAGAGTCCGAAGAGGGCAAAATCATTGATTTTCCATTGGTTTTTGAAGGATTTTGGCATTTGCGCCTTTTCGGCTCTCCGACGGCTCAAGACGGCCCAAGAAGCCCCCAAGATCGCCCAAGAGGCCCCCAAGAGAGCCCCCTGATGGCCCAAGTGGCCTCCAAGATGGCCCCTAGAGGGCCCCAAGACGGCCCAAGAGGCCTCCAACACGCCCAAGATGGCCTCCAAGACGCCCAAGATGGCCTCCAAGACGGCCCTGGAGCGCCCCAAGAGGGTCCCCCGTTGGCCCAGAAAGGCCCCCAAAACGGCTCCCGACGGCGTCAGACGTGCCAGGAACCCACCAAGATGGCCGAAGTTGGCTCGAAGCTGGCCCAAAAGGGCCCAAGAGGCCCCCAAGAGGGCCTCCAGGAAGGCCAAAAGATGCCAAAATCACTGATTTTCCCAAGGTTTTTGATGGATTTGGGCAGTTCCCTTCTTTCGGCCTTCCGACGGCCCGAGACGGCCCAAGAGCCCCCAAAGATCGCCGAAAGATCGCCCAAGAGGCCTCCAAGACGGCGACGATGACCATCAAGACGCCCACGTGTTCCCCGAAGGCTTTCCAAACCGATTCGGGGAACACATGGTCCGATGGCTTGGCAGGTCTGGCCTCAACGTTCGGCCACATAGGCGCTTCCACAAAGGCAGGGGGCGGCGGTGATTCGCCGTAGGCGTCTTCGATCCGCCGCCCCCTTTTGCTTCAGCAAAGGGGTGCCCGGCGTGCCAAACCCTATCAGTTTTGGTTTTGGTTCTTTTTCCCGGAAAGGGCTCAGGCCCAGGGTTCTCTTTTAGTAGGTAAACCTGTCCCCCGGTGCCAACTTGAGGGAGGCCGGCGAATTTTTTCCCTGATAAATAACGAGGTCGAAGGAGGCCGGCGAATTAAAATTTGAGGATGTCTCGAGCGAAACGCTTGTTTTTGAAATCCCGATCGATAAATCACAGGGTGCGGGCCACTTTTTCGTGTGTTGAGGATGTCTCGAGCGAAACGCTTGCTCCGCAGAGTTTGCCGAGGATGTCTCGAGCGAAACGCTTGTTTTGCAGAGCCGACCGCGACGCGGAAAAGCGCCCCGCGCGAAGGAATTTCGATGATGTCTCGACTAATTCCTTTGTTTTTGTACGATTTCCTGGAATTTTGGCAGGATGTCTCGAGCGAAATGCACGACCCCACCCTAGCACGACCATACCCCAGCACGACCACACCCCAGCACGACCAGACCCCAGCACGACCCCACCCCAGCACGACCCCACCCCAGCACGACCATACCCCAGCACGACCACACCCCAGCACGACCCGACCCCAGCACGACCCTACCCCAGCAAGACACCCCCTCAAGACAACACCCCAGCACGAACCGACACCAGCACACGACCTCAACACCACCAGCACGAACCACACCCAGCACGACCACGCCCCACCACGGACCACGCACCAGCACGACCACGCCCCAGCACTACCACCCCCCAGCCGACCACCCCCCCACACGAACCCCCCCAGCACGACCACCCCCCAGCACGACACACCCAGCACTACCTCCAGCACGACCACACCCCAGCACGACCACACCCCCAGCACGACCCGATCGATAAATCACAGGGTTCGGACCAACCCCAGCACGAAACCACCCCCCAGCCACGACCCCACCCAGCACGACCCCACCGCAGCACGAAACAACGGCACCAGCACGACCACACCCCATCACGACCACACCCCAGCACGAACCACACTCCCAGCACGAAAAAAAAAATAAATACCCCCCCCCACCCCAGTCACTACCCACCCTAGCACGACCATACCCCAGCACGACCACACCCCATCACGACCAGACCCCAGCACGACCCCACCCCAGCACGACCCCACCCCAGCACGACCATACCCCAGCACGACCACACCCCAGCACGACCCGACCCCAGCACGACCCTACCCCAGCAAGACCACACCCCAGCACGACCACACCCCAGCACGACCTAACCACAGCACGACCACACCCCAGCACGACCACGCCCCAGCACGACCACGCCCCACACGACCACTCAACAGCACGACCACCCCCCAGCACGCCCCACCCCCCTAGCACGCCCACACCCAGCACGACCACACCCACACGACCACACCCCAGCAACTGACGCACCCCCCAACCCGACCATACTCCAGCCACGAACCACAAACCCCAACCATCTACCTACACCCGTCTCGCCCCGTGGAATGTTTCGTGGGGTGTCTGGTTGAGTGGTTGCCTGTTCGTGGGGTTTCTCGTGGAATGTTTCACGGGGTGTCTCGTGGAATGTTTCGTGAGGTGTCTCGTGGGTTGTTTCGTGAGGTGTCTCCTGGGATGTTTCGCGGGGTGTCTCGTGGGATGTTTCGTGAGGTGTCGCCCAGTTGGATATCGTGAAAACGTGACCATGCTGCACATGTCTATATCCCTTTCCGGGTTCGTGGGTCCATCATGTTCCAAAAGAACTCTCTCAATGGGTTTCGGCCCGTCCCGCCGGGGTCCCAGGATTTTTCCCGGAAAGGGCATGGGCCCAGGGTTCTCTTTTAGTGGGTAAACCTGTCCCCCGGTGCCAACTTGAAGGAGGCCGGCGAATTTTTTCCCTGATAAATAACGAGGTCGAAGGAGGCCGGCGAATTAAAATTTGAGGATGTCTCGAGCGAAACGCTTGTTTTTGAAATCCGGATCGATAAATCACAGGGTGCGGGCCA
>CAUYUJ010003736.1:191577-349077 GCA_963575745.1 Prorocentrum cordatum
CGTTTCGTGGCCCCATAGGGAGCTCCACCGAAGGCCCCAGTGGCAGGGTCCGCATGCCTCCCCACCACCCAATTCGGCACACCCCTCACACGTTTCGTGGCCCCATAGGGAGCTCCACCGAAGGCCCCAGTGGCAGGGTCCGCATGCCTCCCCACCACGCATTTCGGCACACCCCTCACACGTTTCGTTGCCCCATCGGGAGCTCCACCGAAGGCACCAGCGGCAGGGTCCGCATGCTTCCCCACCACCCATTTCGGCACACCCCTCGCACGTTTCGTGGCCCCATAGGGAGCTCCACCGAAGGCCCCAGTGGCAGGGTACGCTTGCCTCCCCACCACCCATTTCGGCACACCCCTCACACGTTTCGTGGCCCCATAGGGAGCTCCACCGAAGGCCCCAGTGGCAGGGTTCGCATGCCTCCCCACCACCCATTCGGCACACCCCTCACACATTTCGTTGCCCCATAGGGAGCTCCACCGAAGGCCCCAGTGGCAGGGTTCGCATGCCTCCCCACCACCCATTTCGGCACACCCCTCACACGTTTCGTGGCCCCATAGGGAGCTCCACCGAAGGCCCCAGTGACTGGGTTCGCATGCGCCCCCACACCCATTTCGGCACACCCCTCACGCGTTTCGTGGCACCATAGGGAGCTCCACCGAAGGCCCCAGTGGCTGCGTTCGCATGCCGCCCCCACACCAATTTCGGCACACCCCTCACACGTTTCGTGGCCCCACAGGGAGCTCCACCGAAGGCCCCAGTGGCTGCGTTCGCATGCCGCCCCCACACCAACTTCTGTGCACCCCTCACACGTTTCGTGGCCCCATAAGGAGCTCCACCGAAGGCCCCAGTGGCAACGTTCGCATGCCGCCCCCACACCCATTTCGGCACACCCCTCAAACGGTTCGTGGCCACATAGGGAGATCCACCGAAGACGGTACTCACACCAGCATTACTCACAACTGCATATGGTTGGGTCTTTCGCCAGGCGAATTGAAGGATTTTACTATTTGCCTCTTTGTGGCCTTCCGACGGCCCGAGACTGCCCAAGAACCCCCAAAAATCGCCCAAGAGGCCTCCAAGATGGCCTCAGAACGGGCCAATAAGCTCCCAAGACGGCCCCAAGAGGCCCCCAAGATGGCCCAGGAGGCCTTTGAGACGCCCAGGATGGCCTCCAAAACGACACTGGAGCATCCCAAGAGGGCCCCAAGTCGGCCCATAGAGCCCCCCCCAAACGGCTTCCGACGGCGTCAGACGGACCAGGGGCCCACCCAGACGGCCGAACATGGCCCAAGATGGCCCAAGACGGCCCAAGAGGCCTTCAAGAGGGCGCCCAAAAAGGCCCGAACAGGCCCAAATCCTTGATTTCCCATTGGTTGTTGTAGGATTGTGGCGTGTACTTTTTCCCGGAAAGGGCGGGGGCCCAGGGTTCTCTTTTAGTTGGTAAACCTAATCCCCCGGTGCCAACTTGAAGGAGGCCGGCGAATTTTTTCCCTGATAAATATCGAGGTCGAAGGAGGCCGGCGAATTAAAATTTGAGGATGTCTCGAGCGAAACGCTTGTTTTTGAAATCCCGATCGATAAATCACAGGGTGCGGGCACTTTTTCGTGTGTTGAGGATGTCTCGAGCGAAACGCTTGCTCCGCAGAGTTTGCCGAGGATGTCTCGAGCGAAACGCATGTTTTGCAGAGCCGACCGCGACGCGGAAAAGCGCACCGCGCGAAGGAATTTCGATGATGTTTCGACTAATTTGTTTGTTTTTGTACGATTTCCTGGAATTTTGCAGGATGTCTCGAGCGAAATGCACGACCCCACCCTAGCACGACCATACCCCAGCACGACCACACCCCAGCACGACCAGACCCCAGCACGACCCACCCCAGCACGACCCCACCCCAGCACGACCATACCCCAGCACGACCACGCCCCAGCACGACCAGACCCCCAGCACGACCCGACCCCACAAGACCCACCCCACACGACCACACCCCAGCACGACCACACCCAGCACGACCCACCCCAGCACGACCACTCCCCAGCAGACCACGCCCAGCACGCCCACGCCCCAGCACGACCACTCCAGCGCGACCCACACCCCCAGCACGACCACCCCCCAGCACGACCACACCCCCAGCATGACCACACCCCAGCACGACCACGCCCAGCACGACCACGCCCCAGCACTACCACACCCCAGCACGACCACACCCCAGCACGACCACACCCCAGCACGACCCCACCCAGCACGACCCCACCCCAGCACGACCCCACCCTAGCAAGACCACACCCCAGCACGACCACACCCCAGCACGACCTCACCACAGCACGACCACACCCCAGCACGACCACGCCCCAGCACGACCACGCCCCAGCACGACCACGCCCCAGCACAACCACCCCCCAGCACGACCACCCCCCCAGCACGACAACACCCCAGCACGACCACCCCCCAGCACGACCACACCCCAGCACGACCACTCCCCAGCACGACCACACCGCCTTGGTTGAGTGGTTGCCTGTCGTCGTGGAATGTTTCGTGGGGTGTCTCGTGGAATGTTTCGCGGGGTGTCTCCTGGAATGTTTCGTGAGGTGTCTCGCGGAATGTTTCGTGAGGTGTCTCGTGGGATGTTTCGTGAGGTGTCTCGTGGGATGTTTCGTGAGGTGTTGCCCCGTTGGGTATCGTGAAAACGTGCCCATGCTCCACATGTCTATATCCCTTTCCGGGTTCGTGGGTCCATCATGTTTCCCAACCATCCTGTGGTGTTGGGTCATCGTTTTGACGAGACGGTCCCCGTGTTCCTCTCTTCTTCTCCTCCTCTTCCCCCTCCTCCTCCCTCCTCCCTCTTCCGTGCGTTTCACCCACCAAATACAGCGTTTCGTGGCCCCATAGGGAACGCCACCGAAAGTCCCAGTGGCACCGCCCGCATGCGTCCGCCACCACCCAGCACAGCCCTTGCTCCCTGCGCTTCGCCCACCCAGTACAGCGCTTCGTGGCCCCAGAGTGAGCTCCACCGAAGGTCCCAATGGCACCGCCCGCATGCGTCCGCCACCACCCAGCACGGCCCTTGTTCCCTGCGTTTCGCCAACCGAAAACAACGTTTCGTGGCCCCATTAAGGGGGCTCCGCCGAATGTCCCAGTGGCACCGCCCGCATGCGTCCGCCACCACCCAACACAGCTCTTGCTCCCTGAGTTTCACCCACCCAGTACAGCGTTTCGTGGCCCCATAAGGGGCTCCACCGAAGGTCCCAGTGGCACCGCCCGCATGCGTCCGCCACCACCCAGCACAGCCCTGCCTCACTGCGTTTCACCCACCAAGTACAACGCTTCGTGCCACCAGTGGGAACTCCACCGAAGGTCCCAGTGGCACCGCCCGCATGCGTCCGACACCACCCAGCACGGCCCTTATTCCCTGCGTTTCCCCACCCAGTACAACGTTTCGTGGCCCCATTAAGGGGCTCCACCGAGGGTCCCAGTGGAACCGCCCGCATGCGTCCGCCACCACCCAGCACAGCCCTTGCCCCCTGCGATTCGCCCACCCAATGTAGCGTTTCGTGGCCCCGTAGGGGGCCCCACGGAAGGTCCCAGTGGCACCGCCCGCATGCGTCCGCCACCACCCAGCACAGCCCTTGCTCCCTGCAGTTCACCCACCCAATACAACGTTTCGTGGCCCCATTGGGAGCTCCACCGAAGGTCCCAATGGCACCGCCCGCATGCGTCCGCCACCACCGAACACGGCCCTTGCTCCCTGCGGTTCACCCACCCAGTACAGCGTTTCGTGGCCCCAGAGGGAGCGCCACCGAAGAACATGTTCACAATTGCGGTACTCACAACTGCATATGGTTGGGTCATTCGCCAGGCTAATTTTCGGCCTTCCGACGGCCCGAAACGGCCCAAGTGCCCCCAAAGATCGCTTAGGAGGCCCAAGACACGGCCCCAAGAGGCCCCCAAGACGGCCCAAGAGGCCTCTAAGACGCTCAAGATGGCCTCCAAGACGGCCCAAGAGCCCTCCAAGACGTTCTCCAAGAAGGCCCGAAAGGGTCAGAATGGCCTCCAGACGGCCAAGATGACCTTCAAGATGCCCACGTGTTCCCCGAAGGCTTTCCAAACCGATTCGGGGAACACATGGTGAGATAGCTTGGCAGGTCTGACCTCAACGTTCGGCCACATAGGCACTTCCAAAAAGGCAAAGGGCAGCGGTGATTCGCCGTAGGCGTCTTCGATCCGCCGCCCCCTGCCGATTCATCGCAGGGGTGCCTGGCGTGCTGGACTTCTTACGGTTTGGTTTTGGCACTTTTTCCAAACGAACTCCCCCTGGCGCTTCGGCCCGTCCCGCCGGGGTTCCGGGAGGGAGCTCTAGGCGCGCAAACGACCTCAACGTCCACAAACAATTCTCCAAGACGGCTCAAGATGGCCTCCAAGATGCCTCCAAGACGGCCCAGATGGCCCCAAGATGCCTCCAAGACGGCCCAAGATGCACTCAAGACAGCCTAAGATAGCCTCAAGATGGCCCAAGACGGTCGAAGAGGGCTCTAAGTTCTGGAACGTCCGAAGGAACTTCTGATCGAAACAATACGCTCCTGCAAAACGTCGGTCGGAAAGCCGATGAGATAAATCCTCTTGTTGGCCGCAACATCGCAACTTGACGTTTTCACAACCCAAGAGGCCTCCAAAAGGTCTTCCAGGAGGGCTCGAAGAGGCCCGAATCGTTGATTTTCCTAAAAGGTTTTGGCCCCAAGATCGCCCAAGAGGCCTCCAAGATGGCCTGAGAAGCCCCAAGAGGCCCCCAAGATGGCCCCAAGAGGCCCCCATGACGGCCCAGGAGGCCTGTGAGACGCCCAAGATGGCCTCCAAGACGGCCCTGGAGCATTCCAAGAGGGCCCCAAGTCGGCCCAGGGAGGCCCCCCAAACGGCTTCCGACGGCATCAGACGGGCCAGGGGCCCACCAACACGGCCAAAGATGGCCCTAAGCTGGCCCAAGACGGCCCAAGAGGCCTCCAAGAGGGCCTCCAGGAAGGCCCGATAAGGCCAAAAACGCTGATTTTCCTTAGGTGTTCGAAGGATTTTGACATTTGCTTCTTTTCAGCCTTCCGACGGCCCAAGACGGCCCAAGTGCCGCCACCGACGGCTCAAGACGGCTGAAGAGGCCCCCACGATCGCTCCAAGACGGCCCAAGAGGTCTCCAAGACGCTCAAGATGGCCTCCAAGACGGCCCAAGAGCCCTCCAAGAAGTCCTCCAAGAAGGCCCGAAAAGGTCAAATGGCCTCCAGACGGCCAAGATGACCTTCAAGATGCCCACGTGTTCCCCGAAGGCTTTCCAAACCGATTCGGGGAACACATGGTCCGATAGCTTGGCAGGTCTGGCCTCAACGTTCGGCCACATAGGCACTTCCAAAAAGGCAGGGGGCGGCGGTGATTCGCCGTAGGCGTCTTCGATCCGCCGCCCCCTGCCGATTCATCGCAGGGGTGCATGGCGTGCTAGATTCTTGTGGTTTTGGTTTTGGCACTTTTTCCAAAAGGACTCCCCCTGGGGCTTCGGCCCGTCCCGCCGGGGTCCCGGAAGGCTCTTCCAAGACCGGAAACAACCTCAACGTCCGCAAAACATTCTCCAAGACGGCTCAAGATGGCCTCCAAGACGGCCAAGATGGCCCTCAAGCTCGCCCAAGATGGTCCAAGATGGCCTCTCAGACGGCCCAAGAAGGTCCAAGATACATCCAAGTTCGCCCAAGAAGCCTCCAAGACGGCCTAAGAGGCCTCCAAAAGGTCTTCCAGGAGGGCCCGAAGAGGCCCAAATCGTTGATTTTCCTAGAAAAGGTTTTGGACGGATTTTGGTGGCATTTGCTTCTTCTCGGCATTCCGACTGCTCAAGACGGCGCAAGAGGCCCCGAAGATCGCCTCAAGATCGCCCACGACGCCTCCAAGATGGCCTCAGGACTGCCCAAAAGGCACCCAAGACGGCCCCAAGCGGGCACAAAGACGACCCAAAAGGCATCCAAGACGCCCAAGATGGCCTCTAAGACGGCCCTGGAGCACCCCAAGAGGGCCACAAGTCGGTTCAGAGAGGCCCCCCAAACGGCTTTCGACGGCGTCAGACGGGCCAGGAGCCCACCAAGATGGCCGAAATTGGCTCGAAGCTGGCCCAAGACGGCCCAAGAGGCCTCCAAGAGGGCCTCCAGGAAGGCCAGAAAAAGGCCAAACACATTGATATTCCGCAAGTTGTTGAAAAGAAATACATTTGCTTCTTTTCGGCCTTCCGACGGCCCGAGACGGCCCAAAAGCCCCCAAAGATCGCCCAAAGATCGCCCAAGAGGCCTCCAAGATGGCCTCAGAACGGGCCAAGATGCCCCCAAGACGGCCCCAAGAGGCCCCCAAGACGGCCCAGGAGGCCTTTAAGACGCTCATGGTGGCCTCCAAGACGGCCCTGGAGCATTCCAAGAGGGCCCCAAGTCGGCCCAGAGGGGCCCCCCAAACGGCTTCCGACGGCGTCGGACGGGCCAGTAGCCCACCTAAACGGCCGAAGATGGCCCTAAAATGGCCCAAGACGGCCCAAGAGGCTTCCAAGAGGGACTCCAGGAAGAGCCGAAAAGGCTAACATCCCATGAATTTTTGAAGGATTGTGGTATTTTCTTTTTCCCGGAAAGGGCATGAGCCCAGGGTTCTCTTTTAGTAGGTAAACCTGTCCCCCGGTGCCAACTTGAGGGAGGCCGGCGAATTTTTTCCCTGATAAATAACGAGGTCGAAGGAGGCCGGCGAATTAAAATTTGAGGATGTCTCGAGCGAAACGCTTGTTTTTCAGAATTTCTTGAGGATGTCTCGAGCGAAACGCTGGTTTTGCAGAGTTGGGGATGTCTCGAGCGAAACGCTTGTTTTCAGAATTTGTTGAGGATGTCTCGAGCGAAACGCTTGGCTGAGGATGTCTCGAGCGAAACGCTGGTTTTGCAGAGCCGACCGCGACACGGAAAAGCGCTCCTCGCGCAGGAATTCCGAGGATGTCTCGACTAATTCGTTTGTTTTTGTGCGATTTCCTGGAATTTTGGCAGGATGTCTCGAGCGAAATGCACGACCCCACCCTAGCACGACCATACCCCAGCACGACCACACCCCAGCACGACCACACCCCAGCACGACCCCACCCCAGCACGACACCACCCCAGCACGACCATACCCCAGCACGACCACACCCCAGCACGACCCGACCCCAGCACGACCCTACCCCAGCAAGACCACACCCCAGCACGACCACACCCCAGCACGACCTCACCACAGCACGACCACACCCCAGCACGACCACGCCCCAGCACGACCACGCCCCAGCACGACCACGCCCCAGCACGACCACCCCCAGCACGACCACCCCCCCAGCACGACCACCCCCCCACGACCACCCCCCAGCACGACCACACCCCAGCACGACCACACCCCAGCACGACCACACCCCAGCACGACCACACCCCAGCACGACCACACCCCAGCACGACCACATCCAGCACGACCACACCCCAGCACGACCCGATCGATAAATCACAGGGTGCGGAAGCACCCCAGCACGAAACCACCCCAGCACGACCCCCCCAGCACGGCACACCCCAGCACGACCACACCCCAGCACGACCACTCCCCAGCACGACCCCACCCCCGACCCGCACCCAAGCACACCCCACCCCTCCCCAGCACGACCACACCCCAGCACGACCCCACCCCAGCATGACCACACCCCAGCACGACCCCACCCCAGCACGACCACACCCCCACGACCCCACCCCAACAAGACCACACCCCAGCACGACCCACCACAGCACGACCACACCCCAGCACGACCACGCCCCAGCACGACCACGCCCCATCACGACCACGCCCCACACGACCACGCCCCAGCACGACACGCCCCACGCCCCAGCACGACCACCCCCCAGCACGACCACCCCCCAGCACGACCACCCCCCAGCACGACCACACCCCAGCACGACCACTCCCCAGCACGACCACACCGCCTTGGTTGAGTGGTTGCCTGTCGTCGTGGAATGTTTCGTGGGGTGTCTCGTGGAATGTTTCGCGGGGTGTCTCGTGAAATGTTTCGTGAGGTGTCTCGTGGAATGTTTCGTGAGGTGTCTCGTGGGCTGTTTCGTGAGGTGTCTCGTGGGATGTTTCGTGAGGTGTTGCCCAGTTGGGTATCATGAAAACGTGTCCATGCTCCACATGTCTATATCCCTTTCCGGGTTCGTGGTCCATCATGTTCCCGAAAGGGCGCGGCCCAGGGTTCTCTTTTAGTGGTAAACCTGTCCCCCGGTGCCAACTTGAGAAGGAGGCCGGCGAATTTTTTCCCTGATAAATAACGAGGTCGAAGGAGGCCGGCGAATTAAAATTTGAGGATGTCTCGAGCGAAACGCTTGTTTTTCAGAATTTGTTGAGGATGTCTCGAGCGAAAACGCTGGTTTTGCAGAGTTGGGGATGTCTCGAAGCGAAACGCTTGCTTTCAGAATTTGTGAGGATGTCTCGAGCGAAACGCTTGTTTTGCAGAGCCGACCGCGACGCGGAAAAGCGCCCCGCGCGAAGGAATTTCGATGATGTCTCGACTAATTCCTTTGTTTTTGTACGATTTCCTGGAATTTTGGCAGGATGTCTCGAGCGAAATGCACGACCCCACCCTAGCACGACCATACCCCAGCACGACCACACCCCAGCACGACCAGACCCCAGCACGACCCCACCCCAGCACGACCCCACCCCAGCACGACCATACCCCAGCACGACCACACCCCAGCACGACCCGACCCCAGCACGACCCTACCCCAGCAAGACCACACCCCAGCACGACCACACCCCAGCACGACCTCACCACAGCACGACCACACCCCAGCACGACCACGCCCCAGCACGACCACGCCCCAGCACGACCACGCCCCAGCACGACCACACCCCAGCACGACCACACCCCAGCACGACCACACCCCAGCACGACCACGCCCCAGCACGACCCCACCCCAGCACGACCACACCCCAGCACGACCACACCCCAGCACGACGCCACCCCAGCACGACCCCACCCCAGCAAGACCACACCCCAACACGACCACACCCCAGCACGACCTCACCACAGCACGACCTCACCCCAGCACGACCACGCCCCAGCACGACCACGCCCCAGCACGACCACGCCCCAGCACGACAACGCCCCAGCACGACCACCCCCAGCACGACCACACCCCCAGCACGACACCCCCCAACACGACCACCCCCCAGCACGACTACTCCCCAGCACGACCACTCCCCAGCACGACCACACCCCAGCACGACCACACCCAAGCACGACCACACCCAGTCGCACCCCCGTGGAATGTTTCGTGGTGTGTCTGGTTGAGTGGTTGCCTGTTCACGGGGTGTCTCGTGGAATGTTTCACGGGGTGTCTCGTGGAATGTTTCGTGAGGTGTCTCGTGGAATGTTTCGTGAGGTGTCTCGTGGGATGTTTCGCGGGGTGTCTCGTGGGATGTTTCGTGGGGTGTCGCCCAGTTGGGTATCGTGAAAACGTGACCATGCTGCACATGTCTATATCCCTTTCCGGGTTCGTGGGTCCATCATGTTTCGGCCTTCCGACTGCCCGAGACGGCCCAAGTGCCCCCAAAAGATCGCCCAAGAGGCCCAAGACGGCCCCAAGAGGCCCCCAAGACAGCCCAAGAGGCCTCCAAGACGCTCAAGATGGCCTCCAAGACGGCCGAAGAGCCCTCCAAGACGTTCCCCAAGGAGGCCCGAAAAGGTCAAAATGGCATCCAGACGGCCAAGATTACCTTCAAGATGCCCACGTGTTCCCCGAAGACTTTCCAAACCGATTCGGGGAACACAAGGTCCGATAGCTTGGCAGGTCTGGCCTCAAAGACAGGGGGCGGCGCATCGAAGACGCCTACGGCGAATCACCGCCGCCCCCTGCCTTTTTGAAAGCGCCTATGTGGCCGAACGTTGAGGCCAGACCTGCCAAGCTATCGGACCTTGTGTTCCCCGAATCGGTTTGGAAAGCCTTCGGGGAACACGTGGGCATCTTGAAGGTCACCTTGGCCGTCTGGAGGCCATCTTGTCCTTTTCGGGCCTTCTTGGAGGACGTCTTGGAGGGCTCTTGGGCCGTCTTGGAGGCCATCTTGAGCGTCTTGGAAGCCTCTTGGGCCGTCTTGGGGGCCTCTTGGGGCCGTCTTGGGCGATCTTTGGGGGCACTTGGGCCGTCTCGGGCCGTCGGAAGGCCGAAGACAAGCAAATGCCAGAATCCTTCAACAACTCATGGGAGATCAATGATTTTTGCCTTTTCGGGCCTTCCTAGAGGCCCTCTTGGAAGCCTCTTGGGCCATGTTAGGGTCGTCTTCGGCCGTCTTGGTGGGCTCCTGGCCCGTCTGACGCCGTCGGAAGCCGTTTGGGGGGCCTCTCTGGGCCGACTTGGGGCCCTCTTGGAATGCTCCAGGTCTTGGAGGCCATCGTGGGCGTCTTGGAGGCCTCCTGGGACGTCTTGGGGGCCTCTTGGGGCCGTCTTGGGGGCCTCTTGGCCCGTTCTGGGGCTACTTGGAGGCCTCTTGGGCGATCTTTGGGCGATCTTTGGGGGCTCTTGGGCCGTCTCGGGCCGTTGGAAGGCAGAAAAGAAGCAAATGTCAAAATCCTTCAAAAACCTTGGGGAAATCAATGTTTTTGGCCTTTTCTGGAGGCCTCTTGGGCCAACTTCGAACCAACTTCGGCCATCTTGGTGGGTTCCTGGCCCGTCTGACGCCGTCGGGAACCGTCTTGGGGGCCTCTCTGAACCGGCTTGGGACCCTCTTGGGGCGCTTCGGGGCCGTCTTGGAGGCCATCTAAAGCGTTTTGGAAGCCTCTTGGCCCGTCTTGGGGCCCTCTTGGGGCCGTCTTGGGGGCCTCTTGGGCCGTCATGGGGCCATCTTGGGCGATCTTCGGGTCCTCTTGGGCCGTCTTGGACAGCGGGAAAGCTTAAAAGAAGCAGATGTCAACATCTTTCAAAACACCAATGGAAAATCAATGATTTTGGCCTCTTCGGGCTCTCTTGGGGGACCTCTTGGCACCCTCTTAGGCCATCTTGAGGCCATCTTGGAGCCATCTTGGCCCGTTGGACGATTTAGAAGGCATCCTGGACCCTCTTGGGCGGTCCTGGAGGCCATCTTGGACCATCTTGGGCGAACTTGGAGGCCATCCTGGGCCATCTCGGCCGTCTTGGAGGCCATCTTGGGCCAACTTGGGGCAAGAAAGGCATCGACGGATGCGTTTTGAGATCCTTCCCGGGACCCCGGCGGGACGGGCCGAAGCCCCAGGGGAAGTTCATTTAGAACAAAGCCAAATCAAAACCGCGTCCCGCCCGGCCCTGGGGCTCCAGCGCGTCCCGCCGGCCACCCGAAAGGATGCCGAAAATTTGCCCGGACCCGGCTCCAAAGGGTTTTTCCCGGAAAAGGCTCGAGCCCAGGGTTCTCTTTTAGTGGGTTTACCCCCGGTTTTGACGGCTGTAGGGCCGGCGAAATTATTCTGCGATAAATTACGTGCGGGAGTAGGGCCGGCGGAATTATTTTTGAGGATGTCTCGAGCGAAACGCTTGTTTTTCAGAATTTGTTGAGGATGTCTCGAGCGAAACGCTGGTTTTGCAGAGTTGGGGATGTCTCGAGCGAAACGCTTGGTTTCAGAATTTGTTGAGGATGTCTCGAGCGAAACGCTGGTTTTGCAGAGCCGACCGCGACACGGAAAAGCGCCCCTCGCGCAGGAATTCTGAGGATGTCTCGCGCGTGCCGCGTCCCGCGCGCAGGAATTTAGATTTCTTGGGGTGTTGACAGGATGTCTCGAGCGAAACGTTTTTTTTTTTTTTTTTGTTTGCAAAATTTGTTGAGGATATCTCGAGCGAAACGCTGGTTTTGCAGAGTTGGGGGATGTCTCGAGCGAAACGCTTGCTTTTCAGAATTTGTTGAGGATGTCTCGAGCGAAACGCTGGTTTTGCAGAGTTGGGGTATCTAACATGGCGTCGGGCCCAACGCCGAATTATGAGGAAAAGTGATGGCTTCTTGCTCTGAACAGGGGGGTGCGCTTTGGGGGCCTCTCCAGGGAAGACGTTGTGAGGATGTCTCGAGCGGGAGCGCGAATTCAGCGTATCCAAGTCACGCAGAGGGGTATCTAACATGGCTGTCCCGAGCTGGAACCACGTGTTTTTTCATGCTCAGGCCACCCAGGGAGATCTCTAACATGATTGTCCCGAGCTGGAACCACGTGTTTTACGTGTCCAGGCCACCCAGGGGGTATCTCTCATGGTTGTCCCGAGCTGGCACCGTGTTTTTACGTGTCCAGGCCACCAACACGACGCTTGTCCCCAGCACGTTCTGTAGCGCGTCCCCTTGGCACGTCTCGCGGTGCGTCCCCGTGGCACGTCCCCTGGCACGTCGCCTGGCGCGTCCCTTGGAACGTTCCGCGGCGCGTCTTCCTGGCATAATTCCTTGTCAATTAGCTCTGCGGCAGCTACGTGGACTATGTGCTCAGGCAGCTCGAGCTTAAGATCCAGATCAGTTCGGTCAGGACTCGGATGCAACGGAGGACTTGATCCACAACGCTGTAGAGCACAATCGCGGCATGGCACATCGCAGTTCAGCACGGCGCAGCACAGCACAGCCCTCGGCACATTACATCAAGATCGGTACACTCACTCAGCATTGCAACTTGGCACGTTCTTTGGCACGTTCCGTGGCGCGTCCTGTGGCGAGTCCCCCTGGCACGTCGCGCGGCGCGTCCCCTGGCACGTCCCGTGGCACGTCCATTGGCACGTTCCGTAGCGCGTCCCCTTGGCACGTCCCGCGGTGCGTCCCCGTGGCACGTCCCCTGGCACCTCGCTTGGTGCGTCTCTTGGCACGTCCCGTGGCACGTCCATTGGCACATTCCGTAGCGCGTCCCCTTGGCACGTCCCGCGGTGCGTCCCCATGGCACGTCCCCTGGCACGTCGCCTGGCGCGTCCCTTGGGACGTTCTGCGGCGCGTCCTCCTGGCATGTTCCCTTGTCAATCAACTCTGGGGCAGCTACTAGTTATGTGCTTAGGCAGCTCGAGCTTAAGATCCAGATCAGTTCGGTCAGGACTCGGATGCAAAGGAGGACTCGATCCACAACGCTATAGAGCACACTCGTGGCATGGCACATCGCAATTCAGCACGGCACAGCACAGCACAGCCCTCGGCACGGTACATCAAGGTCGATACACTAAGCATTGCATTTGCCCGTCGCCCAATCAGGTGTCTTTGAAACGTTGCCATGTCTTACATTTCTATATTCCTTTCCGGGTTCGTGGGTCGATCATGTTCCTGGTCCAGACGGCTCCACGACGGCCCAAGATGGCCTCTAAGATGCATCCCATACGGCCAAGATGGCCTCCAAGACGGCTAAGATGGCCCCAAGATGCCTCCAAGACGGCCCAAGATGTACCCAAAATGGCGTAGGATAGCCTCAAGGTGGCCCAAGACGGCCCAAGTGGTCTCAATACGGCCCAGGAGGCCTCCAAGAGGTGCTCCAGGAGGGCCCGCAGAGGCCAAAATCAATGATTTTCGTATAATTTTTGAAGGATTTTGGCACTTGCCTCTTCTCGGCATTCCGACGGCTTAGGACGGCCCAAGAGGCCGCCAAGATCGCCCCACCATCGCCCACGAGGCCTCCAAGAGGGCCCCACGACGGCCCAAGAGGCCTCCAAGACGGCCCCAAGAGGGACCCAAGACGGCCCAATAGACCTCCAAGACGCCCAAGATGGCCTCCAAGACGGCCCCGAAGCGCCCCAAGAGGACCCCAAGTCGGTTCAGAGAGGCCCCCAAGACGGCTCCCGACGGCGTCAGACCTGCCAGGAACCCACCAAGATGGCCGAAGTTGGCTCGAAGCTAGCCTAAGACGGCCCAAGAGGCCTCCAAGAGGGCCTCCAGGAAAGCCAGAAAAAGGCCAAAAACATTGATTTCCCTAAGGTTTTGGAAGGAATTTGACACTTGCTTCTTTTCGGCCTTCCGGCGGACCGAGACGGCCCAAGAGCCCCCAAAGATCGCCCAAAGGTCGCCCAAGAGGTCTCCAAGATGGTTCCAGAACGCCCCAAGAAGCCCCCAAGACGGCCCGAAGAGGTCCCCAAGACGGCCCAGGAGGCCTTTAAGACGCCCAAGATGGCCTCCAAGACGGCCCAAGATGTACCCAAGATGGCGTAAGATAGCCTCAAGATGGCCCAGGAGGCCCCCAAGAGGCTTCCAAGACGGCCCAAGAGGAGATCTACATCATTCATTCTCCCTAAGTGTTTCAAGGATGTTGGCATTTGTTTCTTCTCGTCATTCCGACGGCTCAAGATGGCCCAAGAGGCCTCTTCCTCTTCCTCATCATGTTCATTCGCCCCTACGTGTTCCCCGAAAGCTTCCCAAACCGATTCGGGGAACACATGGTCCGATAGCTTGGCAGGCCTCTGGCCACAACGTTCGGCCACGTAGGCGCTTCCGAAAGGGCAGGGGGCGGCGGTGATTCGCCGTAGGCGTCTTCGATATAACTACAAGCAGAAGTCACGCAGCACCCAGAAGCCGCAACAGCGACTCTCCACCAAGGGGTCGGCGGTGCGGCGTAACGCGTAAGTCACATAATCTATGCGGTGCAAGGTCTGTGGTGCACTTTATCTGGTGCAATATGTGTTGTACAAGCAAGCAATGCACAACAACGCAGAACAATATATGTGGTGCAATCTAGCGGCGGCGACGAGCGGCGACCCAGCCGCCAGACTGGCCGTCAGGCCCAGCCGACGGGCGGCGACGAGGCGGCGACGGAGCGGCGACGGCAACGGCATGGCCGCCAGACTGACTGGCTGTCAGGCCCAGTTCCGCAAACAAGAACTTATAACCCCTAAGTGCAAACTCTGTTTGGGGAATTCTACGCTCGTCTTATTATTACTCCTCGTCGGTTCAATCGAGCCCCCTGTTACTCCACAAAGCGGCTTGCATGGGTTCAATCGTCGCGATTGGAACCATCAAGGAACGCATAGGAAATACGCCCCCCCACATCCTTGTTAAAGCTCAGATTGCAAACTTCGACGGTGGGCCGAATGTGTCCCTGGCCAAGGTGTCCTCAACTTTTCGCTACATGTTGGAGCCCCTGGAGCCCTCTGGACCTCGTGAGGGGTGCTGCAGTGGCCCCTGGGCCTCCCTGGAAGAGGCGGGGGCCACCATGTGGACCAAGGCCACTTCTGACAGCGCCCGGGGCATTTCTTGCTCCGCTCCAGCCAGGCCGCCTGCAGCACAGGCATGTGGCTCCAGCCCGCCCGCGCCCCCGGCGGCGCACCCGCCCCCAGTGCGCGTCGCGGGCCGCTGGCTCTACGGCGGGCTCGGCAGGCCGCGCCCGCGGCGCTTAGAGCCGGTGGCGACCGCGGCAGCGGCCGCGGCCGCGGCCCGCGCCCGCGCTCCCGCGCTGTCGGAGCTGCCGCTGCTGCTGCTGCCGCTGGCTCCGCGCCGCTTGGCCTTGCCGCCCGCGGGGCCACTGCCTGCGGGGGGAGGAGGCGCCCTCTTCTTGGCCGGGGCCTCGGCCTCGGGCACCCTCTTCCTCTTGGCTGGGGCCGCGGACTTCGGCTGGGCCGTGTCCGCCTCGGGCTCCGGTTCCCGCTTCTTCTTCGGCTTCTTCAGGTCGGACGCCTCTTTGGCAGGGGCCTCCTCGGCCGGAGCCTCCTTGTGGGCCGCCTTGCTGGTGGACACCTTCTTCGGTGGAGCCTCGACGGCCTCCGCTTTATGGGGTTTGGCGGCCTTCTCGCCAGCACCTTTCTTGGTTGCTGGCTTCTTGCTGGGAGGCTCAGCTTCAGCAAGAGCAGCCTCTTCTGGCTTCTTCCTCTTCGTCGACTTCTTCGCTCCGTCGTTCGCCGGGATGCCGGCGCCCTCAGCCTTCGAGCCCCGCGCCTTGTGCGCAGCCGGCTCGTCCCGAGCAGCTTTCGGCTTGGGCTTGGGCTTGGGCTTGCTTCCCTTCTTGTCGCCACTTTCATCGCTAGAGGCCTGCTCCTCGCCGTCGGGGTCCTTGCGCGCAAGCTTGTCTTTGACCGCCTTGAGCCTATCGAGTGCCCTGCTCTTCTGCTCGGTCTTGTCCTTGACCTTCTTGAGTCTCTCGAGGGCCCTGGCCTTCTGCTCGTCTGCGAGGAAGGTGTCGCAGGGGTCCTCTTCCTCCTCCGCCGCCGCCTTGTCTGCCTTGGTGCTCCTGCCCGCCTTGCGGCCCGTGGTGTCCTTGTCGGCAGCCGGGGCCGGCCTCTCGCCCTCGCGGCCCTTCTTCACGGGCTTGGCGTTTTTGGCGTCCTTGGCGCCCTTGGCTTCCTTGGCCGCCTCGCGCTTGCTCGAGTTCTCCCTGCCCGCGTCCGCGGCCCCGCGCCCAGAGCGCCGCCGGCCCTCGCCCCGCTCGTCGCCAGCCGCGCCCGAACCGCGCCTGTCGCGGCGCCTGTCCTCCGGCGAGGAGGAGCTGCGGGCGCGCAGGGGTGGCTCGCGCTGCGCCCTGCGGCCGCCCCGCCGCTGCCTGGAGGCGTCGCTCTCACTCCCGCTGCTCTCCCCCCTGCGGCCTCTCCGCCCGCCGCGGGGCGCCTCCCGGGAGTCCTCGCGCGCGCCGCGCCGGCCCCCACCGTGGCCGCCTCGGTCCTTGGGGGGGGGGGCGAAACGAGATGCCGCAGTGCGCAGCTACCTGGGCCTCTCCCGAGGGGCGGTCTGACCGGGGTCCCCAGGCGAACCCGGCCGTTGGGATCAGGGCCCCAGGGCCCCCGCCAGGAAGCCTGGAAGAAGCGGGAAGAAGGGAGGGGTATCGGTATCGGCGTCGGGTTCCCTCTTCCCTCGATCCTCAAACCTGGACCCCGAAATCCGCGCAGAATCGGTCCCCAGACCCCTCCCGAGCGTACACCCGGACTGGTCCTTCGTCCTGAATTGGTTCCTGATGGCCTTGGGGCCCAAGGACGGCCCCTCTCCAGCGCCGAATCACAACGAAGAGCTTCTTTGCATCTCCTCCGAGGTCCCGACCGTCCCCGCGGCCGCCGCGGGAGCCGTCTCGTTCCCTGCGGTCCCGGCGGTCTCTGGAGCCCTGCTCGTCTCGGCCCCGCTGGCGGTAGCCGTAGCCTGCGGCGGGGCTCCTGGCGTCGCGGCCGCCGCGGCCGGTCTCCGTGCCGTCGGCGTCCCTGGCCGCGGGGGCCTGCTGGAGCCGGACGCGGTCGCCCTTTTTCTCGCTCGGGGGCTCGGCCGGCGCCTCCTCGGCCTTCCCTCCCCTGGCGCTCTCCTTAGCCTCCCTGCCGGCCGGCTTCTCCGGCTCCTCCTTCTCCTTCTTGCCCTTCTTGTTGTGGGCGTCCCCCTGGTTCTCCTTGTCCTCCTCCTTCTTCACGGCCGCCTTGTCGTCCTCGCCTCCCTTTTTCTTTTTCTTCTCCACCTTCGCTGCCTTCTTGGCCTTCGCGTCGTCGCTGTCGGAGGAGTCGGAAGAGTCTGACGAGCTCGACGAATCCGAGGAATCCGAGTCGGACGAGTCGGAGGAATCGGAGCTCGAGCTGTCGTCGTCCTCTTTCTTAACCTTCTTTTCCTTCTTCTCCTTGCCGTCTTTCTTCTTCTTCTCTTTCTCCTCTTTCACCTCGCCGTCCTCGGCGCCCTCATCCTTCTTTTTGGCTGCCTTCTGCTCGGCCTTGACCTTCTTCTTCTCCTGCTTGGCCTTCAGCTTCTCGAGCTTTTTCTCTGCCTTCTTCTTGGCCTTGTCTGCCTTCTTGCGGAGCTTTTCGGCCTTCTGTCGAGCCTTCTCCGCCTTCTTCGCCGCCGCCAGCTTCTGCTGCTCCAGCTCGGCCCGCTGCTGGATCCTCTCAAGCTTGAGCTTCTCCTGCAACTCCTGGTCGAACGCCTCTCCGGTCTTGTGGCCATCCCGGTTGATAGACAAGGCCTTCTCGAATCTCTCCATCTCTTTGTCCTTCTCCAGCGCAAGCTCGTGGGAGGTCTTCTTGTCTAGCTCGGAATCGTACCGCAGCGTGCCCTCCTCGACGGCGCCCATCATCTGCTTGCGCTCCCGCTGTACGTTCTCCTCGATTTCCTTTTCCGACATGCCTGCTTCTTTCAACTCGTCCGCCAACTTGATGAGGTCGATCTCGACCTTCCTCTTCTGCTCGTGGAGCAGCAGCTCTGGGTTGGCCTTTTTGACCTTGATGACATCCCCGCGGTTGAGGCTCTTGTTGAGCTCCCTGAAGTCGACGCGCTGCGGCCGGAGGAACGAGAGGTTCCTCTGCACGTAGCCGTTCGTACCAGAGCCCTTGGCGGTCTGCAGGCCGATGTTGCCATACATCGCGGGGGTCACCGCCTCGGGGCGTGCGCAGGACAAGTTCGCAACACACGCAAGTACTCTTCGAACGCAAATTGAAGGGGAAAGGGAGAGGAAGTAGAAGAGGATGATGACGTAGAAGAGGATGGTGGGGCAATCAAGTGCCGCAGGTCCCTGCCTTGACGACGTGGGCCATGGTTTCTGCCACCGCGCGAACCATTCAATCCTGAACGATCTCCGCTCTCGGACGTCCCCAGAGTACGTCGACCCCATCTTCCGTATGGATGTTGTGCAATGGGTTGCTTTCTGCCCGTGCTCGGATCCGAAACTGGTCCCTGGTATTCTGCTCAACTTTGGAGGTCCGCAGTGGCGTCGCCGCAGCATCGAAGCGGTGAGACTCTGCCGTTGCCCCGAATCCGTTCAAGACATATCGTGACATGCATCTTGGTTCGGGTCCATACTAGCTGCCCTGGAGGCTGCGTCCAGCCGTGGCCATGAGGGCTCTCTTGTTGCAAGCAAAACAACAAGTCACAAAAGCGCCATCGACCCTCGAGTGGGCAAGAATCACATGTAGACCCTACCCCTGCTGGCCAAATCCCACCAGCTTTCTGGGCGACAGGTGGTCTAACGATGTGTGTGTGTGTGTGTGTGTGTGTGTTCCTCTTTCGCTACCCCTTCTTCCCTTTCAGGGAGGGGTTTATCACTGTTCCCTATTACTATACACCCCCTCCCCCAGGCGACTGGGAGCCAAGCGGGGACAATGCGGGCGCCCCCCACCATCCCTGGTAAAAAAAAAAACAATGCAAAACACACTCTGCCTCCAAATTCTGAGCATGCGCAGCGAACCCGATGCGGCCTCCCCCCACCATCCCTGTCAAAAAACAATACAGAGTACACTTGGCTGCGGCGGCGGCTGCGGCGGGGGTAGCGGCTGCGGCGGCTGCGGCGGTGGCGGCGGCGGTGGCGGCGGCGGCGGTGGCGGCGGCAGCGGTGGCGGCAGCAGCTGCGGCGGCAGCGGCTGCGGCGGCGGCGATTTGGCAGTGGGGGCGGCGGCGGCGGCGGCGGGCGGCGCGGCGGGCGGCGGACAGCGGCGGCGGCGGCGGCGGACAGCGGCGGCGGCGGCGGCGGGCGGCGGCGGCGGCGGAGGCGGCGGCGGCGGCGGCGGCGGATTGGCCCCCAGTAGCTGCCCATTCAAAGAAGACTGCTGAATATGCTGAGGCTCGGGCCAGGCTGGGGTGCTACGCATGTGTTGGGAGGGCGGGTGGGAGTGAGCTAGACGGCTTGCGGGCGGGGAGGGAGTCTTGACCCATCCCCCTACCCCCTCCCCTGGACCTGGACGGGGGGCGTCCAAGATAGCCTGAGATGGCTCCAAGAGGGCCTCAGAGAGCCCAAGATGGCCTCCAAGATCGCTCAAGATAGCCCAATCTGGCTCAAGATAGCTAACAACATGCCTCCAAGAGGCTCCAAGAAGACCACGAGACGGATCCAAGTGCTTTTTGCGACCCCTCAGGACCTCCCCGAGAAGCCAACATTCTTCACACACCTGAGGAAAACCACTGATTTTTGCCATCTCGCCTTTTCGCTTCCGATGTGCTTTTGAGGCCTCAAGATGGACCTAAGATAGCCCCCGAGAGCTCCAAGAAGGGCCCAAGAGACTGCCCCAAGAGCGCCCAAGATCGCCATACGAGGGCCCCAAGAGCGCCCCGATAGGCCATTTCGATGGCCCCGGAGGGGGGACGCAAATCGAGGACTCCCCCCTCCTTCCATCGATGGTCTCCACACTAGCCCCAGGAGCAAGAGAGCCCCAAGAGGGCCCCAAGAGGGCCCCAAGAGGGCCCCATGAGGGCCCCAGGGCGCCCCCAAAGAGGTCCAAGAGGACCCCAAGACCCCCCAAAGAGCCCCAAAATGGTCCAAAAGCTCCAAGAGGACCCCAATATCCCCCAAAACAGCGGAGTAGCTCCAAGAAGGTCTCCGATGCTCCAAGATGGCCTCCCGTGTCTCTTCGTCCCTTTTCCCATCAGCTCTCATGGGCAGGGCTTCTGAATTGGCTGATGGGGGTTCGCGAAGCGTGAACAATTTCTAATACGCCTGCGATGGTGCAGAATTCGAAGGATACAACCAAGTACACGCCAACATGGGCGCCTTATACCCTAAGGTTTATTGGACCCGCAGATGTATCTTGCGTTCGGTCAAAAGCGGGGGGGGTCACCCTCGCCTCGTCGGCAACCGCGCCGTGTGATTGTTCGCGACGGGGCTCATTCGGGGCTGCCGGCGGGTGTGGCACCCTTCCAGCGCTCAATCTCTGGAACTCGGAACAGGGTTGGCAAATCGTCGCAGACCGAACCTGCTGTAGTCGCACATACCTCTTCCGTTGCAAGTCTCCGCCAGGGCCTGCGGCGCGGGCTTGGGGAGAGGCGGCGGTCCTAGGCAGCCCGCGGCGGCGAAGGGGACCGAGAGGTCCCTGGCCGCCGACCCGCGGCTCGCCCCGCGCGGGCTTGAGCCGGGCTGCGGGCCCACAAAATGCAGAGACTCTCCTGGACCTCTCTGGCTGCTTGTGGGTGGGTGTGGATTTCAGATCAAAGAGCCTGCGCGGCTACAAGATGCATGTGCAAACCTCACCACGTTTGCTGTGTGTTCTACCCCGTTTCGCAAACGGAGCACGCTTGTCTAACACATGCTTCTGGTCAAGAGCTGAGCGCAGCTCCGGTGTGCACATGGAGCAACGCTTGCAATATACAAGGTTGAATACATCAAGGGCTGGGACGGCATATGAAAACAGGCTGCATGTATTGCACGGGTGAATGTGTGAACGCCACTGCCTCTATATATGAATGTGCTGTCCTTGCGTTGCATTAGAAAGCGCACAGGCTGTAGATGTGTGCCAGCTGCCTGCACTGAGTGTACCCCAACTGTTCCTATCAGCGGCGCCCTAGACCACATCCCCTGTAAAGGTGATTCGGAATATGTGGTCCATCATTCCCGCCTGGATATGGGCCAACCTTTCCGTTTGATTTGCGCTGCGTCAGTCTGGTGGCCGGCGGAGGGTGGAACATCTGAAATAACGGTTTGACATGAGCTTGGCCGACGACGACAACGAGAACGAAACACATGCTTTGCCGTCGCGGCCACGTGCGCAGCTGCGCAGCGGAGTCGGACTAGAGTTGGGGAGTGGGCGTGGGCGGCGGCGAGCTCAGAGGCAGCAGGGGCATGCCAGATCCACCCATACGGTACCGCGCAGCGCGAATCGAAGGGGGGACAGCCGCGACCGGGGGAATGGAAAAACCGCGGGATTGGGGAAGGCGCTGCGAGAGAGAGAGAGAGAGAGAGAGAGAAAGAGAGAGAGCGAGAGAGAAAGAGAGAGAGAGAGAGAGAGAAAAAGAGAGAGAGATGTATATACAGATAATCACAACAAAGAAAAACAGAGAAAGACGGTGTGAGGCGGCAGCGGGGGCGCAGTGGCGGACTCGCACAAGGGTGGTCCCGTGTGGGGCAGTGCACGGGAAGGCGGGCTGGGGCGGCCAAAAGACGCGGGAGTGTGGATGGGGGCAACGCAACGCACACGCACAACGCATACATACATTGTTGTATCCCTCTCTCTCTTGCTTTTTTTTTTGTTTTCCTCTCTCTCTCTCTCTCTCTCTTTGTATATATATATATACACGCGCGAGACTGTATTGGCGCTTCGCGCCATACGCATTGTTCCGGACGGTTCCCCGACAACGCAATAAATCATCGCTTGCTTCAGCAGGTGGGACCTCGAGGCCTGGGCGGGCGATCGGCTCATTTTTCTGATGTCCCTGGTGCCTGCTGACACCGCGTTCGCTGGATGCGCTTGCACGTCTCTGCACAGGAGTGGGGAAGGAATGATGATTTTTTCACGCGAGGAGGTGCTGGCATACGACGAAGCATCAAACTGTTGCGATGGCATCTGTCCATGAATGGGGAATGGGAAGGGAGCAGGGGTGATGGGGGGGGGCTGAAGAGGCGGAAAGGGGGGAGGAGGGGGGCAGAAACGGGGAGAAGGTCCAGAGGAAGGAGCGGGCGAATGAGGATGGCCATCGGATGCCACGAACGTGGAGGTCGACGAAGAAGGCAAAAGCGGGAAGGGATAGAGAGAGAGAGAGAGATAGATGGTGATAGAGGTACAGGAAAGACAGGCGGGCTGGCGTGAGCGCAGCGAGCGCACAGAGAACGCCGACTGCAAATTTTTGGGGCTCTTTTGGGCCGTCATGGAGCCCTCGTGGGCCGTCCTGGGGCCTTCTTGGGCCGTCTTGGGGCGCTGGGGCCCTCCAGAGGTCTTCTGAAGCCATCCAGGGCCCTCTTGGGGGCCTCCAGTGGCCTTCTTAGGGGTCTCCCATGGCTTTCGTGGGTCTCTCTTGAGAGCCTTCTGGGGGCATCTTGGGCTTCTTGTGGGCAGTCTCGGGGCTCTCTCTGGGGCTCTCTTGGGGCCCCCTTGGACCGTCGTCAAACCCTCTGGAGGGCCTCTTGTGCGGTCTTGGGGCGATATCGTGGGCCCACCGGGCCGACTTGGACGCTGCGAAGACCAAACAACGGGTATGCTATATATATATATATATCTACACAAGTGGCACGTGTGTGCCCAGGCTCATACAAAAAAACAACTGAAAGGGCGTTTGAAGCAGGAAGACACCATGACTGCAGGATCGGAGATGGAGAAGGGGATGCTGCGGCGGCGCCGCCAGGGCGTGCCTAAGAGAAGGGGAAGAGGCAGGAGGTGAACGCAGAAGAATCTAAGATCGAGGTCGCACTCGAGGGCAAGTGGGGTTGCCACACCTTGCAATGTGTGTACCAGGGCCCCCCAAGAAACCTCAGGAGGCCCGACTTGGATACCGGAAGAGGCTCCGGGAGGCCCCGGGATTGTGAGTGTTGTGTGTGTGTGTGTGATGTGTGCTCTGTGTTGTGCGTGTTTTCTGTGCGTTGTAGGTGTTGTGTGTGTGTGTGTGTGTTATGTTTGTCTAGCGTGTGATGTGTTGGGTGTGATTTGTGTTTCTGTGTGTGCATGTAGTTCTGAGGCCCCAGGAGGCCCCAGGCGGCCTCAGGAGGCCCCAGAAGACCCAGGAGGCTCCAGGAGGGCCCAAGAGGCTCCAGGAGGCCGCAGGAGGCCCCAGGAGGTTCCAGGAGACCCCCAGGAGGCTCCGAGGCGGGGTCTGGGGTACCAGAAGGTGCAGAAAGCCCCAGGAGGCCCCAGGAGGTTCCAGGAGGCTCCCAAGAGGCTCCGAGGCGGGGTCTGGTACCAGAAGGTACGTCGGGGCTCGATTTTGGGAGGATGTCGCAGGCGAAATCGCCATTCTCTGAGAATCGGGGTCACAATCATTGAAATTACAATGTGTTTTTGAAGGCTTTATGTTAGAATGTTGAAATTCCCATGTGTTTTTGGACCCTGACGTCACGATCTGCGTGAGGGGTGCCACCGATTTTCAGAATTTCGAGGATGTCCCGAGCGAAACGGCCAGAAACATCGCGGACGCGTACGCATTAATCGCCTCTGAGCTCTACTCCCTCGGAGAGGTGCGTATATACATATATATATATATATATATATATATATATATATATATTCCTAAGGCGATTGCACGATTGTTGCTTCTTCGGGGCTTTCAAGACGGCCTCGTGAAGAGTCTTGGGGGCCTCGTGGGTCGTCTTCGGACCATCAAAGATCCTCTTGGAGCGCTCTTTTGCTCTCTTGGGTCTCTCTTGCGCCTCTCCGGTGACCCCTCTGATCGTTTTGAGTCTCCTCGCAAGGCCCGGCAAGGCGCCCTGGGAGGCCCCGAAGGGCCAGCGGACCTTCTCCAAGGGCCTCCCGGGGGCCGCCGAAACGTCAGAAAGGGCGCCTGGGGCGTCCCTGGGAGAGGGTCCAGTTTAGGGGTGGGGGTGGCGGGGGCTTCCGGGTAAGAGAAATATAAGGATAGGAATGTGAACCTAAGTATGAATATGAATATCATGTGAACATGTTTGCAAGCGTGGCCACCAACTATGTCTTCTTGGACTCTGGACGTAGTAGCTCTGTAGTGCAAGCTCAGAGGTGCAATCTATGTGGTACGTGGTGCAATCTATGTGGTACGTGGGGCAATGTGGGGTAAGTATGGTGCTACGTGATGCAAGCTATGTGGGGCCAGCGCCCATGGGCAGTGACAAGGTGGACACCCAGAACTCTCAGCCCGCGCACGAGGCGTCCACGAGGCGTCCACGAGCGGCAACGTCCCGAACACCTGGTGCTCTCAATGTGCGCACGAGGCACCCACGAAGTGCCCACGAGGTGCCCACGAGGTGCCAACGAGAGGCAACATTGCAAAAACCTGGAACTCCCACCGGATTGCTTCAAGGTCGACGTAATGCCCCCTCAATGCTGCTTGGGGTATATATGTAGATACGCATCTGACACACAATATGTGTGAACATAGGTGTGTACATATTCGTTACGTCTACCAGAAAGAAATAGAAAGAGAGAGAGAGGGAATTGCACACATACAGATGTTCCAACATAACGAAGAGATGGGTGTACATAGATCGATGTGCACCCATCTGCAACTATACATAACAGAGAGAGAGAGAGAGAGAGAGAGAGAGAGAGAGAGCGAGGTATGGGGAAAAGTAGAGAGAATGAGAGAGATAGAGAGGCAGAGAGAGAGAGAGAGGCAGAGAAATCATGATGAAAACTGGAGAGAAACCCAAAAACACACACCGAGAGGAGGCGACGGCCGAGGACCAGGGCAGAGGTGCGGAGGCGCGCGCGCGCAAGCTGGTCCTTCTTGCCCGCCTTTCCTCGACTTCTTTCCTCTTTGGCCTCCTGGCGGGAGCACGATGGAACCAGAGAGCCCTCAAGCTGCGATTCGAGACTCTGCCGGGCGGCGCGCGCCCCCCGCTGCTGCGGCATCCCGAAGAGATCACTACCGCGGCCTGATGCTCGCTCCTCGCGACTGGAGCCCTCGACGCCAATGACTCCTGATTTTCATTATTTTCCGACTCCCCTTCCTGTTTTGACAGGCAAGGCAGCGGGGGTCTCAGTCTATGCCTCCAGCTCGATTGGCTCTCGCCAGCGCACGCCTTCCGCGAAGGCACAGGCTGGGCGTGCAGCGATACGACACAGTTCAAGTTAGGGAACGGAGTTCGCCTGCGCGGAGACGACACCGGAGAGCAGCAGCGAACAGTGCACATCAGAGAGGAGAAGAAGGAACGAGAGAGAAATCCAAGAGAGGGAAAGAGAGAGAGAGAGAGAGGACGGAGAGAGATAGCAGAGAGACAGAGCGAGAGAGAGAGAGAGAGAGACCGAGAGACAACAGAGAAATCAAGAGCTGTGTACATATATATATATATATATATATATACATCTACATAAACCTGTATGTATGCATACATGCATGCATGCATGTATGTATGCATGTACGCATGTATATGTGTGCGCGCATGCATGCAGGTATTTTTTGTTTGTGTGTAGACATCCAGCTAGATGAAGAAAGGGAGATATAGAGAGATAAGCAAACACACAAACACAGTATAACGATACATAACGCACACGACACTACTAATAATAATGATGATGCTACTAATACTAATACGACTAATAATAACGTTACTACTACTACTACTACTACTACTACTACCAATAATAATAATAATAATAATAATATTAATATTAATATTAATAATAATAATGATAATAATATTATTAATAATAACAGCAATACTACTACTACTAATAATAATACTGATATTATTAATACAGGTAGGAATACTACTACTATTAATGTTACTAATACGAATACTAATACCAATAATAATAATAATATATATGTGTATATACATATATATAGAGAGAGAGAGAGAGAGAGAGAGAGAGAGTGAGTGAGAAAAACAAATAGAGAAACAGAGAGAGAGAGAGAGAGATGAATATACGTAAATATAGACAGAGGGATCGTCGCCACCGTGCTTCGGGCACGGGGTGGGCGTGCCATCTGGTCACTTGCCGAATCCCTGGGGCCTCAGTCCTCAGTCCTGAAGAATCCTTCGAAATCTCAAATCTACCAGGGCTTCCCGCATTGTGCTCCGATGGGCTCGCGCCTACGCGTCGGCGCCTCTGTCCCGATGGGTTCGCGTACGCGTCGGCGCCTATGTGTTCCGATGGATGGGCTCGCGCTTGCGCGTCCGACGCGGGCCGACGCGTAAACCCGAACCCATCGGAGCACACAAGCGCTTCTGTGTTCCGATGGGCTCGCGCTTGGGCGTCGGCGCCTCTGTTCAGGTAGGGCGCATTTGATCGGGGAGGCCTGGCGCTCCCGAGGGGGCCGGTCGCCCCCCCGGCCTCGTGGAAACCTTTTTGTTCGGGCCGTGCTTAGGGCCGACGGTTCTGAGCAGACCGTTGCTTAGGGCCGACGGTTCCAAGCAGACCGCTGCTTAGGGCCGACGGGTTCTGAGCAGACCGTTGCGGAGAACCGACGGTTCGGAACGCAGAAGCGCCTCCGTGTTCTGATGGGCTCGCGCTTGCGCGTCGGCGCCTCTGTTCCGATGGCCTCGCCCTCGCGCGTCGGCGCTTCTGCGTTCGGATGGGTAGGCTCGCGCCTGCGCGCCAGCGCCCCTGTTCAGGCTGAGCGCATGTATTCGGGGGGGCCCGACGTTCCAAGGGTTTGCTTCCCCGCGCCTCCTGGCATTTCCGGGGGAATCCCATCAGCCCTCTGGGCGTCGAAGGTAGAGCGTTTCCTCTTACACCCCTCCTTCTTCCCCTTCGGGCAGGGGTTTACCACTGTTCCCTATTAAAAAACATCCCCTCCCCCAGGCGACTGGTAGCCAACCAGGAACCAGGAGGGACCCCCCCCCACCATCCTTTGCAAAAAACCATACAAAACACACTCTGCCTCCAAATTCGGAGCATGCGCAGCCAACCCGATGCGGCCTCCCCCCACCATCCCTTTCAAAAAACCATGCAGACTCAACTTGGCGGCGGCGTCGGCTGCGTCGGCTGCGTCGGCTGCGGCGGCTGCGGCGGCTGCGGCGGCTGCGGCGGCGGCGGCGGCGTCGGCTGCGGAGGCTGCGGCGGCGGCGGCTGCGGCTGCGGCGGCGGCGGCGGCGGCGCAGGCGGCGGATTGGCCCCCCAGTAGCTGCCCATCCAAAGACGACTGCTGAATATGCTGCGGCTCGGGCCAGACTCAGGTGCCACGTATGTGTTGGGAGGACGGGTGGGAGTGAACGAGACGGCCTGCGGGCGGGGAGGGAATCTTGATCACCGTTCCCTATTAATAAACACCCCCTCCCCCAGGCGACTGGGGGCCAACCAGGGTCCATGACGACACCCCCCCACCATCCCTTGCAAAACAACAATACAAAACACACTCTGCCTCCAAATTCGGAACATGCGCAGCCAACCCGATGCGCCCCCCCCCACCATCCCTGTCAAAAAACAATACAACGTACACTTGGCGGCGGCGGCGGCTGCGGCGGCTGCGGCTGCGGCGGCGGTGGCGGCAGCGGCTGCGGCGGCGGTTTGGCAGCGGGGGGCGGCGGCGACGTCGACGTCGACGTCGGCGGCGGCGGCGGCGGCGGCGGAGGCGGATGCGGCCCCAGTAGCTGCCCATCCCAAAACGACTGCTGCATATGCTGCGGCTCGGGCCAGGCTCGGGTGCTACGTATGTGTTGGGAGGGCGGGTGGGAGTGAGCGAGACGGCTTGCGGGCGGGGAGGGGGTCTTGACCCCTCCCCCTACTCCCTCCCCTGGACCTGGACGGTGCGGTCCGCGGGTCGTTGGGGCGTCCAAGATGGCCTCGGCGAGGAAACCAAAATCATTGATTTTACTAAGGTATTTGCTCCATTTTGGCCTCCTGGGGGGGCAACACCAATTCCCCCCCTTTTGTTGATAGATCTCCTCCAAGATGGCCCCGAGAAGCGCCCAGGAGGCCCCAAGAGGTCCCAAGATGGCCCCAAGATGGTCCCAAGAGGCCCCCAGGAGGCCCCCCAAAGACCCCCAAGAGGCCCCAAGAGACTCCCAAGAGGCCCCAAGAGGCTCCCCGAAATACGCAAGAGGCCCCCCAAACCGCCAAGAGGCCCCCAAAACGACCCAAGAGGCCCCCAAGCTCGCCATTGTCCTCTCCTCCTCCTCCTCCTCCTCCTCCTCCTCCTCCTCCTCCTCTTTTTCTTCCTCCTCCCTCCTCCCCCTCCCTCTCCTCCTCCTCCTCCTTCTCCTCCTTCTCGTCCTTCACGTCCTCGCCCTCTTCCATCTCCTCCTCCTTATCTTCCTCCTCGTCCTCCTCCTCCTCCTCCTCCTCCTCCTCCTCCTCCCCCTCCTCCTCCTGCTCCTCCTCCTGCTTCTCCTCCTCCTCCTCCTACTTCGACGACTCCTCCTACATCCTCCCCCTGTTGGGGTATATGGCGGCTTACCCCGCCCTTTGTTCTTCTACATGCTCCCCCGCTTCCCTCATCACCTCCACTCCCCTGGGGCTCATTTCTGGACGGGCTGGTGGGGATACTTTTTAATCCGCGGCCACAGGCGAGCGCGCCGGCGGCGAGTCAGGTCAAAGCGGGCTACGCAGAGACAAATTAAGCAAAGGCAGCGCGAACTGGCTACGACTAACGCAGCAAGCCGAAGCCTCACGCGGCGGCCCAAAGGGGGGCGGGTGGCAGGAGAGACTGAAACTGAGTCGAACTGCCAGCGTGCTATTATGCAGGGCGTCGGAAGCACCAGGAAGTCGGGAGAGACGATGACCAAGGTCAACTCCGTAAATTAAGGCATGGAACCGAACCTCGAGCAACTGCGTGGGCACCAGGGTGGCCGCGGCAAAAGAACCGCTGGTCGAGGTGGAATTGAGAAATGCAATGGCGAGGCCCCGGACGTCAGCGTGAGCGCGAGAACCAGGGTGGCCCGAAGGACCGTCCACTGGTGGGGGTATTTTTTAATCAGCGGCCGCAGGCGAGAGCGCCGGCGGCGAATCCAGTCAGAGCGGGCCGCGCAACTACGAATTAGGCGCAAGGGAAGCGCGGGAAGAACAAACAGAGCGAGGGGCGAGGCGACAACTAAGCACGGCCGAGGCCTCAAATGGGGGGCTGCCGGGACTGAGCTGAGGGGGGTTGCCGGCGTGCACAGCTGCAAGTCAGTCGGAGGCGTCGCGCGTCGGAAAGTCAACGACGGCCAGGGACAACTCCGAGAGAGAAAACGTGACACCGTACCTCAGACGACTGCGTGGGCACCAGGGTAGCCGTGGCCAACGAGACGTCGGTCGAGGTGGTGAAGAGAAATGCGAAGGCGAACTGGTGGGGATACTTTTTTAATCAACGGCCGCGGGCGGAAGCGCCGGCGGCGTGTCAAGTCGAAGCGGGGCGCGCCGCAGACTAATTCACAGCAGAACTGGGGCGCAGTGCTGCCAGAGTGCGCATGCAAGAGGCCGAGGCGGACATGGCAAGATAAACGCGGGAAAAATCAAACAGAGCGACGGGCGAGGCGGCAACCAGGCGAGGCCGAAGCCTCGGGCGGGGGCTGCCGGGAGCAACTGGCGGGGACGCGCGAAGCGTTTAGAATTTCAGCCGCCGGGGCGCACCCCCCCGGTCAACATCGTTGTGTGTCTTGGGCCCTGGCTCGCCTGAAGGTGGCCGGGCTCCTCGCAATCATTCGAGCTTGCGCCTGGCCGCCATTCGCGAGAACGCCCCGAAACGAACGCAAAAAAACAAAACCGTTTGCAATCGCCCCTCGCGGCGCCGACGACGACGGCGGCGGCGTCGCCGCGCCCCCCCCTGCTACTCCTGTTGAGCGGGCGCAGACGACGCGGCCTCGCCGCGCACCGCGCGAGCGTGGAAACGGCAGAAAAAAAACAACAAAGGGGAGATGGGGGGGGGGGCGCGGGGGGGGGGGGGGGGGGCGGCCGAGGCAGGCCCGCGACCCCCCGAAATCCCGGCGGGGGCGCGGCCAGAAGCGAACGCGCGCCAATAACGAGGGGCAAACGCGCGCCCCCCCCGAAGAACCCCATGCCGGGGGGCCCGCGTTCAAGTTCGCCCCGGGACCCCGCCCAAAAGAAAGGGTAATGGGGAAAACGCCCGGGGCCCCAAAACGAAAACGGGTGCGATTTTCTGGGGGCAAGGTGAAGCAGAGGGCGGCTACGCCCGAGGGCAATAATACAACTTCAGTTGCAGGGGCTTCGCAAAGTTCCCCATGGGAAACCGTTTGAACACGAGGGCGCAACCCTTCCTTCCACGGGAGTTTCTCCGGGCCAAGAGGAAGCGCGCCAGGGAATAGACGAAGAGGCAGCGCAGGCAACAGCGTAACCAGGAATGCGATGTCCATGCCCCCCTCGAAAAAAAAAGCAAGCATCGACAATTTGGTGTGTCCTGGCGAATCCAGCCGCGCAAAACAAGAGCGATCAGAGACGCGAGACAATGGGGAGACAGAAATGCCCAACGCATGCAACGCCAAGGGAAGAGGTCCAAGGACGAAGCCAAGGAGCTCTAGATGTACATGGCCCGCCTCAACGCACCAGCTTTCCCCGATGCAAGATGCCGTCGTTCGGCCTCCGCGCGCCGTGGCGCGGGAGGTCTCAGCAGCCAGTTATAAGTCTGCCGTTGGCTTCAGGACCCCGCGGGCGGCGCCTCGTGCGTGCGTGGCCAGGGCCGCTGGGGTCTCGGCCCTTGCTCGGGCGCCAATGCCAGCCGCGTGCCCGGCGAGCCGACGACGCCCGGCGCATGTTGCGAAGACGTCTGGGCGCGACCGCCACGATCGGGACTTTTGACGCCCGCTCGCCTGACAAGAACCGAACTTGCGACGCCCTCTCGCCGGGCGAGAAGGCAAACGGCACGGCCGACTATAACACCAAGTGTTGCACCGCTGTGAATCGCCGCGGATCGCGCGAGCTCAATCTCGCAACGCCATCGCTCAAGGCGCCAACTCGAAAAGATTTCTACGGCGCTATGAACACGCCGAGCGTCGTTTCGGGCGCGGCGTGGCACGTCGCTTCGGAGGCGGACCTCGGCGAGCACTTCGCGTTGGGTTTCCCCCGCGCGATGTTGAAAGACCTCGGCGAGCGCTTTGCGTTTGGTTTCCCTGGCGCAGTCGAGGGGGGCCCAAGCGGGCGCTCAGCGCCAGGTTTCCCCGGCGCGCGGGGTAGCGATCTGGCGGGGCGCTTGGCGCCGGTTTCCCCCGTCCCTGGGTTCCCCCGACGCCGAGCTCCCCAATCGCAAGAGCGCGCGCGCCCGCTCTCTCTCCGCCCGCGCCCCGCGCGCCGCTCGGGGCCGCGGGCCCGCCGCGGTGGCGGTGCCCTACCTTTGAAATCTATAAGGGGCTTGCTGGGCCCCCGCGGGGGCGCGTCTCCCCGCGCGGCTGAGGCGGGCCGCTCGGCTGTGCTCGACCCGTGCAGTGTGCCTGTCCTTTCCGCTTGAAGGCCGAGGCGGACCGTTCGGCGCCTCGTCGCCGTGCTGGGCCAGTGCGGCTTCCCGGGGGCGAGAGGGCTGGGGGGCTGCCATTTTGGCGGGCTTTTGCGGCCTCGTCTCCGCTGCAGCCCGCGCGCGCAAAAATGCGCTCGCCCCCGCGCCTGCAACCCCCGCCCTTGCGACGCCGGCATATTGGACCGCGCCTTCCTTCGCGCTGCGGTTTGGGGCGCTTGCCTGTCGCGGCAGACTCCCCGCAGAACGTGCGGCCCCCGCGTTTGCCAGTCGACCCCGTGGCATTTTTTCTGCGCGCGCTCTCGGCGACGCCGCCGGAGTGCGCGCGTCTTCTCGGGCCCATTCGCCGCGCGCCCCTCTTCTTGCCGACGTGAAGCGGCAGTGCGGCCCCTGTCCGCTGACGCCGCTTCCCTGCGTGCCGATGGCAATCGCTGTCTCTCCGGGAGTTGGGCGCGCTCGCCCCAGAGCCATTCGTAGCTCTTGATAGGGTCGCCTCTCTCTAACCTCTAATATGCCCCCATGTCGCGCTCGAAGTCGCGATGGGATCCTATATGCGTTCTGAGCAGGGATTCGGGGATGGGCGACTCCTGTCGGGTTGGCCCCCCCAGAGGGCGTAGCCCCAATGTGCCGTGAACGCGCTGGGGTGTTATGCTCTTTCATTGCGGCGGCGCTGGCGCGGGCGAAATCAATGATTCAGCCGTCTGCTTCGACCAGCCTGTGCCGATCCAAGATCGCCAAAACAACTTGCCGCCCTTTGGCGAGCCAGTCGTTGGTCGCAGCTTCTTCCTTCCGCGTGTTCACTCTCCTCCTGGGGCTGTCATTTCTGGGGATGTTGCTGCGCGCTGTGGTTATGTCCCATATCGAGTGCATCGGACTTGCCGCTGTCCGCGCGGGGCTCGCGCGTTGTTGCGGCATCCTCGACCGCGCGAAGCTGCGCGAGGAACTTGTCTGGTCTGCCCGAGGCCGAGCTCGTCGTCCGACGCGTTGCCTGCCTCCACTATCGGATGTGCGGCGCAGAAGGTGGGCTTTTGCATTGTGCCTGTTCGGCCTCTCTGGGCGCGCGGTTTCCGGCCGTCTTCGCGCGCTCGCCGGGGCAGGGCAAACTTCCCTCCGCAGCGCGCCGTCGCCCCGTCGGTCGTCGGCGGCAAGTTCGCGGTTCGCCTGGCTGCCGCGCCTCGGGCTGCGGGCCCCCAAGTCCGCGGGTTGGACTACCGCGGCTGGTGCTCCTGGCATCGCTTCGGCGGCGCATCCTTGCGCGCCGACTCAGCGGCGCCCTTCCCCCTCTCGGACGTCGACCTGGCGACGCGGCGCGCCCTCTCCCGCAGTTTGCGAGGCTGGTGTTCTCGAAGCGCCGCTGACGGCTCCACCGCTGGCTTTCTTCCTCCCGGGACTTCGCCGCCGGGTTCCTGTCCCGGGCGCGCCTTTTCCTGCGCGTCCACTTCGGCGCCGCCTGATCCCTTGGCTTCGCCCTCTCCTGGCCGCGTGATGCCCCGCCTTCTTCCGCCTTGTTTCTGCGAATGAAGGCTGTGCGCGTCCCGCTTAGCTTTCAGCGGAAGAGGTTCGCTCTCGCCCTGCAGATCAAAAGCTGTTCGGCTCTGTGGTTTGTTTGCCATTTTTTTGTTGCCGCGTCCGAGCTGCTCCTTCCGCGGCGTGATCCGTCGCTCGCGACTGGGCGATCCGCCGCCCGCGCCGCGGGGCGCGTCGACGAAGGGCGGGGGCGGCGCGTGTTTCTGTCGTTCGTCGCGGCCCGGATAAGTGTTCGGGCCCACTGGGCCATTATAGGCGCGGCGTGTTCGCGATGGCCAGGGTTCTCAGAATCGGGTGCGACGTTGCCGCCGTGACCCTGCTGGCGCAGTCTTAGTCGCTGGCCACCTTCAGCGCGCGCAGCGTCATATTGCCCCGGCGCAATTCGCCGGGGTGCCGCGCGCGCGGCGCCGGGCTTTCCCAGGGCAGCCATGCGCGCGGGGGGTGCGGGGACGCTTCGCGTTGGTGCCATCGAGGACCGACCTGCCCCTCATCTCCTCAGGTCGCGGCGCCCTCGTCACTGGGCTCGCGCGCTTCGTGACTGGCGATGCGCGCGTAACAGAGATCGCAGAGAACCGTCTCTCCGACTCATTTCGGTAATTGCCGCTCCTTTGTTGATCGCATCGACCAACTTATCCGACCTGGCGCAATCAGCGCCTGCCTCATTTCTACTCGTCCTATCCAGGCTCATGGCGTTTCATCGTCTTCTGACTCTGGAGCTGGTCACTGTAGTCGGAAGCTATTTGTTCGCATGTCTCCAATCTTTCGCGCGCGTCTCTGGCCCGTTCTTGCAGGTCCACTCGCGCTGTTTTGCGCTCTGAGATTGCGTCGTTATTTGCAGTGGCTTGACCGTCTATTCGATTTACCTGCTCTTAGAGAGCAGCTTCGGCCATCATGTGCAGCTCGCGATTCCTGCCTCTTTTTTCCTTCTGACCTGCTCCAGCTCTGTTGTTGGCGAGCTGTTGTGCTCGCAGGGATCCGACTTCTGTCTGGACTTCCTGCGGCGTGTTATCGCGCTGCTGACCGATGAGTTCATTGCCCTCCTGCTCGATTCAACCATATTGAGCCGTTGGCCCCGTGCCGTGAGCTGTTTGTGAAGGTGGGCGTGGCTACTCTGTCTCTGTTGCTGCCCTTGCGCATGGCCCATGGCGCTCTGTGTCGCGGGGACTTCGACAGCAGCGCAGGCTTCGGCGTCGATCGCTGGGCGGACCGTTTGTGGTTGACTGGCCAAGTGGGCCATCGCGCAAGCTTCTCCTGCAGCGGCCCGCGCTCGCCAGTCGCCGTGCTCACGGTTTGCTTTGAATGGGCTGCGCAGGGCCTGGGGGCAATCTCCCAATTGCTCTTGAAGAGCTATCTGTTGTTGTCCGATTCGCTCCTGCCAGGCAATTTGCGCATTCAGCGCGGGCGCATCGACTCCGCGCTCGTTCGCATCTATTCGGCGCTTGACGTGGCGCGCGCCGGCTCGACGCTCATCAACTTGGTCCGCGTCAGTTCGGCGCTCATCGCCATGGATCACGTAAAATCTATGCTCGCTGGTATGTGATCCTCAAGGCGGTCGTGAGGTTTGTGCCTGTTGCGCGCTCTCGCTCGCCCTGGCTGACATTGCTGTTCGGTTTCGTTCTGGCGTGCGGGGGTGTGGCATTTAGTGCGCCCGCTGTGCTGGCTCTTCCAAGTGCATCCTGGACGCGGCCGGCTCCCGCGGCGCCATGTTTCCCTGTCGCGACGCCCGCGGCGCCAGTTTGCCCAACCGCGACGCCTGCGGCGTCGAGTTTCCCAAAAGGCAATGGCACCGCCATGCGGGGCGCCCACGCGCTGCGGCGTATCGACGTTAACTATCTGCGATTGGAAAAGAAAAGCATTTCCATCGACAATCGTTCGATCCGCCCCAGCCGCGGCGGCGACAGCTGACCGCTCGCACGTCGTGGCACGGCCGTCAGCGGCCCCTTCCACCAAGAGAAGTGTCCGAGATCGTGGCCTCAAGATTCGCAGCTGGCCAGACCGAGGTGCTCAGATTGATAGCCTGCGTTCGCACAGGTGCAGCGCGCTAGCAGGCACCGCTTCGCGCTCCGTTTGGTAAATACCCCTTGTCAAATGCTTTATGTATCTTGGGCCCTGGCACGCCTGTGAAAGCGGCCAGGTTTTCGGCAGTTTTTCGAACTGGCGTCAGACCGTGATTTGCGAGGAAGCCCCGAAAAGAAAATTACTCCCACGGTAGGACCCCGCACGAGAATCTGATGACCTTGCCTGGGGATCTCCTCCTGCCCCCTCCCTTTTCCCACCTACTCCTGCCTCCTCCTTCTCCTCCTCCTGCTCCTCCTCCTGCCTCGACCCCTGCCTCCTCCTCCTCTTGCTTCCTCCACCACCTCCTGCTCCTCTTTTTCCTCCTCCTCCTCCTTTTCCCTCTCCCTCTCCTTCCTCCTCCTCTTCCTCTTCCTTCTTCTCCTCCTCCCCTCTCCCTCCTCCTCCTCCGCCTCCTCCTCCTCGTCTCCACCTTCCTCCCCATCTTCCTCCTCCTCCTCCTCCTCCTCCTCCTCTTCCTCCTCCTCCTCCTCCCGCCTCCTCCTTTTGCCTCTTGCCTCCTCCTGGGGCCTCCTGGGGCTTTCCTTCTGGGCCTCCCGGGACCTCCTGGGGCCTCCTAGGGCATTCTTCCTCCTCTTCCTCCTCCTCCTCTTCCTCCTCGTACTCCTTTTCCTTCGTTTTGCTTAAGGTTTTCCTGAAGTTATGGCTTTCCTCTGGAAGGGAGGAGGAGGAGGAGGAGGAGGAGGAGGAGGAGGAGGAGGAGGAGGAGGAGGAGGAGGAGGCTTCGCGCAAAAATCTATAAGCCGCGGGGGTCCGAAACCGAACTGGAACCCATTTTCCATATCCAGCTGCGTGCGGCAAGTCCTGCCGCCGTGCCAGCCCAGCATGTTGGTAGGCCTCTTGGAGCTTCCATGGACCTCGTGGGCTCTTTGGGCCTCTTGGGGGCCTCTCGGGGCTCTTTGGGCCTCTTGGGGGTTCTTGGCCTCATGGGGCCTCTTGGGATTCTTGGGGCCAGTCTAATCTTGAGGGGTTCTCTGGGGCCTCTTGGGGCCTTTTCCTTTGGGGTCGGGCATGGGCCGTGGCCCGCCCCGCTGCGCCGATCGTGTCAGGATGAAACAATGCTGATGAGATGCTGCAGCGCCCACTCTAAAGAAAATGCCTCTGTGTGGAATGCGGACTCAGTTTGGTGCAACAGCCAACCCCGCCGCACTCGAGCTTCATACTTGCAGCTAGTGCTATCTGGAAAACGGAGCGCCGCCAAGAACGTCATTCCCATGGCGCCCGCCCCCTTGTTCCGGAAGCCGCCGTCGACGCTCAGCCGCCCATCAATATTGCCGTCTGGATGGCTGGCCGGCCAATCCGTCCAACAAGCTTCTGCTCCTGCATCCAAGGCCGCATTGGCTGCATGATCCGCCTGATTGTTGTAGTCCCGGGGGGTCCACACCGTCTTGGGGCCGTGATTCATGGCCTCTTGGGGCCTCTTGGGCCTCTTGGGCCTCCTGGCAGCGCCTTGGGGGCGCCTCGGGGGCTCTTGGACGCTCACTGGGCCGTCTGAGTGCGTTATTGGACCGTCGGGGCTCTTTCGGAATCCGTGTTGGGGGCCCCACCAGGTCGTCTTGCTTGCTCTACTCTGGAGGCGGGGGGGGGCCCACTGGGCGCGGCCGAGAGTTTCTTCTTCTTCTTCTTCTTATGTTTCTTCTTCTTCCTCCTTCCCGTCGTATTCTTCTTCCTCCCCCTCCTCCTCTTCTTCCTCCTCCTCCTCCTGCGGGAGGGGGCGTCGGCAACGAGTGTGCCGACGTTCTCGCTGTTAGAGCTGCCCGAGCCAATTGGAGCCAATTCGCTGTTGATTTGTTCCCGAGACTGATCGTAGGGACGCCGAAGCGGCGCTGATCTGTAGACTGGCGCAGAGAGCTCTAGAGGAGTCAGTCCAAGCCAATACTTGAACCGCGTCTCGCCCTGAGCGCCCCGAGGTCCCTCTCGTCCCCGTGCTGGCCCGAGCTCTCAAAACGTTCGCCCACGAGTGGCGGAAGATCGGGCCCAAGTCTTTGTATTTGGCTTGCTCTCGATTCGAGACGAGAGACTCGATCAAAGCTGCCGCCTTCAGTCGTTGCCGGGCTCGGCCAGTTGGAGATCATGTGATTCCCCTCTGTGGGCCCCAGGTTACAGGAGGTCAGAGCCTCCATCCCAGCCATCGCTTGAACTTCTGGGGGCGTTTCGGTCTCACGCCTTGCACTGTGTGTGTTAAGACCGAGGCTCTGGACCCTGGGTGGTTAGCCAGCAAGTGTTTCCCCATCCCAGAGGGGGCCCATAATCTCAAGCGCATTTCCCCACCCTGGGGGTCCGCCCAAGCACGTTCGCGACGCAGAGCTCGCCCGCCTCGCGCTGCCGCTGCCAGCGCAGCAAGACCGCCGCGGGGAGGGTGGGGCGTCGTCCAGTAATCACGATCAGTTCGTTTGATCTTCTCCCCTTTCAGACTTCTGCTCCCTTTCATGCTCGCATTCCTCGCATTCCTCCTGGAGGGGGCGGACATCGACGGGGACGTGAGAGGGGGGAGGAGGAAGACGACGAGGAACATGCAGAGGGCTGTTGGGGGGGGCACAAGAGGGGGAATCAAGGGCCAGATGAGCGAAAAAACCGAGTATTAGATTCAATGGAAGTGCCAATGTCACGACTATGTAGGGTCACCATCGGGACACCCATTGGAACACCATTGGAACATCAATCGGGGCACCATCGGAACACCATCGGGACACCATTGGAACACTATTGGAATACCAATCGGGGCACCATCGGAACAGCATCGGGACACCATTGAGACACCATCGGGACACCATCTGGACACCACGTGGAGAGCATTGGGACACCACGTGGACACCCATTGGGACACCATCGGGGCACCATGTGGACACCGCGTAAACACCAGGTGGGCACAATGTGGACACCAACGAGACATAACGAAACAACATGTGGACCCTTTATGGGCAGCATGACCATCGGGACATCATCGAGACACCATCGGGACAGCATCGGGACAGCATCGGGACACCACCAAGACACCATCGGGACACCAATCGGGACACCAATCGGGACACCACGGGGACACCATCGGGACACCAACGAGACACCATCGGAACAACATCGGGACACCACTGGGACACCACCAACACCCCATCGGAACACCATCGGGGCACCGCGGGACACCGCGGAACACCACGGAACACCAGCGGGACGCCATCCGGGCACCAACCGGGACACCACGGGGAGACCATCGACAAACTACCAGGACACCATCGGGACACCAATCGGGACACCACTGGACACCACGGGCCACCATCGGGACACCACGGTGGGACACCGCGCGGCCACCGCTCGCCACGCGGCCAGGGGGGCGGACTTCTGTCCCTGCAGCGCCCTAGCCAAAAGAGGAGGATTCCTTCCTCTCGCCCACCCACGCGGCTTCGCCTCGCCCGCACGCACGACACGAACCCGAAACCGAAACCGACTTCTAGGTAGGGGGCTCTCCGTTCCACATCAATTTTATCCCCCAGCCGTCGATGTCGTTGTCTGCCCTTCGATGCGCCTTCGATCCCACTCCCCCCCAGGGTCCTCCGCCTCCTCCTCGCGCGGCCTCTTGCCGCCTCTGGCGTCCCGCGGGCCCTGCTCTTCCGCCTTCACCTCGGCGGCGTCCTCCTGCGAGCGGCAGCCGCAGGAGAGCGGGTGTCGCCGGGGAGGAGGGGGGGGAGGCGCGTGGGCGTCGCAGCCACATGAGGGCGGATGCCTCCAGCCGAGGTGAGCTGCTCCTCCGCGACACCTTCGCGAGCAGCACGTCTCCGTGAGCTCAGTGTGCGTGAGTCACGGTGGAGTTGCGCGCCAGCCGTGCATGCCAATGGTGGAGAACACCCAGCCCCCCCGCGCGTTGCGAACAATAATACGTCGGAGTCCATTTTTGCAAATTGTCTGCCTCGGGGGCCTCTTGCGGGGCCCCGGGGTCGTAAACAAAAACGGCCCATGATAAAAAGTCGTCCCCTGGAAAGGTGTTGAGACCTCTGGGGGCTCACATGACAACGCAACTTAGGGCTGCCAGGAAACGCAAGGATGGGCGTCCGTCGAGGCATTCGCGGCGCTCTCCAGCCGCTCTCCCAGCAGGGCGGGAGGCGAGAGGGAGATATGTACAGTCTGCCAGGAAGCCGCCATATACAAGCCGCGAGCAGGGTGCATCGACGAGCGGTCGGTGGGCCCAGGGTCGGTGTAGGTGCTTTCCTCGCCAAGCCAGGAGGGACTGCCAAAACTTCTACACTGGTCCTGGCCCTAGCATCGGCCTGGCCAGGGTCGCAGTATAGGTATACCCAGACCTCTGTCGCATTTTTTTTCACCACGTGGACCCCCAGACGTCTAGATCCACTCCCAGGGGCCATATTTTGCCATCCCGACCGGCGCCTTTTGCTGACGGTACCAAGCCTTCCGTAGTTTTCTACGCGACCCGAGAAGGTTACGGTAACTGGCGTCGAAGGGTCGATCCTATACCTGGGTCCGTAGGCAAAAAGGCGAAGGAGGAGGAGGTTAGCTACTCCTTTTCCTGGGCGCTGCGCAGAGAGCAGCGCGGTATGTATGCCAATGCCAATACCTGAGCCGATACGTTAGCGGTATAGGATGAAATAATGGTGAGATGAGCGGACTTCACACCCACAAGGGTGGGAGGGCGCTATGGGGAACACCTTCTGGGGCCTGCCTGCGCCGCCTCGGGATGGGAGATCCTGCCCGCCGGCAGACGGGTCCGTGTCAGATGGGACAGGATGAGGAGAATGACGAGGACGAGGACGACGGGGGGGGGAGAGGAGGAGGAGGAGGAGGAGGGGAAGGTGGAGGAGGAGGAGGAGGAGGAGGGGAAGGTGGAGGAGGAGGAGGAGGAGGAGGAGGAGGAGGAGGAGGAGGAGGAGATGAGGAGGAGGAAAGGTGGGTCGGAGGGGAAACGAGGTATTCGGGCAGTGTTGGTTGTTATTTTTGGGCACATCTGCGGACCTCCTGGGAGGTGTGGAGGCCTCCAGGGGAAGTGGAGGAGGAGGAGATGGAGAAGGAAGAGAAGGCCCAGGAAAGGGATACTGGAGCAGGAATAAGAAGTTTTTACTTGTCGACGCTCGTGACGCTCGTGCTCCAGTGCAGAGCTTCTTGCAAATCCTACGTGGCCTGGGGGACGCCCCGAATCGCAACAAGGCCACTGAAGTTTGTCTAATGTATTCTCATGCTGAAGTTTCTTATGTTTCTCATGTCGCGTATCATTCTGTTCGAGCGTCTGCATCGGTACGCCGATGTGATTGTCCTGCCCTGCTGTGCCCTGCGGTCCGCTCTGACGAGGAGAACGATGTGGCTGCTCCTATACACTAGTGCCGACCGAATCCTTCATGTCCTCGAGCTGATGATGCCGTTCATGCTTTTGCTTATCCTGAAACTTGCCCTTCTTCGAGCACCCCCCTGCTGATACCGCTGCGGGGCCTCGATGCTTGACCTCGAACTGGGCAGGCTCGATGGCGGTCTGGATTGACATGCCGCTTCTCTGAGCTTCCTTGGCGTACGCTCTGGCTTGGTCGAGTTCCTGGATTGTGTCCTCGGACATGCGGCCTGCGCTATTCCATTTACATGGGCGTGGCAAACGCCCGAAACCCGCGGTGAGCGCTGCCATGGCTGCCCCACCACTGGGTCTGAGAGTTCCGGCCGTTCTACTAATGAACCCCGTGCTCGAGGCACTTGACATGTTGTTGCTGCTGTCTCTGGACGTTGCTGAACAAACCCTGTGCTGCAAGCTGCCGAGCTTTACGAACCTCTCCGTGCTGACGTCGGATCTTCCCCTTGAGGAGGCGCGTGGCCCTGCTGTGGCGAGGCCGTGCAATCATCAAGAGACCCGCACGCCACTTCCGCCCACTGCTCGTGATTGCGCGAACGCACGCTTTGAGCCAACCATGACTGCAACGATAACAGGCACGGGGGAGGGTGAGATAGGGAGGAGGCAAGGAGGGAGGGAGTGAGGAGCGAGGAGGGAGGCGGGAGGGGGGACCAGGAGGACTGGCGGACGGACAAGCATCTGCGGCAGGCGCGTCCCAGAGGAGGGCCCGCTCGAGTCCACCAGGGCGCGGTGTGGCAGGCCGCAGCCTCGGCAAGGAAATCAAAACACCATCCTCGTGACACGTGCCCAGACCACTGGTGACTCGGAATTCGCTCTGAAGGATTCTCGCAATTCGGCATCTGGGGGCCGTCTGCAAGCCCCTTCGAACAAAAACCGCTCAGGATGGAAAGCTGCTCTCAGGGAAGGGGTCGAGATCTTCAGGGGCCAACGACTCGAAATAATCGAGTCGACGGAGTTCCGTGTAAGCGGACTCATGCCACCCACGCCGCTCGCTGTTGCAAGCAACCCGTGCCCAGCGTAAGCTGTGCGCCTAAATGTTATCGTGCCTGTGTCGTCTTGAGGCGACCGTTGCTCTAACCGTATTGTGTTCTCGATACGGAAGGTTGTCGCACGGGCCCTGGTCGCGACATCAGGTGCACCGAGTTCTCGTCTGACCTCAATGGTCCGAACTTTTGTCCCAAGCGACCCATGTGGGTATTCTGCGCACTATTTATGCGGAAAACGCGCCACAGTCCAGACGACAGGCGACAGACCTCATCTGCGCAATCCCAGGGCCCTCCCCTCCCCCGTTCGCCCCCGCGTGCTGTCCTGCTTCACCTCGCGCTTCTCCTGTTTGGCCCCCAGGGTGAACGAATCGCGGTCCGTGAAGGCCTCCGACTTGATCTCGGGCTTCACCTCCGTCTTCACCTCCTGGGGGCCGCCAGTCGTTGTTCCCCCCGATCTCCTTCCTGCCCCTCCCTCCTGTGTCCCCCTCTCCTCTCCTCTCCTGTCCTCTCCTCTCTTTCCTCTTGCTCATTCTCCTCCACGTCCGCTCAGTATATGGCGCACACGCATAGTTCGCAGCAGCAACCCAGGAACTCATGAGCAATGAATGCAGTTGTAGTGGTAGTGACCGTAGCAGTAGAAGTAACCAATATTGCTGATGTGACTGGTCCTCCACCCTATCTCGTTCTTGAAAATTAGTCCTCCCGGTCTTAACACGTCCTCCTCCTTTTGTCCTTGAGGCGCTGCCACAGCCTGGTGCCCATGGGCGCTCGTCGACAGGCAGGCGAAAGCTCCGCCTCCTTCGCCTCCGCCGCCTCCTCCTCCTCCTCCTCCTCTCCTCCTCCTCCTCCTCCTCCTCCTCCTCCTCCCTCCTCCTCCTCCTCCTCCTCCTCCTCCTCCTCCTCCTCCTCCTCCTCCTCCTCCTCCTCCTCCTCCTCCCCCTCCCCCCCCTCCTCCTCCTCCTCCTCCTCCTCCTCCTCCTCCTCCTCCTCCTCCTCCTCCTCCTCCTCCTCCGCAACACTTCTTCTCACTCCTGCTCCGCCTCCGTCCGCATGCTACCAGCAACAGGATCTGGCATCAATGAGCGGAGCTGTTGATGAGGAACATACTAGAAACAAGCGTGTCGCCTGACGAGCATGTCCATTTTCTCTTCTCCCGTCTTCCCTCCCTCCTAGCCGTCCTGGGTCTGGGGTGGGACGGGCTGTGCTGGGCGGGAGGGGCCGGGATGGGAGGCCGGGGGGCCGCCGAGGTTGGCCTGCGCGTCGCCTTTCGCCTCGTCGCCGCGGCCGCCGCCGTTGCTGCCGCCGTCGCCGCCGCCGCCGCCGCGGGCGTCGTCGTCGTCGTCGTCGTCGTCGTCGTCGTCGTCGTCGTGGTGTTCGTCGTCGTCGTCGTCGGCGTCGTCGGCGTCGCCGTCGTCGTCGTCGTCGTCGTCGTCGTCGTCGTCGTCGTCGTCGTCGTCGCCGCCAAAGGCAGGTCGGCTCTCCTCCCTCCCTCCCCCTCCTCTCCTGTCCCCGTCTCCCTCCCTCCTGGCCTCCCTCCCCGTCTTGCCGGGCTGGGCTGGGAGAAGTTGGGATGGGGTGGGCTGGTAGGGACTTCTGTTCTTTCAGGTCTCTGCCTGTCGTTCTCGTGCCCTCGGCGCTCTCAGGGGCCTTCTGCTTCGCGGGTCCGACTGCTTGTTCCTTGCCCTCGGAGGTCTCCGGAGGTTCTCGGGGGGCTTTCTGGTGGCTTGCTTTCGTCGCCTGGGGAGGCTGGTGGGTAGGTCTGGGGGCCCCTCGGTGAGCCTCTTGATGTCTTCGGCGAGGTCCTGGCGGCCTCTGAGGGCGGCGCGCGGCTGTCCTCCGAGGCCGCTGGCTGGCTTCGGAGGCTTCTGGATGGCCTTCGGGCGTCCTCGGGATCTCCTGGGGGCGCGCGGAGCTTCCGGGTGCCCCCGATCGCCGTGCCGTGCTTCTGGCGGCTCCTGGAGGTCCCCGCCTGCCCTCGGAGATCCTCCCCGGTACTTGTAACCATTCTATTTTTCTTGATTTAGAAATCTTCTCCCAGGGCCCGCACCTTGTTCTTTTTCCAGGGACAACGAGGTGCTACCAAACTGCGCCCCTAGCCCCCGGTTTACAGCAACAGCGGCTCCCGCCTGATAGTCCCTCACAATGTATTCCCAACTCGCGCTCTCGCGCGGGACTTCCTCACAATGCATGCAGAAATCGCGCTCTCGTGCCCAACGACAATCAGGAGTCATGCTCTCGCTGTGGATTTCCTCACGATTTATTAGGGAATCGCGCTGTCGCTCGACACTTCCTCGCGATTCATACGGGACGCACGCTTCAGCATCCCGCCTGCTCGACCTGGCCGCCCGGGCCCGCCTTCCCGACCCGCCTGTTAGGGTGTACCCGCCCGATCTGCCCGTCTGCTTCTGCCACGTGTTTTCTGCTTCTAGCCCACCCATCCTGCTACTGTCGATCGTGCTCCATCCTCCTCCCTCCCCCTTGTCCCTTCCTTCCATCCGTCATCTCTTCCCCTGCCTTAGGGGCTGCACGAAATCCGCCGGCCCCTTTGTGGGGCCACCAGGCTGTAGGACGAAGTGTACTGCTCCCTGCACCAGTTGCAGTTTCAAGTCTCCAAGGTTACAATCCTGCTGTCTGCTTCCTACTGTAGATTGTTGAAATCCGCGCGAGGTCGGGAGCCCCAAACCGCCCGTCTGCCACGCCCAGATCGCGTTGCCCGAAATCCTGGGGGGGCGTGGGACATGTCAAGATCTCTAAGATTCGCGCCAACGATGCCATAATCTCTCGTACATTACACAATGTTCGCGTCCCCGAGGCCACACACCCTGGAAAACTATACAAGTTTTGCATCCCCGAGGCAACGCCCCCTTGTAAATTACTCCAGTTTCGCGTCTCCGAAACCATCAACCTTCGCAAGTTACGCCGTATTCGCATTGCCGAAGCAAAAAATGCTCCAAGGCGCCCGAAAATGGCTCCAAGATGGCCCAAAGAGGCTCCAAGAGCGTTCCAAGAGGCCTCCCGAGAGAGCCCCGAGTCCAAACTCGCAGATTTAACATAAGGTTTTTGAAGGATTTTGGCCTCCTCGCATTTTCGGCTTTCCGACGCTCCAAGGCGGCTCAAGAAGCTCCCAAGACCTCCCCAAAACAGACGAAAACGCCTCCAAGAGGCCCCAAGACGGCCCAAGAGGGCTCCAAGAGGGCCCAATAAGCGCTCAAGACGGCCCAAGAGGGCCCAAGACGGCCCCAAGAGGGGCCCAAGCAGGGGACCACTAATCGATCATTCAATCTTTGTGCCCCGAGATGCCCCCTGGAGGCCCCAAGAGGCCGCCACGAGGCCCCAAAATAGACCTCAAGAGGCGCCCAAGCCGCGCCCAAGAGGCACCCGAGAGGCCCCGAAGATACCCCACGAAGCCCCAAGAGGGCCCCAAGAGGCGCCCAAACCGCCTCCCAGATGCCCCCGAGAGGCTCCCCACGACGCCCCAACACATATACAAGAGGCCTCAGACCCACAACCAAGGCACGGTGGCGGGATGGGCCGAAGGCCACTCGGATCCGCCGCCCCCTGTCGATTCATCGCAGGGGTGCCTGGCGTGCCGAATGATATGGCTTTTGGATTTGGTTCTTTTTCCGAAAGAGCTTCCCCTGGGGCTTCGGCCCCTTCCAGGAGCTCAATTCCCCACCAAATCCTCCAAGACGGCTCAAGATGGTCTCCAAGATGGTCCAATATGGCCTGCAAGTCCGACAATGATGGTCCAAGATGGCGTCCGAGACGGCGCAAGAGAGTCCAAGACGGCCCAAGACGGCCCAAGAGGCCTTCCAGAGGCCTCCAAGATTGCCCGAGAGGCCTCCAAGAGGTCCTCCAGGAGGGCCCGAAGAGGCCAAACTCATTGATTTTCTGTAGGTTTTTCAATGATTTTGGCATTTGCTTCTTTTCGGCCTTCCGACGGCTCAAGACGGCCCAAGAGGCTCCCACGATCGCCCCAAGATCGCCCACGAGGCCTCCAAGATGGCCCCATGACAGCCCAAGAGGCCCCCAAGACGGCTCCAAGAGAGCCCCAAGACGGGCCAAGATGCCTCCAAGACGCCCAAGATGGCTTCTAAGACGGCCCCGAAGCGCCCCAAGAGGGCCCCAAATCGGCCCAGAGAGGCCCCCAAGACGGCTCCCGACGGCGTCAGACGTGCCAGGAACCCACCAAGATGGCCGAAGTTGCTTCAGATGGCCCAAGACGGCCCAAGAGGCCTCCAAGAGGGCCTCCAGGAAGGCCCGAAAATGCCAAAATCATTGATTTCCCGTGGATTTTTGAAGGATTGTGGCATTTGCTTGTTTTCGGTCTACCGACTGCCCGGGACGGCCCACGTGCCCCCAAAGATCGCCCAAGACGGCCCCAAGAGGCCCCCAAGACGGCCCAAGAGGCCTCCAAAACGCTCAAGATGGCCTCCAAGACGGCCCAAGAGCCCTCCAAGACGTCCTCCAAGAAGGCCCGAAAGAGTCAAAATGGCCTCCAGGCGGCCAAGATGACCTTCAAGATGCCCACGTGTTCCCCGAAGGCTTTCCAAACCGATTCGGGGAACACATGGTCCGATAGCTTGGCTGGTCTGGCTTTAACGTTCGGCCACATAGGCGCTTCCAAAAAGGCAGGGGGCGGCGGTGATTCGCCGTGGGCGTCTTCGATAACGTCAACGTCCGAATATGCGCTGATGATTCCTATCCGCCCCCGCATAATGTTCCCAGATGCGCCAAGGCAGCGCCGAGGCGCACCGATGCGACTCTGAGATATCCCACTCTGATAAAGAGGGGGCTGGTGGCAGGGGGCGAAGCCCTTACGGATACACGTTGGAGGTAAGAAAGATATACCAACAAAGGGCGACGATCGAAGACGAAGAGGGCGGGTATCGAGGGTTGAGTTTTTTACGTGTTGAATGGCACGCGAGCAGATAAGAGCGAACAATATTAAACCGATTGTTGTTGTTGTTGCTGCTGCTGTTGTTGTTGTTATTACTGCTGCTGCCATTGTTGAATCCTCATTCCCCAAGAATAGTTATTGCGGATCCCCTCTCCGTGTTTTTCAATCAAAACGCCCCCCCTGGGAGCTCGCTCATTTTTTTTTTACGAAGGGAAACGTTCCTCCTCAGATTGTGCCCCTGGCCCCCGGTTTGCAACAACAGCAACAACTCCCGCCTGATACGTCTCACAATGAATTGCAAAATCGCGCTCTCGCGCGGGACCGTCTCACAATGTATGCAGGAATCGCGCTCTCGCGTAGGACTTCCTCGCAATTTATTTGGACGCCGCGCCCTCGACATTCAGGAATCACGCCCTCGCTCTGGCCTTCCTCACGCTTTACTCGGGAATCGCGCTATCTCTCTAAACTTCCGTACGACTCATGCAGGACTCACGCTTCAACAACCCGCCTGCTCGGTCGCGTGGGCCCGCCTTCCCGACCCGCCCGTTAGGATCAACCCGCCCGATCAGCCCGTCTGCTTCTGCCTCGTGTTTTCTACTCCTAGCTCCCTCCTGCTAACCTCTCTCGTGCTCCATCCTTATCACTCCCCCTTCCATCCGTCCTCTCTTCCCCTGTCTTAGCGGCTGCACCAATTACACGTGGCAGGTAAGGAAGATATCCCCCCAAGGATGTACGATCGAAGACGAAAAGGGCAAGTATCGAGGGTTTGGGATATACGTGTTGAATGGCACGCGAGCAGGTCAGAGCGAACACTCTTTAAATACTTGTGGTTATGTATATACAAATATATAAAGTTAAACATGTATTTGTTGATGTGCATATATGCACATATAAGCATAAGCTGGCGACGTGTTCCACAAACGTGCACACTCATAATTGCTTTGGACTGTTCTGGAGCAATCGGTACCTCACACCGTTCCGCAATCCCGCCTGTTTGCTTGGCTCCGCCAGCGGACCATCTAAAGCATGCGCCAAGAAGTATGCCTATTGACGACAGGATCTGGTAAGATCACCCCGAACCCCACACCTAGTACTGACCTGTCTAAACGGCGGTAATGAATGATCCTGGCCAATCGATGCGCTGATGCCGTGGCGTCGATTACCCTTGATGAGCTGCGAACACGCAAGGCGAAGTGTAGCAAGTTGTGTGTTAGTAGTGGATATCCACGGTCTCCGTTTTTTTTGTATTATTATCTCTCTCCTGTTCTTTCTATGCTTTTGTTTTATTCTCTCTGTCTCTCTCTCTCTCTTTCTCACACTCTCTTGAGTATCAATCCTCCGAGCAAGTTCGAAGCTGCAGGATCTTGTCCGTCAGCCGTCCCTTACTCCCTCCACTCGCCTGCCTCTCAATCCCACCTTTCAGGGGGAGGGTCCTCCTTCTTCATGAAGGAACTCGCGCTGGTACCCTCTAGCTCACCGGTGACGCCGACGGCGGCGGCCTTCATGGCTTCCAGCCTCGCCGTCCTGTGGCTCGCGAAGCCGATACCTTTGCGGCCACAAACAACAATGTGCACCTCCTTCCGTCGCCAGTGAATACCAGAATTTGACAGACATGAAAATACCAGAATTTGACACACATCTGTGGTGAACACGTGTGCGCCGTTGAGGAACCCACCGAAGTAGGCATCGACCTCAGGAGACAACACATGATGCTTTGAGCAAACTGCCAAGGCAATGCCGACCTGACTTGCCTGCTCGTGCACAATGCCTTTCCATTTTTACCTCGCCCTCACCGTCGCCTTCTCCTCCTCCTCCTCCTCCTCCTCCTCCTCCTCGTCTCTTCCCCCCTCCTCCCCCCACCATCCCTCACCCTCCGCTTCCCCGCCCGAAGCTCGAGGCGGTGGCCCCAGGGGAGTGCCTTGTGGCGGTGCGGTCTGGGGAAAGAGCTTGCGATGGGGAGGGGCATGCTGCATTGCCCCCGCTTTGCGCCGGATCGTTGTCGGGGCTCTCGTTGGTTGCCAAAAACTGGAGGAGGGAAGGAGTAGCGAGGTTAGGCGGAGGAACGGGGCGGGGGAACGGAGGCGCGGGGGGTATGGAACAGAGTGGGAGGACGAATATGAGAGGGATGATGAACGGGAGGGGGAGGGTGATGATGACGATGAGGCGGAGCGTGGGCTGGGGGCGCAATCCGTCTCAGCGTCGCCTAACGCCCCACGCTCCCGCCAACCTCAGATCCTGAGGCATAGCAGGACCTCGCGAGGACCTTCCGAGAAACCGATGGCGAGAGCTCGCTTTTCGGCCCCTCGATATTCGAAGTCGAAGTACATGTAGGCGTCGCAGAACCCTGCGTCGACCCAGTTGGAGCAGACGGAGGGATGGCCGTCGGGCCGCATGTGGAACTTGAAGATGAGCCACTCGAGGACGAGCAACCAGATGAGGATGTGCCCAGAGAGCTGCTGGCCGACGATGCAGCTGACGAGGCCGAAGTGCGTTGGCGATCTTTCATCGTGGCTTCGTGCAGCACACCACGAGCCAGCAGCTTCCTTTGAGCTCCTCGCAAGCGAGTTGCAGTCCTCGCTGCCTCCTTGAGTGCATGCGCCTCTAGGTAGCTCGGGGCCTGCTACAATCGATGGGCCACCACCAGTCGATAATGATGGAACATGGCCACAACGAGTGCCGTAGACCCTGTCCGACAGTCGGCCATGCGGTGTGGCAGGCAGGATGGCTTTCAAGACCAGCGCCGCGAAGTGATGGGGCCTTCCACACCCGCGTACGCGATGGGCAACTGAGCCTCGACCATCAGGGCATCCGCGCACACAACTGGCCTCGCGCTGCATACGAGTATTGGTGACCCAGCCACCCAGCATCGTCTTCAGTACAATGAGCTTCCACGCGCGAGGGGTATCCTCCATCAGGCCTTAATTTTGGCAGTGTCAGTATCATAAATGTCAATGTGTATGGCAACTCGTCGACGCATGAGGCACCGAAGGTCGGGTGGAAAGCGCTGCGTTGCAGAATTGCCTGGGAGACAGCCTACCACTTCACTCGCGGAGACCGCTCGGATGCGCGCGCTCTCGTCGCTCTCTCAGGAATTGAACTGCTATGGAATTGGAGCTGATCGCCAAACAACTCCGTGACTGCAGGTGGGATCTCCGTCCCTTTTCGCCTCCGCATGGATGGAGCTAATCGACCAGCGAGTCTGAGCCTCACGTCTGAAGGATATCCTGCCGCCGCCGCATCCAGAAAAAAAACTCGCGCATGGTGGGGGCCTCCAGAACGGCGGAGCCAACTGTGGGATATTCCACCAGGCAGCAAACCCGTCGGATATCAACGCATCACGTAGCCTCGGTAGGAACGTTTTCCACGCCAAGCATGTGCTGAGGCTCGTTCGCATCCGAGCCGCCGCCGCCATTGCATGCTTTCATGAGGTCCTTGGGCCACCAAATTCATACAGGTTAAAGCAATCACCCATGATGGGCATGCTGCTAGGCGACCAGAGTAATCGTGCCACGTGATGCCTCTGACGCTGACGCCGTGTCCAACTTAGCGGTGCCAGCTGCGCTACATGCGACATAGCAGGGGGGGCCCTGTCATGGTGCAGCTGCAGCCTTGCAGAGCGCGGGGCGCCCGATGCGGTCAGATTCAACAGCCTACGATGCATCTTCGAGGATGGCCCATCCCACTGTGCAGCAATAGTTGCCCCTGGGCCAATCTGGAAGCCAAGATGCGTGCTCGCATCCGAGATCCCCGACCCACTCCGTTCCGACTGCGCCTCTTCCAGGGCCCAGCGCAAGCGCCGCTCTGCATCCTCATTCAATGGTCGGTCCAATGGAATGGCCTCATCTTTGGATAATGTCAAGCACAGGTTCTCGAATATCACTGCGTTGCGAAATATTCGGGCCATCCCATCGATAGCCGCTGTAATGGATAATGATCGCACCTTGATCATCAGCGCGCGCGGGCATAACCCAGAGTGGGTCGGGGGCACGAGAGGCCTGCGATCATATCTTCAGAGAACGGATTGGATGCAATTGCGTAGAGTGATCCGCCCAATGGACATCCTTGCGATGCTCCCGAAGGCGTCGTGCGCGCGCGCGCGTTAGGGTTCCGCCGCGGCGAAAGCGCAGTACCGGACGTGGCAGACGAAGGCTTTCCAGGCATATGAACAGCCATTCTTGACTTAATGCTGGGAAGGTTTGTGCAGCGTCGACAGAGATGAGCGCATGGGAGCCTTCAGGGAACATGGGCTCTGATGCTGGCCTGGCGGGCGAGGATATCGAGCTCCGCGACGTCCGCGATGAGGTTGCGGCACCTGATGAAGCCGTTTTGGGCGCGAGCCCCTACCTTCTGGGTGACCGCCGAGAGGCAACCGTTGAAGACCCCGCATGCCACCTCGTTGCTAATATTCTTCCGTCCACGGGGCCTCGTGTCCTCAGGGTCTCTGAGGACCCCTCCAGCTTCGGGATCGTTGTTAGGGGCCTTCGGGGGCTTCGGCAGGAACGCGGCCAACAAAGCTGCGAACTCAGATGACATGCAGTGGCGCGCGGGCACCCGGCGGAGGATCTTGAGGAGGATCTCGGGGCCCATCCCCGCGCCCCACGCGTCGGCCAGACCCAGGTGCAGCCCGGGGCGCTCCGGAGATGAACCCTGGTGCGTCGTCCAGGAGAGGTGGCTTCAGGTTGCAGACGTCCTCCGATGAAGCAGAGCGACGAGCGTGCACCTCTGCGCGCCGAGGCGCAGGGTGAGAATGCTCGAAGACAGGCGCCCAATACGACGAAAGACTGCGCGTGACCTCATCCCCCGCTGACTCCTCTTTCCCCGTCGTGACCGCCCTCGACATCTCAACCGCCTCCACCTCCCTCCACTTCAGAATGTTAATCTCGCCCCCCTCCTCCACCAGCGGCTTTTCAGATGCGATGCCTGCCGGGAACTTTCGTCTCGCCAATGGGTTCCGCAACTGAGCTGTGCGCGTGACTGCCTGCATCTATCCTCGGATCCGAGCCCGCCCCCCTGCGCGGTGTTCTCCGCGGGCAGCGGCGTCGAGATCGCGTCGGCGCGTCTCTGACTCTTTATTTTGAAGATGGGCGTGTATATCCGGGTATGCACTTGGATTGGCGACATGGGCGTTCTCCAAGAACTCGAGCTGATCCTGAATCCGCGGATGTTGAGCCACCAGGGCCCGCGTCGAGGAGATGTTCTGGCGCCGAACGCACCTGCGTGCGGGCCGAGCCGCCATGGCCCTGGAGGTCAGCTTGTGGCCGTCCGAGGCCAGTCTAGCATCCCGAACGAGACGCCCAGCGCATTGCCGAGCCTTGGTGGCGACCTTGAGGAGCTGATGGGGGTCCTCGAGGAGCCTTCCCGAGAGCGCCTTGGGCTCGAGCCAACCAACCGTGGGCTTGAAGAGCGGGCCCAGGTAGGCCCGCGTGGGGATTGGGCGCGGGCGTTGTTCCCATCGGGAGGTCGAGGGCCCCGGGTGGCGGTGGCGGGGACATGATCAGAAAGGCCTTTCCGAAAAAGCCTCTTGGGGCCCTTCTATCGTCGACGCTGTCCGATACGTTCGGCTGAGAAGCCGAGGGGGGGGGGAGGTGAGCGGCCTATCTATTTTCGATGCCGCCTCCGAGCTCGAGCGCCAGTGGGCCGGCGCGTCGGGCGCGGGCTCCGTGGGGGAGCGGAGGAGGCGCTTCCAGATGCCATCCCCCGACTGCGCTGCTGCTCTCGACGCGCCTGCCCCGGCAGAGGCACCTGAAGCCCTCGCGCGGGGCGGCGCGCCAGCCGGCGGCGATTCGCCGCCGGGGGCTCGAGAGACAGCCGTGGCGCGCTCCAAAGGCAGATCAGCAATGTTGAAATCGCCAGTCAACATGAGCGTCGGAAGAGGCGCTTCCAAAGTCCATCCCCCGACCGCGCTGCTGCCCTCGACGCGCCTGCCCTGGCAGAGGTACCTGAAGCCCTCGCGCGGGGCGGCGCGCCAGCCGGCGGCGATTCGCCGCCGGGGGCTCGAGAGACAGCCGCGGCGCGCTCTAAGGGCAGATCAGCAATATTGAACTCGCCTGTCAGCATGAGCAACGACGTCGTTGGCGATTGCCGAGTCTCACGCGTCTGACTGTGAATAATCTGGCACATTTCTGCTACCTCCGACTTCGTTGGATCAAAATGGCGCACGTTCCAGTGACGCGCTGTTGAGCCCGACTCCAGATGCGAAGGTCGACCAGGAACTAGAGCGAGCGCGCCTCCAGAATGCGCTGGCTCGCAATGTGAACGGAACCCGCGATGACGCATGCCTGCCCGATGAAGTAACTCACGAACAGTGCCTTCATCGCCGTGAGTCTCCTGAACTGAAACGGTGGCATCCATGGAGGCCAGCGCTCTCAGGCGGCGGGCTCTCTTCGCCATTATCGCAAGAACAAGCTGTAGCCGAGAGCTTGCATCCCACGTCGAATGACGTACTCAGTCACCGCGCAAGAACCTGTCACCCACACCACTGAATCTCTTTGACTCCGAAGGTCCTCTTCCCCAGCGCCATGGCATCCTCTCTGGCAAGGTCCGCGTCAGCCAGCGCCGCCGCGCTCCATGATATCTGCGGGGTGCGACTCGAGGGTGGGGGCGAGACTTTAGCCAAGGGTTTCCAGCTCGATAGTAACTGCCCGCTCTCGCGATCCAGGAGCGTGTGAATGTGGTAAGTATCCGCGCGTGCCCGTCGTAGTCGTTTGCGCGCCATCTCAGTCGCCGCCCCCCTCCCAGCCATATCGTTGGACGCGTGCAAGCGCGCCGGCTTCGAATGCAGCGTGATAGAAAAGTCTATCCATCTTCCTGGGCCAGGCCGCAGGGCCGCGCGACTCTCGTTGCTGCCATGGGGCCAGAGAAGGCCAGCACAAGCTGCTTCGACATCTCATCGCCTTGCAATTCCACCTCCTTGCCGGGCGCGAAGTTCGCTGCGCCCGGCCATTCCACGAAAGCTTTCTGCACTGGGCCCTTCGGTGCCTCCTCGGCAACGCGAGCCGCCCTGATGGTCGGGTCGATGCATCGACCCCTGTCTGACGAGACGACGGGCACATCTGTCGGACGTAGCCTCGCCAGGTCCAGCTCCTTCTCCAAATGGGCCAAAACGCCGTTCCAGATCAGCACAACTGCCTCGCGCGAATTGAGCCGCGCGCCCTGGTCCGCCACCCGTGCTCGGAGCCTTTGCATGCGCTCTTCGAACTTCGCCCCGAATGCGGTTTGCATAGGCAAGATGGCAGCAGAGAGCGCACTGGGTGGCTGGGCCTGCAGCGCTGCAATCGCCGCCGCCGTGAGCTCACGGATTGTCTGGTCGCGCGCCATCTGAAATTGTTTATCGGCTGCCACCGCCCACGGGTCGATGCAGCGGGGATGTTGCTGCTGCGCCTGCTGGGGCTGCTGCTGCTGCTGCAGCTGCACCTGCTGCCCCACCTGTGGAACGACCCCCCCGGGTGCACTATGCGGCGCGGGGGGGTCGGCTACGGCATAAGGTGTTTTCCAGGAGCGGTGTCGGGAGGGGTGGCCGTTCCTTCTACTTCTGCATGCTGCTGCCGCTGCTCACGCTGCAGAATATGATCCTTCTGACTGGCGGGGAAAGTCGGGGCCATCTCGAGGGCCTCCAATTGGCTGGCTGGGAAGGTCCCATCCGCGTAGCTGCCGCAGCTTCTGGGACGCATCTCAGATGTTTTACTGCCACGCGCAGCACTGGCGGAGCGGCGGTCACGTCGACGATCCCGATCCCTATCCCTATCCCTATCGCGATCCTGAACATGTGGAGTCAGGAGGACTCGAGATCGAGCTTCCCGCCTCACGTCGCGATCGTCAACCCCTCGCATCTTCATCCTTTTTGCTCTTCTTCTCCTTCTTGGCCATACACCATCCACTCGAATGATGTGCCGCCAGCAGCTCAGCAGCCTTGCCCAGCCTGACCAGCACACGTGCCTGTGCCCTCTTTCAGCGGGCACCTCTATGCCAACCTGGTGGGCTGGCCCTCGGCAGCGCCGTCCCGCACTGCGGCCGCCGCGGAACGCGGGCCGCCGATGGCCGCGCTTGCCCGCTGCCCGCCCCCCGCGCCCTGCCCCCTGGGGCGCTGCGGGCTCGGGCAGCAGTCTGGTGATGATGACGATGGGGACGATGAGGGGGATGAGGAGAAGGAGCGAGCGGCCTCGGAAGGTGTCTGGGGGGCGGCGGCGGCGGTGGCGGCAGGGCGCAGCAGAGAGGCCACGGTCGGGCCTCCTCGCCTTGCTGCCCAGCGGAGGCGAGCCCGCGCGACAGCGTGGAGCTCGGTGACGGATCTCCGTCGTTCACGACATGCACAAATCAGGGTGTAGGCCAGATCATGAAGAAGGCCGACGGAGAGCAGGGCAGGGACAGGGAGGGGACCAAGAGGGAATACGAGGATCCGATGCACCGCCGAGGCATCCCCAGAACCCTCGGGGAGCGACGGGGGCATTCGGAAAATATCCTCCAGGACGGGGCACCTATACTAATGCTGTATGTCATCGCCCCCCCCCCCCCCCCCCCCACACGGCATATTTACACCATCTGCATCCTAGCGTGGCCCCTCGAAACCTGCGAGAGGTGCACCAACTGTTGCGCAGGGCACGGGCCGAGGCAATGGCAACGTGCTGGGGAGCGACCTGACCAAACCTCCCCAGATACATCATACACGCATCTACTTCTGGGGCCGTGTGAGGGGGGGGGGGGGGGGGGGGGGACGGGTGAAACATTGTATGCGCTTGCTAATAGTACGCCGTGCGGCGAGGGGACGGTCGGAGCTCAGTGGGCGATCAATTTTCCTTTGCAGCGCTGGCGTCAGAGGCGGCAGCCGAGGGAGAGCAGTGACCGCGTCATAGTTTTCGATAAGGGCCATGATGGAGCATGTCTGGATGAGGGGGCGTGTTTCCATAGGATAACTCATTCATCGGGTTCGGCGAATTCTTCGAGTTCACGGCGGATGGCGAAGAACGAGGACGAATAATGGGCGAGACGAAACATCGCATAGGATAACTCATTCATCGGGTTCGGCGAATTCTTCGAGTTCACGGCGGATGGCGAAGAACGAGGACGAATAATGGGCGAGACGAAACATCGCAGCACGGCGCATGCACTCGATATCACGCATCTGAACTCTGGCCCCCGCGGTCGGGATGGGGTTTCTCGGCGCGTTGGTGAGGGCCTGTCCAGCCTCGCGCATGCGGTCCAGAGCGAATTTGGTGGGCAGGAAGAATTGCCCGATGAACGTGAGGCAGGATAACCCATACACATTAAACCTGGCTGTGCTCTTGATGAGTCCCAGATACAAGCTCTTGATGCCTCTGGCCCTCCCCTGCATCTTCCGCACAGGTCCTTCCCAGCTCAACGACTTAGCTTCCCACCCAAGAAACACCCCAAGATATCGGGCAGCTGTAGCGAGAGTGAAGTTATCCCTGCGGATGCCAATCTCGCGGGGCTTATTCTTAAATTCATCGACCGTGGGCCGGCCGTTAACCGCGATAACCGTCTTCTCGAAATGCAAAATAAGCCCTGCCGCTCCTGCAGCAACAACCCAAACCTCCAGAGCCAGCGGGAGGGCCTGATAAATGTCCCTGGAGAGGATCCCGACGTCGTCAGCGAAGGCCCGCGCGAGGCCGATGTGTGGGGGATTTTGCAGCACATGAGCCTGAGGATCGGGTCCATGGCCAACGCAAAAATTGACCCAGAAAGCGGACGCCCCTGCTTGATTCCTCGCTCCTGCCGATCAAAGTGCCCACGGAGCCCACAGCAGAAAATAACAATGCGCACGTGCAGGTACAGGGCCGTCACGGCCGCGCGGATGTGGGAGGGAACGTTCATGACGATGAGGATCCAATATATCATGTTGTGGAGGAGGCTGGGAAAGGCTGCCTTCGCGTCGAAGGCGACAAAACCCGTGTCACGATACAAATGCTGGCAGTACCAGTGGAGCGCTTTTGCCTCGATGTCAAAGATATCGTTAGTCATGTTCCTGCCGTTAATGAAACCCTTCTGGACGACGGGGCAAGTTTGCTCACGCATCAGGCCCATCGGAACGTTGATCGCCGTGGAGACGATCTTATTGCAGGTGTTGCTGAGGGTGATGGGCCTAGTGCTTTCAGCCGCTCGAAAGATACCAGTGCCCAGAGCGTCCGAAACCTGTTCGCCTTTTGCCAGAAACGCAGCCATTCCGTGTTTGAAATCGTCCCCAGGAAGTTCGCCTCTCAGAACCAGGGAGTATCACTTCGAAGATAAGGTTGGTGACCAATGGGCCTCCGCGGGCCCAGCAGGAGCACGGGGCCCCTCGGGGCCCAGGGGCACTGTCGTACATGTTAGAGACGGTGTGGTGGACCTCGGGGAGCTCTAGAGTCCAATGGATGCCTGGCGGACGCTGCTGATCATGCGGCCTCAGAAGCTCGCGAACATGACTGGCCCCAGGGAACCCTCTGTGGACTTGCCCCCAGTGCTGCGCAAGAGCGAGCCCAACTTCGTCAGGGTCGTGTAAGTGCTGCCCCGTAGGATCCACGACGCCAGTCAGAGAAACTCTTTCCTGAAACTTTCCCCCGACGGAGGTGTAGCATCCCAGCCGAACTTTCAGAGTGGCCTTCCTCTGGGGGCCCATGGAGGTCGCCTCGAGTTCGGCCTGGCGTTCCTGGATCCTCTGGAGGGAGAGACCTCGCATGTGCTCGTGAAATTGACGCTCGTCTGTCCAAGCGGCGCCAACACTTTGAACGTCATGGCCAAGCTGCGGGTGGCATCGGACCGTGCGAGCAACCAGCTCAGCGTGTCCCTGAGCAACAACACGCATTAAACTGCGCGGCCACGTGATCCGCTCGTCGGTGCTCTGAGCTGGCCGCGGCGCCAGCCTGTCTCTGACTTGTTTGGCGGCTCCTCGAAACAGATCTCGGGCTTCCTGCAGGGCCACTTGGAGGCCCTGATGAAACGAGCCATGGTCCCCCAAGAGCATCTCCATCTCCTCCTTAAGCCAGGGATGCGTCGAGACCCAAGATGGTATTTTCCCATTCCCAGGAGATCCAGGAGGAGCAAGCGCAAGGCGGACGGGGGCGCGGTCGCTCGGGTTGCCTTTCCTGCTGGGGACGCCGAAGACGAGGCTGTTAGGGTAGAGGTCCAGGGCTTGGGCTGGGTAGAGATTGGTGTAGATCCTATCGCTCCGACCTAGACTGACCCCCTGCTGAGGAACGTGCGCAGCATGCGTAGACTCGGGCTGATGTACCTCAAGCAGATCTGGAAACTTGCGGGCAAACTCGCTGGCGAGGGCGTTCTTCGGCACCACTGTGCGACCGTCGCTGTGGGCCCGACTCTCGCCCAGACTGGGGAAGTTCCAATCGCCCATTATTGCGGATAAACCTCGACCCTGCGGAAGGATAACATTGCGCAGACACGGCAAAACCTCGGATTGTTGCCGACGACGAAGCTTGGGGTTGAGATGCATGTTGATGACCTGCAGAGTCCCTTGAGGCCCCGAGAGAACAAGACTGTGGAGGCGCCCCTGAATGTGCACATGATGAGAGTGAGTGGAGAACATCTGGAATAGAGACGGGGGAGTAGCAATTATGCAGCCGCCAGCTCCTTCGCGCTGATGGAAAGTGCCGAAAAGTGTGAACCTTGAATATCATGCTGAAGCAGTATCATGTCCTTGCGGTTTCCATGGGTCTCCTGGAGCCCGATAACTGAATGGCGCTGAACAAGTTCTGTGCAAAGCTGGTGTTTCGCTCTGGTAACATCGATCGGTGTACTGGTGGAACCGAAAAGACCTCGAGAGTTCCAAGAGACTGCTGAAAACTTATGTCGTACCTGGAACGGAACTGAACTAGCCGCGCAGCTGCTGGACGACCCAGACGAGCACAGAGAGGACGAGGAAGAGGAGGTGCCATCATCTGTACTATCAGAATTCGCTCGCCCCCGTGCTTGCACAGCCGACCCCGCCGGTGTACAAGGCGTCGGAGACCCCGACGAAGAGAGGATAGCTCTGCGATTCCTTCTCGCAGGTGCACTCGGAGGCGTGCAAAGTGTAGATGTGGCAGGCAGAGCATCGCTGACCTGGGCCTCCAGGCCTGCAGTCGGCCCAGGAGGGGAATAAGTGGAACGCGCATCGCAGGTTGCAGCGCTTGATGAGGTATAAAAGCCAAGAGGACTTGGCGAGGTGCTCGGGGCGTCTGAGTCAGTGCCGTCCGCAGGGAACTGTACGTGCGGCGTGTGAATGTCCTAGCTCATGGCAATGCGGATCCAGGAGTTGGCCATCTCCTGCGTGATATCGAAGGTCTTGAGGCTGTCAATTTCGGGGTGAATGTCCATCTGTTCGTTGGGGCTCTCGGCCAGCGCGAAGAGTACCCATGCGTCTTCTCCCCAAGCCATGAACAGCGCACCTTTCGTCGTGTTGCTTCCGATTTTCATGCAGCTGAGGTCAAGCAGGTCGGTGCGCTTCAGGTGATCCACGAACTGCTGCCAGAGCTGGCTGAGAAAAAAAACGATTCTTCTTGCGGACGTCGAGCGATGCATCCATCCTTGCTCGAAGAGGGTGCCGTCGTTGCCATCGGTCAGTCCGGGACAGACCTTCAGCGCGGACCTGATCTAGAAAAGTTCGAGCGTGCAGGTTAGACCCGAATTTGATCGAGTAGCTGCGGTTCAGATTGTATGCTTTGACCTCGGCGTGAGTGGCCATGTCCTGGGGCGTCGCCTCGATGACAGCTTTGGCGTGGGTGCGCATGACCGTGGCGAGCATCTTGTTCGGAAAACCGCCAATCCAAACCTTGCACGGGTCCGACTCGTAGGCGCCCCTCGTGGGGATGCTGGCGGCGGCAGAGGTCGCGGAGCCAGCCGAGGAGGGCGGCCGAGAGGGCGTCCCGCTGGAGCAGGAAGTCGACAGCGAGGAGGAAAGGGCCTTCAGCTTCTGGTCGAGCTTCTCCTCAAGCCTCGCCTCAAGCTGCATGATGACCGCGGAGCCCTGGGCATCTTCGATCGCCTTCCGCGTCTCCTTCGCCTGCTGGTCCATTCTCTCATTCAGCTCGCTGATGGCCTGGTCGTGCTTCTGCAGGGCGGTGTCAATCTCTGTCTTAGTGGCAATGGCTCCCTTTTTCCTGTCAGCTTCCATGGATTTCATGAAATTCAAAAGGTCGGCGAGAAACGGCTGGTGTGGCTCTTCTTTCATGGGTTCTTCAGTGGCTGCAGTAGCGGGAGGTCTACCCATTCCCTTAGGATCAGCACCGTCACTTTGGCCCCGTTCATCGGCATTCTCCCCTTTGCAGTCCTCGTCGGGGGAGTCTTTGACCTCGCCGCGCGCGAGGTCGAAGTGTTCAGGTGCTGCGGGTCCTCGCTCTTGCGGCGGTGCGGTCGACCCGTCCTCAACATCCATCGGGCCGAAAGCGGAGGTGAGCTTCTGGTGCAGCGCAGGGTGGGCGCAATCGCCCATGGTCTCATCTTTGTCAGAGTCGGTGTCGTGGACGACATGGGTCTTCGCAGCACGACCATCAGGATGTGTGGCAGCAACAACTTCGGGCCCTCTCTTGCGGCCGTGGTCCTTCCATGGGTCGTCGGACAGGAGCGGATCGAAGGCGCTGGAGCACTTGCCTTTGTCGCAGTGGCCGCCTTTGCCCCTCACGAGCTTGCCATCCTTGCCGAAACACAACTGCGTGGGGAGTATCGTTCTCTGGCTTGGCTCCAAATGGTGATGGCTGAGCACGCTCCCCACACGAAACCGCTCCAGGGCAGGCTGCCTTGGGGTCGGCGCCGTCGGCGCTGGCCATCGCGGGATCCACTGGAGTGGCGCGCGTCGCGTCGAACAAAACTGGGAGAATAAGTGTCCGCCAGTGCACGACACACTGGATCGCTCGAAGGAGAGCTGCCCGCTCATATGGGACCTGGTCCCACTTGAGCCACATTGGCAACGGAGGAGGATGAGGAGAAGGAGGAAGAGGAGGAGGAGGAGGAACACCACTGTAACATCAATGCTCATCAACGACACTGCAATAAAACATTCCCTCAACATTCCCGATCCATAGGCTCCATAGATGGGTTCGTTCTAACATTTTAGCTGAAAGAATTGGCCTGTTGGACGACACGCGTTTGAAAATCCAGAACTGCGCCAAACCACCACTATTGCGACTTCAGCACCACGGATCACCGTTACATATGGTTAGTGTTGAATCTTGGAGGCCCTGAGTCGTGCCATAATACAATTCCTGGGACTTCCGCGCCGAGAATCAACATGACTTTTGCGAACTGACAGTCCGACATCGTGCCAACACAATATTGCTGGAACGTTACGCGTGCGAATCCTTGAAATTGCTGCGCCCCCTTTAAAACGAATGTGCGCGGCGATAAAGCGAGGGCCACCGGTTGAAAAGGAGCCGCCCTCCACCCGTGAAACGACTGCAAACTTCTAGAACGATTGCGCGCGGAGGTAGCGCGAGAATCGCATTTTGAAAACGAGCCGCCTTCCATCTGTGATTTCCTGCAAACTTTTAAAAACGAATCGGCGCGGCGCTAAGGCAATAACCACATTTTCAAAACGGGCCGCCCTCCAACAATGAAGCTCTTCCAATTTTTTTACACGAATGTGCGCGGCGCTAAGACGAAGACCGCACTTTGAAAACGGGTGGCCCTCCATCCGCGAAGCTCCTGCCAACTTTTGAAACAAATGTGCGCGTCGCCGAAACGAGAACAACATTTTGAAAACGAACCGCCCTCCTTTCGTGAAGCTGCTGCGGGTTCTAATCTTCATGGTTATAAATGGTGAAGAAGGCTCAACCGAAACGCCCAATCCGCCCTTTCGACCGGCCTCGGGGTGCGACAGGGGATGGTAACTGTTTATGAGGAAACAAGGACGGAGGAGGAGAAGGACAAGGAGGAGAAGGAAAAATACCATTGTAAACTCAAGACCTATCAGCGACATTGCAATACAACCTTCCCTCAAAATTCCCTATTCATAGGCTCCATACAAGGACTCATTTCAGCTGAAGGAATTGGCCTGTTGGACGGCAAGCGTTTGAAAATCCAGAACAATGCCAGAACACCACTATTGCGACTTCAGCACCACGGATCACCGTTACATGTGGCTACTATTGCGTCTTGGCGATCCTGAGTCGTGCCGTAAAATAATTCCTGGGACTCCCACGCAGTGAATCAACGTGACTGCTGCGCACTAACAATCCGACATCGTGCCAAAACATCATTGCTGGAACGTTCCGCATGCGAATCCTTGAAGCTGCTGCGGGCTCTTAAAAATGAATGTGCACGGCGCCACAGCGGGGGCCACCAGTTGAAAGGGAACCGCCCTCCACCGGGGAAGCAATTGCAAACTGTCAAAACGATTGCGCGCGGAGCTAGCGCGAGACTCCCATTTTGAAAAGGAGCCGCCTCCCGTCCGTATTTTTTGTGGCAAAAAATAGAACGAATCGGCGCGGCGCTGAGGCAATCACCGCATTTTCAAAACGGGCCGCCCTCCATCCATGAAGCTCTTGCAGTTCTTCGCACGACTGTGCGCGGAGCTAAGGCGAAGACCACATTTTGAAAACGGGCGGCCCTCCATCCGCGAAGCTCCTGCCAACTTGTTAAACACATGTGCGCGTCGCTAAAGCGAGAACCACATGTTGAAAACAAACCGCCCTCCTTTCGTGAAGCTGCTGCGGATTCTAAGCTTCATGATCATAAATGGTGCAGAAGGATCAGACGAAACGCCCAGCCCGCCCTTTCGACCGGCCTCGGGGTGCGACAAGGAATGGTATTTATAAGGAAACAGGGACGGAGGAGGAGGAGGAGGAGGACGAGGACGAGGATGCTTGTTTTGACAGTGCTGACTATGCGGGCACTGCGCGGTGCCCCTCGCACTTCGATTACTATTTCAGCCTGGCAGCCGCCGTCAAGCTGCGAAACCTCCCCCCGATCCTTCCAACAGGAACACCCCCGTCTGACCAGCTCATCGCGCGAGGCAAAACCATGCAAGAGGGCGCCGCTGGTGGCGCCAAGGCTAAGGAGGCGAACCAGGCGTCTACCTGCCTGCTGTCGTCGAGCCATCTGGCGACCCTTGCGCCCTTTCTTAATTTCGCGGTCTAGGGGCTCAGCAGCGGCGCCAGCAGCAGCAGGCCCACGCACAGTCTCCCAAACAACTCTCATGTGCGAGGTCGGTCCGCGGGCCGAGCTTTCTTCGCGCCTCTCTGCGTGTGCCCAGGAAACAAACTTCGCCGAAATCGAGAGCGCTGAGTTTTGAGACCTGGATATCTCGAGCCCTTGTAGCTCCCGCGGAGCCCTTTGGCCGACTTGTGCACACAGGCCCCGCAAACTTTACAGAAGAGGATGTCAGGAAGGTCCTGGCCTGGGGCTTGCGCAGACGCCCGAACCTGGGAATGGCCCAAGACGACCCAAGGAACTCCCGAGCACGAAACAAAACTGGCGTCCTCCTCAGGAGGCACAGACTGACCTCAGGGAGGTGGAGACACAGAGGGAGGAGACGCGTACTCGACCCCTCAGCCAAGGATCAATCCCACAACGGCGCTTTCCCTTCCCCCAGGCACATCTGAATGGATTCAGGGGGGCAGCTCCAAATCGAGGACGATATGACCCGTGGCCACGGGCTCATCTGAATCCAACTGCTCGAGCTGACCAACATTTTCTTGGCATCTACTCTGCAACCGCACTACATCAGCATCCAGCCTTTCACAACCCGGGGCAACATCAAGATACTCCTCCAAAGCTTTCCAGAGTCTGGCCCGGCGTTTGGCCCACACGTCAACCATCGCATTGCCCTTGATGAGCCGTTCCCCACGCTCCAGGATCTTTAAACGGTTGTCTCCCAACGGGGCACTTCACCCAGTGGATGAATCTTGTTGTAGGGGCCTATGAAAATGGAGCTTGGAGGGAGGGTGCGTTCCATCATCGTTGATGAGTCTTGGGTTTGCACTGGTCCTCCTCCTCATCCTCCTCCTCCTCCGCCGTCCTCCGTCCTCCTCCTCTCTCCTCCTCCCTCCTCCTCCTCATCCTACTTCCGCCGCCCTCCGCCGAGCTTCCGCCGAAGGCGAGATGCGTCGAAGGCGAAGCCACTTCTGGACCGCCTCGCGTGTGCAAGAACCCCGCTCGCTCCTCCAGGCGGCCCCCCCTCATTTCCGCCCCGCGCTCCCGCGGTCCCGCTCCTCATTTTGTCCCTTCATTCCTTGATTCCTATGGTAAACGTACCAGAAGTTGTGTTGTCGGCCGATTCAAGACTCTCAGGGCGCAACAGTTGCAGTGATTCGCGGAGTTGAAGTCCCAGGAGTGGCATTCTAGCACGATTCAGGATCGTCAAGACGGAACACCCTGGTTGATTCGTGGCGTTGGAGTCCCGAGAATGGTGTCTTGGCACGCTTCAGGATCTTTAAACGGTTGTCTCCCAACGGGGCACTTTACCCAGTGGAAATGAATCCTTGTAGGGGCCTGTGAAAAGGGAGCTTGGAGGGAGGACGTATTCTAACATCGTTGATGAGTCTTGGGTTTACACTGCTCCTTCTCCGTTTCCTCGTCATGCTGCAAGTCGTCGTCCTACTCCTCGTTGTCCTCGTCCTCTTCCTCCTCCTCCTCCTCCTTCTCCGCCTCCTCCTACTCCTCCTCCTTCTCCTCCTCCTCCTCCTCCTCCTCCTATGCCCCTTCTACCCGCCCCCCGTCCCCCACTTCTCCACTCTTCCCCTCCTCCTCTGTGTCCTCCTCCTTCTGCTCTTTGTCCTCCCCCTCTTGCTTCTCCTCATCCACCGACGTACCGACTCCTATCGCGACGGCGACGAGGTGGACGAAGACCGCACCCCCAGGACTGCTCTCTGGCCCTGGGCCGTTTCCTGGCGACCCTGGGCCCCGGAGCGAGCTTCCAGAGGCCTCCCCCCCTGCGTAGCGCAAGAACGGCCCTCGCGTTGTTGTTCACATGGCGCTGGAGGTCAGGGCATGCGATCCGACCCTCCAGCGCCTACTCAGCAGCTCAGGGTCGATGAGGAGGGAGGTAGGATGGGGGAGCGAACATGGGCGAGCGAGCAGAAAATTGCAGCGCCCGAGCACACGAACACTGACAGGAGGAGGCGAGGGGGAGGGGTGATGGGAGAGGAGGAGGGGCGAGGGAGGAGGACGAGACTCCCAGGGAGGAGGGTAGGCGGAGGAGAAGGAATGGAGCATGATGAGGAGGAAAAGGAGCGAGGAGGGAGGAAGCGAGGCACCCATTCAGGGAGCTGGCGCGGGCAGGGGCGTGACCCTTGATCGGCGCATCCTTCGCCCCCTCGTAGATCAGGTCCTCGTTCGAGGCTTCCACCTGCCACAGCGTCGTCGTCGTCGTCGTCGTCGTCGTCCCTCTGCCTCCTTCTCCTTCTCTGCCTGCCTGTACCCGTCTACCCATCCTTTTCTTCCATTCCTCCCCCTCCTCACCCTCTCCTGTGGGAGCGGGCCAGAAGGAGGAGATTAAATGGGAGTGGGGAGGAGGGAGGCTGAATTGGAAGAGGGGACGGGCTGTCGATGCTTTGGAATTTTGGGGCCTCCAGGACGGTCCCTCGTCGGCTCAGCTGGATTCGCATCGATATCCTGGTCAGACCACGCCTCGGGACAAGTCCTGCGGTCGGTTCTGACGGGTAAAGGGAAGAACAAAAAGAGCAGGACAATTACTCGGAATGATGCTTGTCGGCAGGCGCCACGTGCCACGTGCCACAGGAACAATTCTGAATATCATTGCCCCTGGCAATTGCGGATAAGAGTGAAGGGGCGGGAGGGTCGCCGGCAATTTGCGACGATCGGAAACACATGCGAAGACGCCCACCGCAGGCGCTGATTGTTTAACGCATTGCACAAGGAGGCCGCCACAGGCGCCGATTTGTGTCACCATTCTGGGTGGGTCGCAAATTGGTCTTGGGCGGGTCGGCGGTCGACTCGCGCGGCAGGTCGCGGGTTGGTCGCGGGTGGGTCGAGGTTGGGTCGCGGGTGGGTCGCGGGGTGGGTCTCGAGTGGGTCCCGGAGCGGGTGTGCCGCGGGTGGGTCGCGGCGCGAGTGGGTCGTGGCGCGAGTGGGTCGCGGGTGGGTTGGGGCGAAGGTGGGTCGCGAGGCTGGTGGCCATGGGGTGCATCGCGGGGCGATAGCGGCAGCCGTAACCACAAAACCAACAACGACAATCAGCACCGCGGAGCGCCAATACAGCCATGCACCCAAGTACTGATCTGGTTGATCGAGTGATGGCCAGAATGAAAGGGGAGGATGCGGTGAGGATGGAGACATTGATGCTGATGATGATGAGGAGGATGATGATGGTGATGATGGGGATCATGAAAATAGTCCTCCCTCTACGGACAAGAAAACCATGCGGCGGCGCGCTGCTTCTTTCATGCAGGCGACGCAGCCTAGCACAGGCTTCTCGAGGGGCTTTGGCGCCCACTCCGGGAGACGGAAATCGACATGATGTCACTTCCGTCTCTGGACGGCCGACCAACAACTTCAGGGAACTGACAGGAATACTAATGCACAGTAACACAACATGCCAGCTTGCGGACCAGAATTCGAGAGTGGTCTGGGGGGGGCGAGAAACTATGGAGAATCGACGGGGGACGCGGCAGGGGGACACATCCCAGATGGATGATCACTCCCTCTACAGACCAGACAACCATGCTGCGGCGCCCTGCTTTTTCATCCAGGCGACGCAGCATTTATCAAAGCTTCTCGAAGGGCTTAGATCGCCCCAAGATCGCCCACGAGGCCTCCAAGATGGCCCCATGACGGCCCAAGAGGCCTCCAAGACGGCCCCCAAGGGCCCCAAGACGGGCCAAGAGGGCCTCCAAGACGCCCAAGATGGCCTCCAAGACGGCCCCGAAACGCCCCAAGAGGGCTCCAAGCCGTTCAGAGAGGCCCCCACGACGGCTTCTGACGGCGTCAGACGGGCCAGGAGCCCACCAAGACGGCCCAAGATGGCTCTAAGATGGCCTAAGAGGCCTCCAAGAGAGCCCCCAGGAAGGCCCGAACATGCCAAAACCATGGATTCACCTTCGATTTTGAAGGATTTTGGCATTTGCTTCTTCTCGGCCTTCCGACGACTCAAGACGGCCCAAGAGGCGCCCAAGATCGCCCACGAGGCCTCCAAGATGGCCTCATGACGGCCCAAGAGGTCGCCAAGACGGCCCCAAGAGGGCCCAACGACTGCCCAAGAGGCCTCCAAGATGCCCAAGACAGTTTCCAAGACGGCCCTAGAGCATTCCAAGAGGCCCCCAAGTCGGCCCAGAGAGGCCCTCAAGACGGCTTCCGACGGCGTCAGGCAAACCAGGAGCCCACCAAGACGGCCGAAGATGGCCCGAAGATGGCCCAAGACGGCCCAAGAGGCCTCCAAGAGGGCCTCCAGGAAAGCAAGAAGAGGCCAACATCATTAATTTTCCTTCGGCTTTTGAAGGATTACGGCATTTGCTTCTTTTCGGCCTTCCGACGGCCCGAGACGGCCCAAGAGCTCCCAAAGATCGCCCCAAGATCCCCAGGAGCCCTCCAGGATGGCCCCAGAGCAGCCCAAGAGGCCTCCAAGACGGGCCCAAGACGGCCCAAGAGGCCTCTAAGACGCCCAAGATGGCCTCCAAGACGGCCCAAGTCGGCTCAGGGTGGCCCCCAAGACGGCTTCCGACGGCGTCAGACAGGCTAGGAGCCCACTAAGATGGCCAAAGAGGCCCCCGAGAAGCCCCCAAAGGCCCCCAAGAGGCCTCCAAGAGGGCCACCAAGATGCCTCCAAGAGGCTTCCAGGAAGCTCCCAGGGGGCTCCAAGAGTGTCCCCAGAGGCTCCCAAGATGCCCCCTCCTCCTCCTCTTCCTTCTCCTCCTCCTCCTCCTCCTTCTCCTCCAACTCCTCCTCCTCCACCTCCTCCTCCGCCTCCTCCTGATCTTCCCTGCCATCCTCCCCCACGTGTTCCCCGAAGGGTTTCCGCAACGGCTGGGTGAACACATGGTCCGATAGCTTGGAAGAGCTCTTGCCATAACGCTCGGCCACATGGGCGATTCTAGAAGGCAGGGGGCGGCGGTGATTCGCCGTAGGCGTCTTCGATTCCGCCGACCCCAGGCGATTCATCGCAGGGGCAAGAAAGGCCAGCATCGAATCGCGAAGCCGGATCGCAATCGAAACCAAGCCGGATCTGCAGATGTCGTCGCCCAAGTCGGAAAAGCACACATCGGCTCGGAAATCGGAAACCAGCGATCGAATCGGAATCGGATCGGAAAATTTCGTCGGAGTCGGATCGACGTCGAATCGGTTGGGGGCCGCGTCGAAACGGATCGGGTCGGGACCCCTCGAGCTCCCTCGAACGCACGGCGCCGATGATGTTGATGGCGGCAGGCGCGCAGCGGACCGCGGCCCTTTGGCGGCCCCCCCTCTCGCGAGGGCAGGGGGCCGCCGCCAGGGTGACCGGGTTCCCGCGGGAACCAGCCGCACCTGCTCTTGGGCCCCCCCTTGGGCCCCCCCTTGGGCCCCCCCTTGGGCTCCCCCTTGGGCCCCCCCTTGGGCCCTTCCTTGGGCTCCCCCTTGGGCTCCTCCTTGGGTTCTCCCTTGGGCTCCCCCTTGGCCCCCCCCTTGGGCCCCCCCTTGGGCCCCCTCTTGGGCCCCCCCTTTGGCACGCCAGGCACCCCTGGGGTGCCTGGCGTGCCAAAATATTTAGGTTTTGGTGTTGGCTTGTTTTCTAAAACAGAACTCCCCCTGGGGCTTCGGCCCGTCCCGCCGGGGTCCCGGAAGGATTGCCCAGGACCAGAAACGACCTCAACGTCCGCAACAAATTCTCCCAGACGGCTCAAGATAGCCTCCAAGACGCCCAAGATGGCCCTCAAGCTCGCCCAAGATGGTCCAATATGGCTTCCCAGACGGCCCAAGAGGGTCCACGATACCTCCAAGTTCGCCCAAGAGGCCTCCAAGACGGCCCACGACGGCCTAAGAGGCCTCCAAGAGGTCCTCCAGGAGGGCCCGAGAGGGGCTTGTCCGTTCAAGTCGTCATCTCCGTCATTCGTTGGTCGTCGTCTCTGTCGTCCCCTTTCCCTGCCTCCCCCCTTTCCCTGGGCTCGTCGAAGCTCCCCCTGACCTCCTCAGCGCGCCAGCCAAATCAAAGTTGAGCAACCTCGTAATTGAGTCGAAGGGAAGCCCCTTCCCTTCGATCCCTCCCCGCCGAGGGGGTGGGGGGGGTGGGGGGGGGGTCCGGGGGGTGGGGTCAGACGCCCCGAAGCCCCAAAAAGCCACAAGACGGGCCAAGAGTGCCCCAAGAGGCCCCAGAGACAGTCCAAGAGAACCCCGAATCGCCGAACGATCTGTCCAAGACGCCTTAGGCCTCCAGACGGCCCAAGAGGCCTGCAAAGCGCCCCAAGAGGCCTCCAGGAGCTTTCCCACGAGAGCCCCAAGAGGCGAAATCCATGGATTTCCCATACGTTTTTGGAAGATTTTGGCGTTCTTGCCTCTTTCGCTTCCCGACGCGCCAGGACGGCCCGAGAGGCCCCCAAGATCGCCCCGAGACGGCCCAAGAGACCCCCAAGAGGGGTCCCTAACGGCCGAAGAGGGCCCCAAGACGGCCCAAGACGCCTCCAAGACGGCCCAAGAGGCTCCCAAGACAGCTCCAGGAGAGTGCCCAGACGGGGGACCCGAACGGACATTTCGAGCTCTCAGCCCCAAGAGGCCCCCAAGAGGCCCGAAGAAGCCCCAAGAGGCCCCAAGAGGCTCCCAAAGGGCCCCCAAACTGCCCCAAGACAGCCCAGGAGAGCCCCAAATTGCCCAGGAGGCCTCCAAGAGTGCCTCGAGACGGCGCAAGAGGAGCCCTGGACGGCCCAAGACGGCCTCAAGAGAGCCCCAGGCTGTCCCAAGAAAGCCTCTGGCCTCCTCCTCCTCTTCCTCCTCCTCCTCCTCCTCCTCCTCCTCCTCCTCCTCCTCCTCCTCCTCCTCCTCCCCCCCCTCTGCTCCCCCTCCTCCTGCTCTCCTCTGCCTCCTTCTCCTCCTCTTGCTTCTCCTCCACATCCTTCTCCCCCCTCCTCCTCCCTCATCCACCTCCTCCACCCTCCACCTCCCACGCATTCTCCTCCCCCTGCCCCCCCTCGTTTTCATCTTCGTCGTTCTCAGGGTCGGCGGCACCGGCCGTAAGGCGTTCGCAATCGTTGATTTTCCTTAGGGTTTTGAAGGATTTTGGCGTTTACTTCTTCTCGGCATTCCGATGGCTCAAGACGGCCCAAGAGGTCCCCAAGATCGCCTCAAGATTGCCCACGAGGCCTCCAAGATGGCCCCTATGACGGCCCAAGAGGCCCCCAAGACGGCCCCAAGAGGGCCCCAAGACGGGCCAAGAGGCCTCCAAGACGCCCAAGATGGCCTCTAAGACGGCCCTGGAGCACCCCAAGAAAGCCCCAAGTCGGCCCAGAGAGGCCCCACAAACGGCTTCCGACGGCGTCAGACGGGACAGGAGCCCACCAAGATGGCCGAAGTTGGTTCTAGGCTAGCCCAAGACGACCCAAGAGACCTCCAAGAGGGCCCCCAGGAGGGCTCAAAGAGGCCAGAATCATTGGTTGTCCTTAGGTTTTTGAAGGATTTTGGCATTTGCTTCTTTTCGGCCTTCCGACGGCCCGAGACGGCCCAAGAGCCCCCAAATATCGCCCCAAGATCGCCCAAGAAGCCTCCAAGATGGCCCCAGAACGGCCCAAGAGGGCCCCAAGACGGCCCCAAGAGGCCCCCAATACGGCCCAGGAGGCCTTTAAGACGCCCAAGATGGCCTCCAAGACGGCCCTGGAGCATTCCAAGAGGGCCCCAAGTCGGCCCAGAGGGCCCCCCCCAAACGGCTTCCGACGGCATCAGACGGGCCAGGAACCCACCAAGACGGCCGAAGATGGCCCTCAGATGGCCCAAGACGGCCCAAAAGGGCCTCAAGGAAGGCCCGAAAAGGCCAAAAGCATTGATGTCCCAAGAATAGTTGAAGGATTGTGGCATTTGCGTTTTTCGGCTTTCCTACGGCCCGAGACGGCCCGAGAGCCCCCAAAGATCGCCCAAGTGGTTTCTAGTATGGCCCCAGAACGGCCAAAGGTGCCCCCAATACGGGCCCAAGAGGCCCCCAAGACGGCCCAAGAGGCCTCCAAAACGCTCAAGATGGCCTCCAAGACGGCCCTGGAGCACCCCAAGACTGGCCTCAGTCGGCCCAGCCTCGCCCACCGCGTTCCCCGAACGCTTTCCAAACCGATTCGGAGAACACATGGTCCGATAGCTTGGCAGGCCTCTGGCCACAACGTTCGGCCACATAGGCGTTTCCAAAAAGGCAGGGGGCGGCGGTGATTCGCCGTAGGCGTCTTCGACAACGCCAACGTTTCAATATGCGCTGGTGACTCCTATCCGCCCCCGCATGCTGTTCCCATATGCGCCAAGGCAGTGCCGAGACGCACCGACGCGACTCTGCTGTATCCCATTATACTAGAGAGAGAGAGAGAGAGAGAGAGAGAGAGAGAGAGAGAGAGAGAAGGCCAGCGGCAGGGGGCGAAGCCGTTACGGATATCGTCAAACACAATTGCATGTGGATCGATCTGAACCTTTCCCCGAATGTCACATCCTGCTGGGGGAAATGTTGCTTCCGTCGGCTTCTGTAGGGAGCCTCGCCGATTGCTGACTTTCAGTGGTTTCCGCCAGCTTTCCGCCGGGAAACAGATGTCAAATTCTCGATCCATCGAAGGCGCAGTCCTTTATGGAACGCCCAACTTTGGGGTGAACAGCCACGCGAACAAGTCTTCGCAAGAGAGAACGCTGCATGCGGTAACACTGGCAGTGGCAGGCCCTCAAGACCTCCACGTCTGTGACCACGCTGGCGGACGCCGCGGGCTGAAGGCCTGATAGGAGGTCGATCTACGTTTGAACATTCTTCAGTGGTCGGGGATGCGAAGACTTCTCCGATCGTTCTTCAGATCGAAGACTTCTGCTCGCCAACTCCTGTTGCTTGCGTTTCTTTTTATTATTGTGCCTCTCGTCCGCTCGTCCGTGTGCGCAGCTCTCGCGCACGCCTCGCCGCCGCGGCAGCAGCCTGGTGGAGTTCATGCGTTGGTACGCCCGTTTTGCGCGATACGCAGAAACGCAGGATCTAGGAGGAGGATGAGGAGGGTGGAAGGAGATGTGGAGGACTGGGAATAAGAGGGGGGAGGGGGCGCGGATGATGAGGATGCGGTGGACGGCGAAGGTGGCGAGGGAGGAGGCGACGACGACTCAGGCGCGGGGTGCGATGGCCTGGTCCCCTTCTTTGTTGGTGAGTATCTTCTTCTGCCCGCCCATCTGCGCGCGGCCCTGCTCAGACTCTTTCTTATCGGACTCCTCGCGAGCGGCCCCGTCCGGGGGGGGGAGTATGATAATCATGATGGCGCTTACGATGAAATTAAAAGGGGGAGGACGATCATGACTGTGATTACGATGATGATACTGGGGAAAGGAAGAGGGACACTCCGCTAAAAGAGACGAGAGGACAGGAAAGCGAGAAAAAATAACAAATCCAGATCCCCACGGACGCCGGACGCCGTCACCCACTCGAGATATCGATGAACATCGAATCCCAAAATCGCTTACGATATTCGCGAGCAAGCAAACCAACGAAGTGTCCGGAATAAGTTTCCCTGGACACATTCAGAGACATGCCCAGGAAGCCGACTTAGGAATTCTAGATTTCGCACCACCGCCGTGGGCGCGCCTCGACATGCTGCTGGGAGATGGGAGGCGCCTCGCGCGAGCAGACTTGCCTGCACGCAGCCTCGCGGCCTTTCCTGGAGGAGCCTTCGGGCTGATTAAACCACGAGGATATGCTATCAACAACAACAACAATTTTTCTCCCCAAGCGCGATCGCTGCCTCGGAACGCCTGCGCTACGTCAGCACCACTCGCAGGTAAGAGGAACTCGCAGGAGCAAAGTGCACGCGGGGAACGCAGCGGAGGAGGGAGGAAGGGGAAGACAGCACAAATGGAGTCAACACACAACGCCACACCGCGGCGGCTGCTGTGGATTACCCTACAGCATCTACGCCGGTCGGAAAAGTCGTATGCTTGAAATGATCCAATGTTGTCGCCCGGACAGCTTCGAGCTCTGTTCGAAGCCCAGCTCAAGATAAAAAAGAAGCGTCTCGATAGGAACCGCCTCATCTGGTGAAACCGGGCAGAAAAGAAGGGGGCGAGAAGACCCCAAGAAGAGGGAGGAGGACGGAGGAGGAGCCAGAGGAGGGGGAGGATGACAACGCAACACGAGATAGAACGAGCTGGGAGGATACATTATCTGGATCCCAGGAGCTGGGCAGGAAAGGGACGGTGTAGACGATTAGCTCTTGGAGAACCAGACTACGCAGATAGTGAGATTAGTAATCGTCACCAGCTGCACAGCACCCAATTCTACATCGGATGGTACCCATACGATACCTCTGCATACAATTCCAAGCGTTACATCGGGTTTTGAAGTAACTTGATCAGACACATGCTGGTACCTGGGTGTTCACGCTATTCATCCGAACGAACGTGAGTGGCGCATCGTGTCCACTGGCACCTGGAACTCAACGCCGAAGCCTGGAGAGTATGAGTTCCTGCATGCAGACCCTCGGGGAATGCACCTGGAAGGCTCGGGAGACCTTAGCCGGGAACCTGGAGCAATACACCGGGATTGGAGCAATTCCTGGGACACCAGGAATTGCTTCAATCGCACGAGCAGTTTTTCAGGTGGGCAGAGATGGAATGCTTCTACATCGCTTGATTAAGTATGTCTGCGCGCCGCGTGTATGCGTATTCATTCCTTGATTATCCGCGGGCCCTCTTGGGCTCTCAAGTGCGACGCGAACATAAAAGCTTGTCATGGTAGCAGGAGCTGAGGCCGATTCACGGTCAGGTAAGCTCTCGCGCGGCCAGAGACGTAGTAAGTCTGCCCAGCTACGACGCCAGCTCCGCGGCGTCGAACGGCGCGGATACACGCGGGCTGGATCGGGCTCTGAGTGCGCTGGAATTGCGGGTAGCTCCGCCTCCACGCGCCTCGAGCCCGGGGTACAGTCAGAGCGCGTGGGACGTGAGGGTAGCTCCGCCTCCGCGCAACTCAAGCCGGAGTGCGCGGGTAGCACCGCCACTCAGGAACCCAAGAACGAGCTAGAGTCCGAGCCCGAGCCCAAGACTAAGATTAGGAAGGTGTTCCTCGATTGGAACGACCTGTAGGCAACATGGAGCAGCTGCAGCAGCAACATCAGCAGCGAACAGCACAGCTACAGCAGCAAGCAACGACAATGCAGCAGATGCAGCAGCAGATGATCGAGATGCAGGCCTAACTGAAGTCCGCGACCACGGCTTCCTCCAGAGACCTCCGCCGACCTTCGCGGTGGACACCAGCGTGATCGGCAAACCCAGGGAGTTCGACGGAGAGAAGGACTGGAAAGACTGGTATATCGTGATGCGTTCCTATGCCGCCGCCTGCCACGCGCAGCTGGGGACGCTGATGAGGTCGGCGGAGCTTTCGGAGGACCGCGTGGACAACGTGCACCTTTCCCCAGCCGACCGCCAGTTCAGCACCCAGCTATTCTACGTGCTGGTGATGGTGCGACGTGGCTCTGCTCTCACGCGGTTGGTCAACCAAGGCACCACGGAGGGCCTCTTGGCGTGGGGGGTAATCTCCCAGCACCACGAGCCGTCAAGTGCGGCTCGCCATGCCAGTTTACTCTTGGACCTCGTATCCTTCAACTTCGAGGGTGACACCACTGCTAGGCTCGAGCAGTTTGGGAGCAACGTCCACAGGTACGAACTGTCATTTAGTCTCATGCTTGGCGAATCCATCAAGGTCGGGATCGTTCTCCAGCAGCTGCCGGACGGAGCGTTGAAGCAACACTTGGTGTTGAACATGGATCGGTTCGACACCTGGGCGAAGATCCGCACGGAGATCGAGTCGGTGCGGCGGGCTCAACAGGTTGCGAGCCATGACGCTCGCCCGATGGACGTCGAAACCATGGCGCTGTTGAGGCAGGTCCCGGAGGAGGAGCTCACAAGACAGCTGGCCGCCGTGGACTTCCAGGTCAAAGGCAAGGGCAATCCAGGTGGAGGCAAGGGGAAGGACAAACCCCCAACGACCAATTGCCCCATCTGTGACAAGCCCGGTCACTGGAAGAAGCACCGCTAGTACAACCCGGCCAACAAGGGGGCTGGGTCTGGCAGGGGATCGCAAACCAAGGGCGGCAAGGGTAAAGGACTCGAAGGGCAAGCCCAAGCCGGACAACACCAAGAAGTGTTGGAACTAGGGCGAGCTGGGCCACACTCGGGAGGAGTGCAAGAAGCCCAAGAAAGTGAACTCGATCGAAGAGGTCGTGGACGACCATGGCGGCTCCCTGGGACACCTCTTCTTGCCGCTCTCGGCCGTCTGGAGAAGGGCCGCACCATGTGTGTTGGTATCGATTCTGATGCGGCTGTGACGGCCGTGCCCGACTGCCACTGCCAGAGGTCGTTACCCTCGATACAAGAGTACTCCGGGCACTGGTTGGTCCTACGAGAGTGCTGCTGGGGAGAAGATCTTGGATCGAGGTGAACGGCGTCTATTGTGTCGTGTGGACGGTCGTTTACGAGGACTGCGAGCGCGCGCGTGCAAGGTGAGAACGCCCTTGCTGAGCGTGTACGACACGTGCAAGGCAGGGCAGATGGTCTTCGACTTCGACTCCGATGGCAACGACAGGAGCCATTCCATCCACAAGGCGACTGGCGAGAAGACCAACTTCCAGCTCAGGAACAGGGTGTTGGAGCTGGATCCGGAGGTCGTGCCGCACGGCCAGGCCGAGATGATAGCTACCAAGATCCTGGAGAATCAGAAGGAACATTCCAAGACTGTGAAGGAGGAGACCGCGAGGTTGCAGGACGTGTGCCCTTTCGAGGGGCAGGTCCTGTGGCCGTAAATCCAACTCCGACTCAGCCGCCCCCCCGGGCGGCAGGGCCCAGCGACGTGGAGGGCCCAAAGGAGGACAACTCGGAGAAGGACAAGTCGCTCGAGATGCACCCCGTCGAGGGCGACCCTGCACTACCACCAGCCGCGCCTCGCGAGAGATTCTAGGGGAGCCCAACCGTTCCAGGTGCGGCGGATGAGCCTCACGACGTGGACGCCGAACAGCCTGCACTGCAGCCTCGGCGAGCTCCGGCGGAACCTGCGAAGGCGGCGCGCGACGCGCACCAGCGCGCGGGCCACATGCCGTACCGCTCCTGGTGCCGAGCGTGCGTGGCTGGACGTGGGCGCGCTGATCAGCGCCACCGTGTGCCAGACGATCCCCGTGGAAGACCTGTCGTGGCGTGCGATCCCGGCCTCCTAGAGCGTCGTGAAGATTGTCCGCAGGGGGAGAGCCCCTCTCCGATCCTTGTCACCACGGACGGATCTTGTCTTCGAGCTGTCACGGCGGACGTGCTCCCATGCAAGGGCACTGGCGACCCCGCCTGCGTGCCGGCGCTGCTTCGTTTGTATCTTGCTGCCAGCCAGCACAAGTTCATCGCGAGGTCGGACGATGAACAGGCGATCTTGGACCTCAAGGGCCAGGCGGCGGCGACAGCACGAGCACGCCCCAGCATGGACGTCATCCTCGAGGAGACTCCCGAGGGGGACTCGCAGGCGAACGGGCCGCCGATCGAGAGCGCCGTCCGCGACCTCAAGGCGACAGCTCGCACCCTCCGATTCACAGCTCAAGAGCTCCGTGGGTCCAGCATCGGACCCAAGCAACCGATGCTTCCGTGGCTCGTTCGTTTGGCTGGAGACGTCATCACTCGAAGACAGCGGGGTGCAGACGGCATGACGCCGTACCAACGCCGAACCGGCCGCGTGTACAGGCGAGCACTCCCGATCTTCAGCGAGAAGGTGTTGTACTTGCCAACTGGGAAGCACGACAGCAGGATCCAAGAAAGATGGAACAGCGGACTGTTCGCAAGCATCGTGAAGAGGAGCTCTTCATAGCCACGCGCAACGGCGTCAAGAAGGCGAAGGCTGGCCGGCGGATCACTGCTGCCGAACGGGTCGACGCTGACCTTCTAGCGAACATGGGCGGGACGTCCTGGCAGCCGATCCCCAGCGCCGGCCTGGAGATCGTCCCGACGGTCACTTACGCCGACCCCTTGCTGAGCGAGGACGTGTTGCCACCAGGGCCAGACCCTGCGCAGCTCGCCCAGCTGGGCGGCAAGTTTACATACGTCGTCACGCGGAGTTGCAGCGGTCTTGCTACACTGAAGGCTGTGCTGGATGCGACGCTGCCCGTGCGGGCACCGCCGCACGCCCCCCACAGCGCCGCCTGCCGCAACAGGATCGAGCAGGCTATGATGGCCGACGACGCTGGACGCCTACGGATGATGGTAGCGTTTTTCAGACGTGGCGACGCTGCGGCTGCGGGTAGCCCCGCGCCTGCCGATGCTGTGGCTGCGGGTAGCCCCGCGCCTGGCGGCACTGTGGCCGCGGGCAGCTCCTCGCCCGCGCCATCACCTACGGAGGTCCCCATGGAGGTCTCCACTCCATCACCTACGGTCCTTGCGGCGGGAAGCACCGCGCAAGGGCGCCTGAAGGCTGCGGGTAGCTCCGCGCTTTCGGGCATAGCAGCGCGCAAGCCAGCGGAAGGGCCGCTGGACGGCGCATCACCGCCTAGGAGGGTACGCCGGGGAGCTGACATGGAGATCGGCGGCGTGGATTTGACCAGCGAGTCGACGCACTTGCTGGGCGAGCTCTCTCTTCGCTATCTTCGTTTGGCATATGCTGGACAGGCGTTGCAGAGGTTTTCGGGCCGGCGCGGTTCACCAGCCGCTCGTCTGCTTTCGACCTCCCGCCTGGCACTGCCATGGACATCCGTACGGGATATGATCTCACACAGGTTGCGGAGCGAGAGCGGGCTCGCGAGACCAGACAAAGAGCGAAAAAGGCGCTGTTCGTCGGCTCGCCTCCCTACGTGGCCCTTTCTGCCATGCAGGGCCTCGCTCCGGACAGCCAGGAGTGGAAACAGAAACTTGCAGAAAGCCTTACTCAACTTGAATTCGTTTATGATTTGTACAAAGACCAGATGAAGGACGGCCTGTTCTTCTTGCATGAGCACCCAGCCTCTGCTGCAAGTCTGAACTGTTGGATGGTCCAAGAGATCGTTGGCATGGAGAGCGTCCACAACGTCCCTAGAGATCAATGACCTTATGGCCTATGGCCTGTTGATCTGTACGGGCCAACTCTCGTCCAAAGGGCTACCAGATGGCTCACGAATTCTGCGGCCATCGCACGCGCCGTCGGCAGCCAGTGCACGAACCGAGGCTGCCCAGACGGCGCGCGGAAGCATAGGCGCTGCCAGTTGATCGAAAACCCCAAGACCTGGAGCGGTAAGGGGCGCTACCCCCTAAAGCTCGTGAGTGCGATCCTCAAGGCGTTGAGGGAGGAGCTACACGCTAAGCACGTGTTGTTCTCATTCGAAGCGGGCGCTCATGTCGATGAACCCGACGCCTGGGGCATTCACCGCGCGTGGTACGGCCACGCCGTCGACGCTGTGACTGGTGTGAGGTTGGACGCAAAGCTTGTGTCCAAGGCCCACGGCGAAGGGATGGACTTCCTCAGCGGCTTGGGCGCGTACTCCTACGAAACCGTCGACAGGTGCGATCGAGGAGACATGGCGACGCCCCATACCCATAGGATGGGTCGACGTCAACAAGGAGCAGCCCGCCGCACCGCAAGTGCGCAGCGGGTTCGTGGTGAGGGAAACGAGGTACCACACAAACCTCGACACGAGCGGCGGCAGCAGTTCCAGCCAGACAGCGCCCCACGACGCCTTACGAATGCTGTGTAGCTGCCAGATGACACCCATCAACCAAATGGAGTTCGACCACGGCATCATCTTCATCGACATCACCCGTGCACATCCTCAATGTAAGATGCGCCGTACAGTCTGGGTGGTGTTGCTGCTAGAGGACCCCAAGGTGGCGGAACCTAGCGTATGTGGACTCCTGGAGCGGAGTCTGTGCGGCTCCGCGACGCCGGACACTCGTTCGAGCTGCTCGTCCGCGAGACCATGGAGGCTCTCGGCTTCAAGACCGGCTTGTGGCGCGGACGAGCAGCGGCGGATCCACGCGTACTTGTACGGGGGCAACTTCGTAGCACGGGGATCTCGCGCAGAGGTCCGAAGGTTCCACGACTCACTATCTGTCCACATGTGGGCCAAGGTGGAAGGCATTCTCGGCCCAGATCCATCGAGAAGCGACTCCCTGAAGATCGTCTGCCTCAACCGTGGTGTTCCGGTATGTCGGAACTGCCAGGAACGAACCTGAGCGCGCCGTTTTTGAAGCGGATGCACCGCACGCGGAGATCATGCTCCACTTGGTCGGCCTTTCCGCGGGGCGCAGCACGCCCCTCAGCACGCCGGGCGTGGCGGCGAAGGACGTGGACGTCGGGGAGCCGATGGGCGCTGAGGCGGCGACATTGTTCAGGAGCATGGCAGTGAGGGCGTCGTATCCCAGCGAGGACCGCCCTGACATTCGCTCTGCCTGTAAGGAGATTGCCCGCTTCGTGGCGAAGATGCTCAAACGTCAGTGTCGCTATCTGTTGGGAGTCCCGCGACTCGTCCAGAGGATGGAGCGGCAGGAGGTGCCGACGTGCATGGACGGCTCTCGGATGCAAATTTCGCTGGCTGTTCAAGGGCGCGGAAGAGCACGAGCTGGCACGCGAGTGCCACGAAGAGCGTGATTGCACAGAGCAGCGGGGAGAGCGAGTACTATTCCCTCGTGCGGTGCGCTTCGGTACGCATCGTCATGGGCAACTTGATGTGTGACCTCGGACGCGAGTTGCCCCTGCGTCTCCTGGGGGACGCGTCTTCAGCAGCCACGCTATAAACACCGCTGCGCTCGTCCTCGTCCTCGTCCTCCGCCGAGTCGCCGTCGTACGGCGGGCGGGAGAGGGCCCCATACCAGGGGCCTGGAAAAAAAAAATGCTTTGGTAGACGAGGGAGGATGGGCAAAGCGAGGCCCGCAGTGGTGGGGGAGGGGCGGGTGGGGGGGAGGGGGGGGCAAGAGGAGCCAGGGGGGGGAGGGGCGGGAACGGGGGGGGGGGGCAGGGGGGGGGGAGGAGCGAGGAGCCAGGGGGGGGAGGGGCGGAAAAACGGGGGGGGGGCAGGGGAGGGGCAGGGGGGCGGAGCGGGGGGGGGGCGGACGAAGGAGGAGCCGAGGGGGCGCGTGCGCCCGCGAACCCCCGCACCCGCAAGGGCCAGACACCCACGAGCGTCTTCGCCGCCACAGCAACCTCGAACGCCCGCCGAGGGGAGGAGCAGGGAGGGGGCCCGAGGGGGAGGACGGGCGAAGGAGGGACTGAAGGGGTGAAAACACCCGCGAGCCCACGCACCCACCAGGGCCCGACATCCGCGAGCGTCCTCGTCGCCACGGCAACCTCGAACGCCCGCCGGGGCAGGGGCCGGGAGGGGGGCGGAGGGAGGGGACAGGCGAAAAGGGGGAGGGAAGGGGTGGGGGGGGCGAAACTAAGCATCAGCCTGTATAACCAATCCCACCACGTTCCGCTGCGGCGCCGCCGCGGGTGTGGTGAGGCCCCCCTCCATAATGCGACGCTGGTGGGATGGGCGCTCAGGCCACCACCGCCCCCGCCCCCGACGGGGGGGGGTCGGCGCTGCCGGCGGCCGCTGGGGCGGCCTTGGCGTGGGCCGCGGCCACCGCGTCAGCAGCGGCTTTGGCCCGCGCCACTGCGGTCGGGGCTGCCGCCGGCGCTGGGGCCACAGAGGGCGCCGGGGCGCTGGAGGCGGGCTCGGCCGCGGGCGCGGCGGGCGCTTTGCCCTGGGCCATGCCCTTTCCCTTCCCCTTGGCACCCTTCTTTCCTTTGCCCTTGCCGCCGTTTTTGCCGCCGCGCCCCTTGCTGCTTTTCCCGCCCCTGCCCTTGGGGCCGCCACCGCTGGCCTCCTGGCGCGCGCGCTTGCGCTCCCGCTCCTCCGGCGTCGCCTCGGCGTGCGCCAACCGGCGCTTCGGGGCAGGGGCCCCTTCCGCCCTCGGCGGCGCAGGCCTCCCACGAACGGGAAGGCCCGCTGCCGTGCGAAGCGGCCCGTCCAAAAAGGACAGCGCCGCCTGCGCAGACAGGGGCTCCTCGCCGAACCGGAGGGTCAACCGAAAGGTGCCCTCGACTCGGCTCCTGCCGCCGGCCGTGTTCCTCGACTGGTCGAAGACGTGCGCCAGCACGTCCGCGCCGGCCAGGCCGCTGACTATCTGGGAGATAGCCCGCCCCGTGTCGCCCAGCGCCTGGAACTCCTGGGAGTCTTCCTGCGGCAGCGGCCACGGCACCTGGAGGGCCTCACAGAGGTCCTCGCCCACCGCCTTCGGCACTGCCAGGCGGAGCTCCCTCCACAACTGGCTCGGCGCATGTTCTGCCCACGCGCTTTCCACCTTGTCGAACCCCTCAAGGACGACGTGGCAGCTCTTGCGCACCTCGCCCAGGTCCCTCTTTACGCGTTGCAGCCCACCCTCCACCGACGTGACTCTCGCCTCGAGCGCCGCGAACCTCTCGTCCACCGCGGCCCTGCGTGCCGCCATTGCTCCCGGGCAGCGGGAACGGACGCGGACCGACACAAGAGCCTTCCTGACGGGCTCGCGGCGGGCGAATGCGACGAGAAGAGGAGAGTGCCGTGACCCCTGCGTACACACACAACAACGTGCAATGGATGCGTGGCGGGATACTCACGTTGACAGAGACAGAAGGGGGGGTGGGAGATGGTAGTAATGGTCCAACCCCCAACGACGACAGGAGGAAAAAAGGGGGGGGCAGAAAAGAGGCAAGACAGGCAAGAACACGAGGAAAAAACAGGCGGAGGAGGGGGAGGGAGGGAGGGAGGGGAGAAGAAAACGACACCGAACGAGAAAAAAAGACTGGGCACGGCTTCGCACGATTGCAAAAAAACCCAACACAGAGCCCCTCATGGGGGCGGCCCTCCTGCTGCCGAGGACCTGGGGGAGGGCGGTGTCGAAGGCCAGGAGACCAACGACGGCGCAATGTGGAACCCGAAGGAACCTGCGCCCTCCCCCGGTGCAGGGTAAACCTACACCGGCACGAGGGGCAGCGCGAAAGCTGGCCCCTGGGCTGCAGCAAACGCGAAGAGAAACGCCACGAGCCGTGCCCGACAAGAGAAAAAAACAGAGGAACAACGACGGACAGACCATCACTGCCAACGGAAGGAACAGGGGGCGGGGGCGGAGAGCGATTGGGGGGGGGGAAGGGCGAATGCCCCAACGAGAATCGATGCAACTACGCTCCTGCTTTCGTCAGTCTCCCTACCCGTGCCCCCGCTTCGGGGCAGCTGCCTTTCCCGACTTCGCTGTGGCCCCACTGCTCGGCCCCGAGCACTTCGCCCGCCCCCCTGCGCCTAGTTTGGCGGAGGGGCGGCGCTTTGCGATGACGCGCTGTAGGGCGCCGAGCCGCCGGGCTGGTGACACTACCTTCGGCGGCGCCTTGCTACCCGCAGGCGGGTGACCCGGGCCAATTGGACCCGCGCCGAGACGAGGTGGGGGGAGGGGGAGGGCGGGGCACGAAGAAGGGGAAGAAGACGACGGAGGAGGAGGGGGAGGAGCCAGGGGGGGATCCTCGAGGGGGCAGAGGAGGAGGAGGAGGGACCCCGCCGGTCGGCGGAGGTCTCGGCGCGCCCCTACATTTTACCTCGTGATTCCGCATGGGCCTAGACAGCTGCCCCGGCGGGGGCTCGGGAAATAGCTTGCCGCACTTGCCGCGCGTGCGGTTCGCCAGACGCGATCCTCGGCACTTGCCTTCATGCTGTAGACGGCCCGCCGCGAGGATCTACACCTCGCATTTGCGGCGCTTGGCATGTCCTTCGGGAAGGACGTGCTCTGTCACGGTGCCTCTGCGAACATGCCGAGTGATTTCCTTATACTCGAGACCTCTGGCCGCACTTCTTACAGATGTCCGTCTCAGCATGTGATGAATATCAAACCGCTGGCGGCGGCGCCGACCACCGGCTGGGCTGCGCTGAGGCGAAGCCCCGCCTTCCTACATCGGCAGCCCGGTCGGCAAGCTCATTGTCATGGGCGCCTGTGTGGCCATAGACGTGCTCCCAAGTGATCTGACGGTTCTGACCGACCTCCTGCGCGAGCTCCCGGACGGCTTGGGCCAGCGCTCTTCATTGGCGCCCGGTGTCCAGATTCCCTGCGCCATAGTGGCTGCATATATTCCGAGTCGTACCGGATGTGCACCGGGGCGCCCCCAGGGTCGGGGGCTTCCTCTAACAGCCATTTCGTAACTTCGCCTATCGCCGAAAGCTCAGCAGCGTCATTGGTCTCATCGCGTCCCCCTAGCCACCGGCGATCCCACTGAGCGGTAACGACTGGGGCGTGGAGCACGAAGTCCGGAATCTGACCAGGGGTCTCCGGACCATCGTAGCGACAGATCACTGCCCCCCACCCCGCTGTTCCATCCTTGCCAGACCCATCTGTGGCAACCCACCGGCCCCGCGGCGGGGCCGGGCAGGGTCCCCGCACGGGGCCCGCGACAAAATTTTGATGCACTTGGAGCGCCAGACGAAATTCGAACTTAGCTGGACATCGTGGCTTGTGGAGGCGGAGAGCCTCTCTAGAGAACCATATTTTGCAATCTGGGCACTGGTGCGACGCCCATGTGACGAGGGACGGGTCTCGTACAGAGTGTTCATTGTTGCAGTGACATGACAACTGATTCCCCGCCGTGACCTGTTGTGAACAAGCTGGGCACGCGTAGACCCGGCCCTCTGGAGGCGGACCCCCTCCCTGAGGGGGAGGAGAGGGGGGGGGGGGGGCGAGGGGGGTGAGGACAACGACAAGGAAGAGGAGGGGGAGGAGGAGGAAACGCTTCCGGGAGCGCCAGGCCTGGCCTCCACACACGCAGCAGCGCCCGTCGGTTCACGTCGCGGCCCTGCGTGGGGAATGCCTGGTTGGCGGAGCTCTGCCAACCCTTCCGGGACTGAGCCCGGCGAAACCAGTCCATCTCGTCAAACGAGAGCTTTCGGATGCACCTTCGGAGCCACGGGATCTGACCTTTCGGGTTCGCGTGCTCCTCGACTCCTCCACCGCGGCTGGATATGAAGCCGAAGAGGACCTGCTTGGGGGCGCGCCAAGTTGGCATCCGAGCGACGTGCCCCAGCCACTGCAGGGACAGCTTGGCGACCTGATCCTCGACGGTCCTCCATTTGGCCGCGGCGTGCATTGCGGCATCTGTAACGTGGTGCTCCCTCATATTCCACGTCCATGCCGAACGCTCGCCCGACCGCGTAGTTCGCCGCTCTCTGGAGCTGGCGAAGCCCCTCCTTTGTCCACCCCCGAGAACGACAGCTGCGAAGCAAACGGCCCACAACGCAAGATTCGAGCACCTGTAATCTCGTGGGGATGTCGACGCCACTGGCCCTGCCCCGGCCGTGTGCGGCGCCCACCGCCAAGCCTTTTGCGATGGCTTGAACAAGCAGGCGGGCGGTCGACGCTCGCCGGGCTGCGTCGGCGTTCCGAATACAGGTGTCCATATGCATGGCTCCAATATGTTTCAGCGGCCAACCTCGAACTCCCTTCTCACGTCATCGGGCATGCGTGGATCCTTTGAAAATCGTAACTCTTCGGATTTTTCCCCGATTAACCCTCTCCTCCCAATCCTTCATCGTTTCGATAAGGAAGGGGCGGGAAACTTGCATCTCAGAGTCAAACCCCACAATGGCGGTGTCATCTGCAAACCCCACGTCGCCGATGACGACGCGACGAAATCCCAGGTCCTTAGGATGGTCTGATACTTGCGACTGTAATCGGTTCCGCGCTTTCTTCTGCAATCGGCCATCTACCTGGTACGTAATCTCGAGTCCTGGGGCACGCCCTAATGCCTCAGCCGCGCGTCTGCGGCGGGCTCTGTAATCCGTCATCACCGCGTCGTGATGCACGTTGAAGAGGGGAGGGGAGGACGGATCCCCCTCCCTGAGTCCTCTTTCGGGGGTCCAGGGGTCCGACGGACCACCTAGCACCCGGACCCGACACTCGGTGTGGTTGTGTAGGGCTTTGCAGACTCTGAGCATGCCATCGGGGCACCCTCTGCGCGCTAATAAGGTCCACAGAGCAGGCCGGCAAACGCGGGGGTAGGCTTTTCCAATGTCGAAGAAATCGAAAACCACAGCTTCCTCATTCCGGGGGGCTGCGGCCTCCTCCACCAGGCGGCGGGTGACCTGTAAGGCGTCGTCAGTGCCCCGGCCGCGCCGGAATCCCGACTGCGACTCTCCCATCCAAGGCTCGGAGGACCACGCACTTATGCGAGACGCTGCCGCCCGCGCAACCAATTTGGACCCGACGGACAGCAGGGTAATACCCCGCCACGTGTTCTTGTCCTTTCGGGGCCCCTTCTGCTTCCAGAGTGGAATGATGGAATAACCGACGCTTCTCGCCGCTCGCGGGGCCAAGCAGCCGCTTCCTCTCCGTCCTTTGCGGTCACCGCGCAATTCCGCATTTTCCTGGCGAGATCGAATACCGCCGCGCGGAACGCCGCACCTCCATATTTTAGCGCTTCCGACGCAAATCCGCCCCCCCCCGTTTGTCGCCCTGTCTTCATTTTACTCGCGCACTGGTCTAGTTCGATGTCGTTGGGTGGCCCTGCGAGCCACCGTTCGGCGGTGGAAGCCAGGGGGATGTTTTGCCGCACGCGGTCGGCAACCGCCCCAATCGTACCCGAAATCTGCGCAAAATGTTTGCGCTATGCTTCTCTTTCTTTGTCGACATTTTCTGTCGACACGACGCCAGAATCCCGACGATCATGGCGCCGATTCTTGAGCTCACCGCACAGTCGGAAGAGCTCTGATTGGTTTCCTATCCTGGCGGCTGCAGACGCTTGCGCGCCGATGTCGGTCCAATGCTCTCGCTCCCACCGCCTTGAGGTGCGACGCCGTTCCCGGGCTACTCTACGACGTTCCGCGAGGGCCGCAGGGGCCCCGGCGTCGTCTGAAAGGGCGTAAGCTACCCTGGCGCGCTCCATGTCCTCGTCGAGGCTCCTCTTTTCCTCTTCATGGCCCCGTAACCAGGGCACTTGCGCCCTGGCTTGACGCTCTCCCAATACCTGTAATCCCGCTGCACGAGCGATGTCGCGCAGTTCCTTCCACCCCAAAGGGGCCGGAAGATCCAGCAGCATATCCGTCACTGAGATGAACGGCGGGTTATATCTTAGATATAAGTCGAGGACGCCTGTTAGTAACTAAGGTATAACTAAGGTATAACTAAATTATAACTAATGGCGCGTTTAATAGTGACTGACAGCGTCTGAGTTATAAGTCAACCTCTAATACCTTATTAGAGCTCGTTGATTTACTAAAAAAACAGCAGACTTAGGATGTTGAGTTATAAGTCGGGTTATAACCAAGTTAGGTGACTTATACTTAACTCAATTTGCCCTGAACTCTTCGACTTAGTGCTTGAGTTATAATCAAGTTATAAGTCGACTTAGCTAAGTCGACCTAACTCGACTTACTAAGTCGACCTAAGTCGAGTTAGCTAAGTCGAACGTTCGAGTTACTAAGTCGACGTAGTTCGACTTACTAAGTCGAACTGTTTCGACTTATAAGTCGACGATTTCAACTTATGTTTAACCGTTTAACATAATTTTGTAAAATGATTAAGAACGGTTTTTAACATGTTTGCGGCACCTGGTCATCCACAACACCAACAAATATGTTGAGAACTTGTGATCCAGATTTTGCTCTGGTAACAAAAGAGTGTTTGTTCTGGATCCACCGACAACAACATAGTTTTGAAATAATGGTGCTCTGGCTTTTGTCTGGTAACATGTACATTAACAGTCAAGACCCTAGAACTCTCATCAAAATGCAAGGCGGCTCGGCTCGTAGCTTATATTTTCTATGTTCAAAAAGTATGGGCGATGTGTGAAATACCAATATCTACATCGTAAGCGTACGTCGTAATCGTATCTAGCGCGCGTTACGCCCTCCACCTTGCGCCTGGTTGCGGGTGCGGTTGCGGTTGCGGCGACGTCCTTCAGCACGCGCCTCGCCATCTGGCGGGCGACGGGCAGGGGGGGGGGGGGGGGGGGAGAGGAGGGGAAGGAGGGGGGACGGGGGGGAGTGGGGGAGGAGGGAGGAGGAGAAGGAGGAGGTTCCATGTGTATTTATGTACTATATGTATGTACTATGGGCATACCGTATAATATGTAGGTGTATTATAGATGCATGTGTTGGAGGGAAGATCAATGGATGCAAGGGGAAGAAGACGGGGCGGTGCACGGGGGCGCGAAGATAATCGCCTCTCTCGGGTCGCGGCCTGGGCTGGAGAGCCGCCCTTGTCCAAGGCGGCCCCGCGTCGGGGGGGGGGGGGGGGGTGGGGGGGGGGGGAGAGGGGCTCCTCCTCCTCCTCCTCCCCCTCCTCCTCCCCCTCGCCCTCCTCCTCCTCCTCCTCCTCCCTCCTCGAAGACGACGACTACGGCGACGACGAAGATGGGGAAGGGGAGTGGGGGGTGATGTAATGCATGATGAGGAAGAATGAACGACGGAGGAAGAGAAGGGGGCGGCTTCGACAGTCGACTGCTTTTGTTCGACAGTCGATTTGTGTCTTTTTTGTTTCGACAATCGATTTTTTTGTTCATTATTTTTTTTTTCAGCTGCGCGCCCCTGCCATGATAGTAAGGCGCGATGATCTTCACGGTCGATGGTGGAATGCGCATGTATACAACGGGCTTGACAATCGACGTCGGGTCCAAGAACACGTCTGGCGTCGCCGATTCATCCCAGATGGTCCAAGCCCCAGGGTCCACAGCGGTAGCCTCCCGCACGTGGACTGTGATGAAATCGCCCATCGCATAGAACAACACAGCTCTACCTAAACGAAGTGCACCGCCAGTGCGGATGAGCGCGTAGTCGTCCCTCTTCACGCCACCACACTTCAACGCAGCCGCTGTAGACGTATCCATCTGGATGCCTGCGATATCGAGTTTACGGCGCTTCGACGTCGATATATACTGCTCGTCGAACTGGAACCGCCCCTCGACAACGTCTTGAACGTAACAGTTTAAATATCCAAACGTTGTCGTGTGCTCGACCTGGTTGTAAACATGTACCACGGTCGTCTTCACGTCTTTGTGTTTCCGTTCTGGCGCAAAGCACGAAATCACCCTACCCAGTCGCAGTAGGTCGTCGGGCACGTGCACCAAATGATGAAACTTCACCTTGGTAAACGTATGGTACAATCGGCGAAACAGTACCGCGTGCTCTGCAATGGCCCCCGAAAGCGTGGCGTGCAATGCGCCCGTCATATCGTCCTCTCCTGATAGGAGCCCCAACATGAACGTTAACAACTCGAAACATCGAACGTGGTCCGCGGGCACGCGGCCAGAGCACCTGTCCCGAAGAAATGCCAGCAACAATGGGCAAAGTCCGAGAACGTCGCTCGCAAACAGCTTCACGTGGTCGTTCGCTATGAAGTTCTCCGTGAACCACTCTGGCTTGGGAGGTGACGCGGTCAACTTGGGATGGATGTGCAAGCGTGCGCAGGCGGCAATCTCATACATATCGATATTCGACCTCTTCAAACACGATGTGGGCGCCGCAATCTGAAGCCCCGCAACGCCATGCGATACCAGGGTGTGCTGCCAATCCCTGATGTAATTACCCACGGGGCGCAGCACGCTTCTCAAACGAGGATCGCTCAGCATCCCATGCTCAGTATAACTAATGCCCAGCTTCGTTTCGAGCGCCTCCACCTTCGACGTCGATATCTGCCCGGCCTGCGATACCAAGATCTCGTGCATTCTCCAGAACGCGTCGTCGTCCAGCTGCTTGAGATTCGATTTATCTACGCAGTCCAGTCCGAAGGTGTACTGGCCGTCGGCGTAGCCAGTCTTGTGGATAAAGTTCACCACGTTCATGCACGAGATGCAGGGTTTCAGCCCTGCCGCCCCTTTAATGGCCAAGAACTCTTTGTGGCCTTTCTCATCAGCCATCAAACCGACCAGGCGAGCACGAAACACCCGCACGGCACTCCCATGGGGAACTACAAAGCCGCGTGTGAAGTTATGAGGCCCGTCAACGAACATGGCGACGAGAATCTGCTTCAAGAGGGCGCTCACTCCCCCAGAAATTCTCTCCACCAGCCTGGTGCAAACCCCGCCCAGGCAAAACCAGCCCCCCGTTTTATGGAGGAGCCAGCCTGGTAGCTCCAGAAAGGTGCAATAAAAATTCCACAGCTGGCGCCCAACATCAGATCTCAAAGGGTTGCCTGGCGTCATCTCGTCGCCGTAAAACACCAAGCTACAAGTGCACAAAGGTGCCTTGTCGAGCGCAGCAGGCAACATATTGGCAAACTTTTCGCTGATAGTCGACATATCGTGCAGAAACGCAAATGGGTGTGCATATTCCCACGGCCCGATGCCTGGGACATCCAGTGTCTGCACAACAGGTCCGTATGGCGCCCTCGCGCGGCCATGCATCTCCGCTGCTATCCTGCACTGGCGTAGCTCATCTCGTCCTCCGAGCTCCTCGTCCCTAAGCATGCCTTTCCTATTCAGCGTCTGCAGGATGCGGGCGACGCTCGCCGTCGAACCCCGCGAAGTGGCCAGAAGCTCCGACCGCAGCTGCATCCTCGTCTCATCATCGATGTCGATCGTGGCGGGTGCGCCCCGCTTCATGTTCGCAACGCTGAACCTGAAACGGCTGTGGAAGAATGGCGACGGTGATGCCGACGGCTGCGATGATACTAGAGACTGCGCGTGAGAATGCATATCTGCATGGTGAATGCAAGACGTTGTTGTGTAAATATTTATATTTGTATGCATATGCATGTATGTATGTATGCGTGTGCGCATGTATGCATGCATGTGTATATGTATGTATGTGTATATGCATATATGTATGCACGCATGCGCGTTTGTATATCTAAATATGTATGTATCTGCACACGTGTCGACATCGATGCACATCCCTCGCGCGCGCGGCGGTGCGCGTTTTCGGAAGGAGGGTGAAACGTTGTCGCACTCTGATGCACCTTGGCAAGCTACCTTCGGCATGCCGCAACACAAACTTGCACAGGCGCAGAGAATGATGGCAGACACAGGGCCGCAAGTGAAGTCACGCATTCACGCGACTCGAAGCGGATGACGGGTCGCGATGGGAGGGGGCGGGGCCTGCTTATTCGAGCGGGAAGGGGGGGCTCCGAGACGATGCCGTCTGTCGGCAAACGCCCCCATGGTAGCTCCAGCAAGGTTTAATACAATTCCACAGCATGCGCCCAGCATCAGATCTCGAACGTCGACATTCGATTTACGATTTCGATGTGATGGTACTTTCGCAAAGCAGGCCACACACATCGTGCGTATTTGTGTCGCTCCGAGGCGGCTTGCAAAGCTGGCGCACAACACTTGCTGGGCGAACTCGACACACCTGCACATCACTTCCATTGGGCATTATGTTGTACGAAGCCGTGTGTGAAAATCTGAGGCCCGTCAACATGACGACGAGAATATGCTTCAAGAGGGCCCTCAGTCCGAGTCCTCCTCAGCCGCTGCCTGCGCAGCCGCTGCCGCGCGCCTCGAGGCCCGATGCTGGTCTCGCGTCCGCGCGTCGTCGCTGGCGGGTCCATCGCACTCGGCGCCTTCGTCACCGTCTCCACCTTCACCACCTCCACTGTCCTCCTCTTCCTCATCCTCATAGTCGTCCTGGAACATACCGCTATCGCTGTCCTCGCCCTTCTCCTCGGAGGGCGAGGTGAACCCCGACCCCTATTCGATGCATATCTTTCGCTCCAAGCGCCGAACGTTGCTCCGAATCTCCCCGATGCGATTCATGGTCTCCACGTGGCGAGCCATCGCGAGAGCCTCCAGCGCCTCGATTCTGGCCAACACCTCCCCGAGCCCTCCCCCCTTTCCCCCGCCCTCCCCCCTACCCCTCTTCTCCCTCTTCCCCCCTCTCCTCCCTCTTCCACCCTCATCCCTCTACCAACCTCCTAGCCCCTCCTCGCGTATGGGATCAGCCGAGGCACTCGCCATGCCCCCCCTGCGGCGCGGGGGCCTGCACTTCTGCTAGACGTAGTGCGTCAAGCCTTTGAACTGGAGTCAGCTCTCCGCTCGGGCCTAAAGCAACGGATATCGATGTCGATGTTTCTATCGAGTTCGATGTCTCTACTGGCGTCGATGTCGATGCTTTTATCGATGTCGATTTCTTGCACCACAACACCCCCATCTCAATGCTGGCCGATGGGCTTTCCGACGGACGGAGCTCGACCGCGGGGCGCGCAGGCAAACCGGCCATAGGATATATATCTTTGCCTCGGGGGTCCTCCATCCTCATTCCTCCATCTCCCCCTCCACTCTCAATCACCCATCCCCCTCCTCCTCCTTCATGGTCATGGTGGCTGTGATGATGATGGCGATGATGCTGCAGATGGTGATGAGGAAGATGATGATGATGACGATGATGGCGATGATGATATTGTGTTTTGTTCACAGCGCGTGCCATACATCCCCAGCGCATTCGTTCATCGTGGGCGTCGATGTCGATGTGCGCGGTTACCCACGCCACCTCGGTATCGCTGGCATCAAACCACACCGCCCAGCATATTGAAAGACACAATCCGTCGTCGATATCGATTGCGCCGTCAGTGGCGTGCTGATCGCACTACATGCGAGATTGCACCTACGAAAAGAAACGCCTCATGCCTTTGCGCTTATGCATTGGCTTAGCTGGAGGCATGCCCTGCAAATGCAAAGCGCCCAACAAGGCGCTGCACTTCTTGATGTCGAGCTTCATTCCGAGATCATCCTCATCCCGCTGGTGGTTTTTCAGCATGACCATATAGTGCACACGGCTACAATAGAAGCACACGTCGTCCTTCCCATCATCGTCCTTCTTGCACTTGCACCCCGCCTTCACGTAGCGCCTCAATAAGTGGTTCCTCAGCTTCTTGCGGTACCAGAGCGTGCCCCAGTACTGCGGGTATAAGATGCCGTCCTCGTCAGCCCGCTGCTTTATCTGCACCAACTTCCACGGCGCGGGCCCCTCCAGGTACGGCGCCATCTTGACGGCCTTCATCGGGTGGAACTGCACCTTCTTTTCCATGTCGCCCGCGGGCTTGGCGGGCTTGTATTTCTTCAGCGCTGGCTGGGGGCCGAGCTCGTCATCGCTCAAGTCCATGCTCGGGCTGAGCGTGAAGCTCGGTGGAGTGAGCGCCCCCCGCATGACCTCGCCCCTCGGCGGGAACGGCATCATTTTCTCCAGGCCTGGCGGGAGCGGAAACTGCAGGTGCGGGGCCGTCTCCGTCTGCGCTGCATAACTGGTGAAGGACATCGGCACTAACTGCAAGGATCGATAGGCGATTGCGAGTCTACGTGGGCTTCGATCGTCGACGTACAACTGTAACGAGCCAAAATGGCTGGGGAGGCCGCGCTAGACGATACAGGGGGCGGCCTCGGAGTAGCGTGAGAATAAGATCGTAAAGTAAGATGGTATACCATGATAGTAGAGCACGCCACGATGTACGATAATCGAATACCTTTATGAGCTCGTCCCATCTTCGGCTCCAGGCTTCCTATATCTACTCTCTACTATCTTACTCTCACTCTACAATCGTTTACTGTGTTACTGCGGAGGAGAGAGAGAGAGAGAGAGAGAGATAGAGAGAACGAGAGAGAGAGAGAGAGAGAGAGAGAGAGAGAGAGAAAGAGATAGAAAGAGAGAGAGAGAGAGAGAGAGAGAGAGAGAGAAAGAGAGAGAGAGAGAGAAATAACAAAATGGATTTGTTCGGTTCACATTGAGGCAGTCAGAAGGGCGTCACTCCCAATGACGCGCTGCGTGCAGACGCCTATGGCGATATCGATCTGAGTCAGTGTTGCCCGATGTCGATGGCTGGATAACGTCCCCGTGGCACATGCGAACCTGACCGTCTGCGCACTGAACGACAAGATCACACACGATGCAACTGCAAATGCAAACGCTGTTGCCCTACACCAGCGTAAAACAATGCTCAGCTGAGCGGGGTCGCGCTCCAATCGTGACTTCACTACGACGAGCGCCACTCCGTAACCTTCGATATCGATATCTCTGCGAACAAAACGATTGTATCGGCGTGCCCTGCAGGGAGCGCTATGCCCAGCGTAGCGCACCACCTTAATTCGGAATTCGGAGCGCTGCTGCAACGCCTACCAGTTTCCCTTGTCACCGTCGATCCACTCGACCACAGCCTTCCACGCCCTCTTCTCGTCGCCGCCGTGCGCGCCCCAGGTCCCCCAACTGAACATCTTGTCCCAGACAACGCCCACCTTCTTGACCCGCCACTTGGAGTTCTTCTCGCCCGTACAGATGGCATAATCCTTGTAATAGATGGGGGGCTGCTTCTTGAGCGCGGGTAGCGGGGGCGCCTTGGTCGACGTCGATGTTGGGCAGGCCTTGGCCTTGGCCTTGGCCTTGGCCTTGCCTTTGGCCTTAGCTTTGGCCTTGCCCTTGCCTCTCGTCGTCTCGGTCTCCTCCAACATCTTCTTGATGTACTCGTCGATCTCCTCCTGCCGTGCCGCGGGCCCCCCGCTGGCAGCGGCGGGCTTCTTCATAGCTGGATGCTGCTCCTCATCGTCTTCGTCGTCATCGACTTCGGCGAGCGCGCGCTTCCTCGAAGCTAGGAGCGGCGGCGTCCCCGAGCCAGGATCCGGCGCGGCGCCCTTTGGAGCGGGCGTCGTCGGCGGCTCGAGGGACCCTGCTGATGAGGTCCTCCGCAAGCCCGATGGGGGCTCATTCAAGAAGGTCAGCGGGATGTCGCCCTGCCGCGGACCCCCTCCTGCCGATGCGGTGCCCATGAGCTGGCCGAACATGCTAACCGTCGTGCTCATCTGCTGCATGAATGCGTCCTGGTGCCTGCCGTTCGGGTTCGGGCGCTCGAACGGGGCCATGCTGCTGCTGCCCCCCGAGGGGTGCTCATATATTCCGTTCGTCTTGCGGGCTTTCGTGATCTGCCCTGCTTGCAGGAGCAGGGCCTCGCTAAACTGAGGCTTGGGGAGCACGGCAGCCCCGAACACCTGCGGCTCGATCTCGACGAATTGCGACACAAGGAGGGGGTAGTTGCAGACAGACGATTGCGCCGAGCGCCTCGATGCACGTTTCTTCTTGATCTGCTCCTCTGGGCAGCACGCGACCCCCATCGGGCGCCCAGCCTCGAGCATGTAGCCCCGTGGGGTGCCCCAGGGGGAGCGGGGTCGTCTGGTTGAGGCCCCTGGATCGCCAACAAATTCAATAAAAGGCGGGGCAACAAGTTGAAAAAAGCTGGGTGAAAACCTTGGCCCGAAACATGAGATGGCGATGTGGACGGAGAGGGAGGGGGCAGTGGGGATGGGGAGAGAACGCGAGTGTGGGTGATAGTGGTTACTCGATGTCGACACGTTCGGGGCCTCTCGATATCGACGTCGCCTCTTCCTCCTCCTCGCCCACCTTCTCCCCCTGATCCTGCCCATATAACCCCCGACCCCGATGCTGAGACCTGGGCGCTCGATGCGGGGGTCGCGCATTCGACGTCGAGTGCATGCGATGTCGATGTCGAGTCCTTGAGCTGGTTCTTGTGCTCGAACGCCTGCGCGGGCGTAGGCTCCCGACCCGCGGCGATCTCGCTCGCGACCACGAGGGCGGCCAAGCGAGGCACCGTCTTCTGGTCGGGGTAGTGCAGGCCGAGGGTGTGCACGAAGTACTCGCCAACCTTATCGAGCTTCGCCTCGACCCCCAGGTGGGGGTCCTGTAGCAGCGCCCACATCTCCGTCGTCAGGTAGTGCTCTGGGTACTGGTGCGTCTGGTACTGCACGTTGAAGTTGCGCCCGTCACGCTTGCCCGTCATGGCGATGTCCATCGTCGCCGACTCCGTTACTGCAGTTATCAGCTCGCGCTTCTGGGCGGCCGTGAGGATGTCTGTCGCGTTGATGGCGTGTACGGTCTGAGTCGCGTCATCCCTGGCGCAACCACCACGACGGACGATCATCTTCACGTGGGCGACCTGGCGCTCGATCACCTGGGCCCGATCCGCATCCTCCATCTGGGCGGTCACCGCCCGCGCGAAGTCGACGACGCCCTTGAAAGTGGCGAGACACGACGCCCTTGCGGTGGGTGCCGCCGCCGCGCTCGCCATGGCGATGACGATGCGGACGCGATTCGATGTCGATTGCACCTATGCGCTACGAGCCCAAATGGTGACGGTAAGATGGTGATGCATAAGGCCCTGCCCCCTCCTCCAGGCCCTCCCCCATCTTCCAGCCCACCTCGTCCTGACCTCCCACGCGGCCCATGAGGCGCTGGGCGCGCCAGTTTGGGTGGCCCGATTCGCGACCACCTCGATCGCAGCCGACGTCGATGGATGACGAGGTGATGGTGACCATCACCTCGTCAATCCACGGCGAGGTGATGGTCATGGTGACCATCACCTCGTCACCAACTATCTTCGCTCATGACCGCTGGGGTGGCTGGACGCGCCCAACGATTGCCCATGTCAGCGCTCGCGCGCGCCTCGTTCGGCACCCCGTCGCATCAATGGTCCATCGCTCGTCAGCCTGATGCCCCCCCCCCCCCCGCTTCCCCCACTCCCTCCACCTCCTCATGCCGCTCCCACTCCCCATCCTCCTCCTCGGCGGGGGGGCGGCCTTCGCCTCGACGGTGCCCGCGACGTGCGGCGCGGCGAGAGGGCAGCGGCGGTGGGGGAGGGGGCGGCGAGAGAGCATCAGCGAGGGAGCATCGATAGTCGATGCGACGACGACGGCGACGACGACGACCACGATGAGGGCCATCGCGAGACCAACAGCGTGTTGTACAAACAGTTCAAGGAGATGGGGGGGGGGGGGGGGTCGTCCACGAGTGCGCGGCGAACGCGCGCCAGGCACGCTGCCACCGACGACGACGAACGACGACGACGACGGCGGCGGCGGCGACGAACGACGACGACGACGACGGCGGCGGCTCTGTTTTTTTGCATCTGCAGCGGCGCCGTCTCTAGCCGAGATCGACAGTCGACTGTGCCCTGCTCCTCGCGCTTATCATCTGCGGCGCTGCGAGGGCCTAGGCGGGGTCCTCGAAGGCCTTGGCTGCGGTGCCTCGCTGCGCGACGCCACGCGCGGCTCCACCGCGTCCTCGACCATCAAACTCGAAAACACAAGTCGACATCGATTCAGCAGCAAGCCGCGAAAGAGGCCCCATGTACCCTAAGGGGCCCCGAAGAGAGGTGGCGCCGCACTTAAATGCACACCGCAGCCTCGCACCGTGAGCACGGGAGGTTGCGTCAGCTAAGGTCGTCGTCGTCAGCCTACCGACGCCACTGGCCCGTGTGATACTGCTGCTCCAGGGCCTGCCGCGCGTTCGTCACGCACTTGTGAACGAACTTCGACGGGTTCGTGAGGCTCCCCTCGCCCATCTTCTTGAACAGCTTGTACAACACGTTGTTGGCCTCGCGATGACCCTCATCGCTGAACTGGGCCAGGAGGAAGACGCTCTGCTGGGCCGTCTCGTCGATCTCGCATCGACGAAGAAGGCCGAGCCAGGCGCGAGGGTCCCGCTCGAACGTGGCCCAGACGGGCTCCTGCACCTCCTCAGCGACCGCAGGCGCCTCCTCCGCGGCCGCCTTCCATCGACTTCGATGTATTTAGCAAGCCTGTATTTCGATAGTCGGGGGCCATATGTGTGGCCAGGGACTCGGGGCAGGGGGCGGGGTCATGACCACTCGGGGACACTCAGGACCAGGGGGGGCAACGCTGGACTACAATGTGGTTCACGTGAAACGGCCTTCTGTTCCACCTCCATGCTCACTGGCGTTGCAGATGATGAGTTAGCGTCGACAGTCGAGGTGGCTTCGCCAGCTGCTCGAGGATCGACTTCTGATAACGTCTCGGCCTTGGCGCCGCCATTTCATTCGTAGGAGGGGAGGGGTCAGTTGTTTCGACATCCAAGCGGAGGAGGTCTCAAAATAGACTTGGCACCCAGAATGAGGATGAGGGAGAGGATGACGATGGGGAGGAAGCGGGGGGGGGAAGGAGGAGCAAGATGAGGGGCAGATGGGCGGTGGGCGAGATAGCTGGGTGCGTGAGCGAACTGAGACAGACGTATGTGCTGAGGCTCCTGGACCGCCACAAAAAAACAATAAAAGGTCGAGCAAAACAAAAACTAAACGTAGACCCCCCGCACTGGAGATGGCGATGTGGACGGTGAAGGAAGGAGCATGGGGGAGAGAACGAGAGCGCGGGTGGTAGTGGTTGCTCGATGTCGACGCTTTCGGGCCTCTCGATATCAACGTCGCCTCCTCCTCCTCGGCCACCTCCTCCTGCTCCTGGTATCTCTCCTCTTCCTCCGCATCGTCGGACTCGCGGGCGTAGACCCCCCGCGTTGGCACTGGGCGCCAAGCACTGCTGGTCCCCGACTTGCCGTAGACGGGGCCAGCCTCCTTGCCGCCCTTGGTGCCGCCCTTGCCGCCCTCGCCGATCCTGCGCGACTTCTCGGCCCGCGGCGGCGACCCTGGCGGCGGCACAGGCCCGACATTGCGCACCATGTGGTACTCGGTGTAGACCCAGTCCCACAGGCTCTTCCACGCTGGGTACGCCATGTGGTCGTCCCTGACCGCCTGGTTCGCGTAGAGCTGAGAAAAAGGCACCTCGCCGCCCTCCGCCAGCTCCCATGCCTTCCCAGGCTCCATCCACGCCTTGACGCTCTCCAGCATGCTGATGTGCCCGCGCTTGCCGCACTGCTCGCCCGAGTTGAAGATCTTCGAGTTGTGCGCGCGCACGTGCATACCCTCGGCCTTGTTCCTCGACAGTGTGAAGTTCAGCATCGCGTTGCACATGCGGCCCACCGTGTCGCTGCGATGAAAGCCGTGCTGGCACTCCACCAGGACGAGGATCGACGGCCACTCCTTGATCTTGTAGTTCGACACCTCGATGACGATGTCCTTGCACGCGTCGACGAACCCTGCTTGTGACATCGCCGTCTTCTGGGTTTGTGCGTGAAGACCGTTCTCCTTGTGTCCGATCGTCTTGCTCGGGTCTTTCGCCAACAAGCGCCTGGCGTCGAAGCGAATGACTTTCGACCCCGTGCGCTCGCACTCGTGCGCGGTCTCGTTCACCAAGTCCTTGTGGATCTGGCCATAGGTGATGACACCCACGACCTGCGCGAACTGCATCGAGCGGCTCTCCTCCATGGCGCAGGAAGAGTACAGGAAGAGAAGGTTGTAAGAGTTCGCTGCAGCACAGCCGAAGGCGCGCGCGTGCACTCGAAGAGCCGCAATGGCTAGTAGGCGATGGTCGATGGGCCAGCCTCGATTGTCGAGTGTCGATTGTCGATCTGGAAGATAAGCCAACTGCAGCCCATCAGTTCGCACAACGACTTTGAGCTCCCCTATAGGCGCCAAGGCCAGTTCCGCACCCAGCAAAACCCGTCAGGGCTGCCCAAGACACAGGAACCCAAGGGCGAGCAAGCCCACCACTCCCAAGGGCCCAGCGAGGACAAACCCATCAGGGCGACGAATGAACCAGGACTCCAGCCTGGATTTAGAATATGAATAAGGGGAGCTCGAGACCGCTTCTGAGACACCTGTGCTCTTCGACATCGATTGCAGCTGGCTCCAACTCCAGGGCACAATGCAACATCCAACGCAATGCCAAGTGCAATCGCGACGAGGCAAGTATTAACACATACTACGTGCACCTATGTACGTACACATATAACACTCATGTAAGAATTGCCACATAGTACCTGCACACATGTGTCTATATATTTGTAGAGAAATATAGACACATCCCCCTTATACGCAGAGCTATATGTATATATATATATATATATACACTTGTATATATGTGTAGGTATATATGTGTAGAGATATATGTAGAACTATATAGAGCCATGTATATACGTAGAGATATAGACCGCCCAAGAGGAGCAAACTCCACCACATCATATGAGCAGCAGGGCTTGGACAGGACGGGTGAATGAGGAGGACGCTGAGGAAGGAGGAAGACAAGGAGGAAGGAGGAGGACGAGGAGGAAGGAGGAGGAGAACGATATCGATGCTCTTTTTTTCCGTGCCAACCCTGTCACGAAACTCTCAGTCGTCCTCGACTTCGACAAGCTCCTCTTTCTCGTCGTCGGCGGCAACGCCGTCGGAGGTGCCAGCATTGCTCTGGGAGTCCTCACCTGCCTGAGCTGATTCGAACAACTGCATCGCCTCCGCCGCGGAGCTCGCTGTCCTGTACCTCACGCTCACACGGCCGTCATCGCCTGTACGTTTCAGCACGAACTGGCCCTTGGTGTAAGAGAAGCTCAGCCCAGGATACTCCTTAGTGTCGACCTTGAGCTCAGCAGGAACCTTCTCGGACGGATGCTGCCTGTGGACGGTTCCCGACTTGATCTCGAACTCGCAGCACGCCTTCAAGTACATCACGAGGTCCTCCTCCAGCTGCACATACAGGGGGGTCCCAGGCCTGTCGATCATGACCTTGAAAGGGATGCCCTTGATGTCGCCCATGGTCGGGCCATGTGCCGTCGTTGTGGTGCCCTGAATCACGTCGTGGTTCGACCTGAATCGTTTCTGCCATGTCCTGGAGCCAGGCGGCGGTAAGGATGTCTTCTCCATTCCGTGAGCGCCAAGCTGGTCCAAGGAGGCTAGCAATGACGATCTGTATGCGTCATCTCTAAGGGGCTCCAATGTTTCACAAATCGATGTGTTAACGAGAGGCCTGATGCCCTTGGAACGCGGATGCCCAAGAAGCTTCATCACCACATCGCAGCTCTTCTTGAGGTGAAAGAATACACAACCGTTTAGCTCCCTGCAATCGTCCAGAATGACTGGCGAAGCCATGTGAGGGGCGCGCACGCGAACAACTTTGTCCACGCACCAGGCCATGGCATCCACCATGTGTCGGATATCGATATCGACGTATTCTTAGAAGCGCGCGGGGGCGCATCTACATCTGGAGCCAAACAAGCAACGCGCGACGTCGAGCGATAGGCGCATGCGACTTTCGACTGACGCGGCGTCGTGAACCGCGTTCCCCGAAAAAACAAACACACAAGGTTTGGAGCCTAAGCGTCTTAAGTAAGTTGGAAGAGGTTTAAGTGTATACGCGGCCCTGGATAAACGTTCTAAGTTTCGAGCTCGACCGCGATTTGGAACTGGGCACGGCGACGACGATGACGCCGACGAAGCGGGCGACGACGACGACGATTATGTATATTTCGTGGTAACTATTGCAAGAACTCCAAAACTCCATGGGAATCCAACAGTCCATGATCGATGTCGATGCCTCATCTGTACATCGCTCCACTGCTTCGCAAATCGATGCGTGCATGTATGTCTACCTGCTGCGCGCTACTTTCTTCATGGTGGACACCTCGATGGTCGGCGGAGGGGGCCTCTTCGGGGCAGCGGTCGCGACCTTGGGAAGCGTGAGCTCGTCTCCAACGTTCAGAGCCATGACGTTGGTGACTACGGGGATCTTGATATCGTACACTTTAGCGTTGCCCACAGATACGGCCACCGAGTGCTTAGTGATGGCGCAATTCGGCTTCGTCGACTCCGTGCTGTCCACGTGCTGATCTTGAAAGCAAGGCTCGGCGCTTTAGCGCCAGGGTCCGAGAGGGCGAAGGGCCCCGCGATCCTCTCATCAGGGCTGGGCACATCGAAGTAGGGGCGATCGCTCTCGCCGCGCTGCTTGATGGTCAGAGCCGTCGGCACGATGATCAACTTTTTTGCCTGGAACTTATTCCTAGAGAAAATGCCCATGTTGGGTTTGCTGACTGCCATCAGATCGCCCCCATCGACTTCGAATTTCGACGTCAAAGATATCATGGCCATAGCAATTGCTGACTTGATGTTGATCGCGACGAGACCGGTATATTTAGAAGCTGCGTCATCTGGCCACCCAGCGAGCAACTCTTTCTTGGTTGTAGTAAAGCAGTACTTATCGATGAACTTTGGAATGGGGCACCGAATAACGATGTGGTGCAAGGAGCCTTTCTGCATCACCTCCCGAATCCGAACGCCACCCTCCGACATCGAATCTATCTTCCACGTTCTCCCTTAGATCGAAGGCGCAAGGGCACAACTCATGCACAGGGGGGCTAATACATGTAAGAGTTTTTATGTGGCGTAGAGGGGTGACGGGTCCAAGGTGTTTGAGGGAGTTCGGGGAAAACCACTGAAACTGGTAAACCACCCGTAGCTCGGCCGCGCCATTGCACCTTCATCGTCCTTCTTCAGCTTGATGGTGTCATCAACCTTGAACCCTCTCTGCTCCAAGATGCAGATGTTAGCGTTCGCCAGCTCCCCCGTGCTGGCGTCGCACTGCAGCATGCCACTGAAAGGGGTCTGCTTGACGGAGTCCCCATCGGCACCGCTGTCGTGCTGGGCCGACTGGCAGGTATACGGATTGTCGATCTCGATGTTTTGCTTTGCCTTCAATGCCTCGATGCACTCGTGAGCGACGCACTCGATGTTTGCGTATCGCTCATCCACCTTTTTCCCTAACAACACCATTGCTATCAACTGGTCGGCCTTGCCTATGATCGGAATGCGTTCAATCGTGTCGATATCGATCTGCCTGGAAACGCTGCGAAGATGCCGCAGGGCCTTCTCTGCTGCCATCGCTTTAGACCTCGCCTCCGTGCTAGCGAAGAGGGACGCGATCTCTGAGCGGGTCGCAAACCTGCACATTCGACTCTGCACGGACTCGGGGGGGCCGTTCACGTGAGCCTTGACGACGGCCATTACCAGGTGGGGCATCATCTCCGTCGCCGCGAGCTTTGCCTCGCACAATGTCTCGAACGCGTACCCGCCCACCAGGCGCCCAGCGGGCGCGCACCTTGACACGAACTGCACGAGGTCCTTGATGAACTGGCCCTGGGACCCCCCGCCTATCGTCAACGTACTTCGATTCCGATTTGCTCGCCTCGGTCTTCACCCTCGCCCAGTCGATCACGGGCCCGTCGCGCCCCTGTTCGGATGCAATGGCCTGGGTGTGAAGCAAGAACTCGAAATGCGTTTCTTCACTCTGCACCTGGCCCGTCGCCTGCTTTGCCGACTGGATCAAACCTGGAAGTTTTGGCCAGCGTTCCTCTGCCTCCTTTTTCACCATCAACCACCTCAACCCAGTGTCAAGTGCCTTTTCCAATTGTTTATCTTTGCTTTGGAACTGCCCCGTGTTGATGCGACCGCCGATGTCGGACAACGTTTTCTCCGTCGTCTCAACTCTCTCTAAGCAAGCCACCAGGAACTGATTTGTATGCCCAGAGCTCACGCTCCCTGCGATAATCGATTCGGGCGGGGATTTGCCAAACAGATTCGACGATCTCTGAAACTCCTGGGTGTACTGTGCAATCGTGCCGTTCTTATCTTCGATGCAAACTGAACCAGCCGTTGCCGCGAAACTAAATTTGTTCCTGACGATCTTAGCCCCCAGCCTGTGCACCTCGTAAGCCTTGATGCCCAATCCATATCTGTTTGAAGGGTGGATGCCTACTTGATGAGGTTTTAGATGCAGCCACACAACCATACCAATAGAAATTAACTTCTCGGGGATCACATCTACCATTCCGACACGCCCATCTGCTGACGACAGTGCTTCCTCGATGAGGCCGTCCAGGGCATCGACCCCGTCAGCGAACGACGCCATCGCGCGCTCGATATCGAGGACGCTGCAGGAAATCGAGGTGCGACTCTCCTGGCGCTACGCGGCTGCGGGCCCGACTTCGATGGCAATCGAGTTCGATGGCATCGATTCCGATGGCAAGAGGAAGGGGGGGAGGAGGAGAAGGAGGAAAAGGAGGAGGAGGAGGAGGAGGAGACGGATACTGATAAGGAGAGGAGGGAGAAGAGAGGAGGGGGAGGAATAATGACTGGCACAAGGGGGGTAGGAAATGATGAGGGGAATGAGGAAGAGGAGGATGCCGACGACGAGGAAGAGGAGCTGGAGGCGAGGAAAGAGGGAGGACGAGGGCGGTCGCGGTGGGAGGGGGCCGCGGCGCCTGGCACTTGTTGCACGGAGGGGCGGGCGGCGCGCGCGCGCGCCGCTCGCCGCTCCGACCGACCAGACCGATCCCCCCCCACCCCTATATACCCCCACCCCCGCAACGATAATCGATGTCCTCTTCGATCATCGATGTCCTGCACCGCGGTGGGGCGAGGGGGGGGGGGAGGAAGGCGAGGCTCTCTAAGGCAAGAACAATCCGCGACCGTGGGAGTTACCATCATCGTCGTCGTCATCATCACCATCATCACCGTCATCATCGTCGTCGTCATCATCATCATCGTCATCGTCATCATCACCATCATCCTCATCATCATCATCATCAGATCTCTCTCTCTCTATCTCTCTCTCTCTCTCTCTCCCTCCCCCCCCCTCCCCCTTTTCTTCTCGCTGCAAGGAGCGCCCTTTCTTGTAATGGCTGCTCACGTCACTCGCGAGCGTAACAAGATCGTTTCACGATCCGTTATTTTGCGGGGGCAAGGGTGGAACAGTTCACGAACGTAAAGTGCACGCGCCTTCAGCGCCTCCGCTCTGCGTTTCTTTTCTTTCTCGTCTGTATCGCGACAAGAAAGAAAAGTTTTTTTTTTTGGAAAAAAACTTCAACAACCGCGAAAAAAGGACGCGCATGCGCACACGCGCGGCGCGCCTCCTTCTTCTCTTCAATCGCGGGGTGCTCGTGCGACCCGTAAAACAGACTATTAAAAAGCAGGGGGACGCGCGCCGCGCTACTGCTGATAAGAGTGTCGCAGGCGGCGCGCGTATGCATCGATATCGATATCGACATCGACATATGATTGTGCATGTGCATACATGCGCATGTGTACGTGCGCGCGCGTTATCTACATCGCAATGCGTGAACACACCTTACACGCGCATATGTACAAAACTATGTGTATACGAAAATGAAAATATGTAAGCGTATGTGTGAAACGCTGTCGTATATGACTGAATCCCATGATGAATATAGAGAAAACCACACATCGAGGATTTACTTTGGACATACTAACTCGGGGCTAATTCGACCTAGTAAGTCGAATAGTTCGACTTAGTAAGTAGAAATAGTTCGACTTAGTAAGTCGAATTAGTTCGACTTACTAAGCCGACAACTTCGAGTTATAACTCGACTTATAAGTCGACTTATAAGTCGGCTGTCGACTTAGCTTTTAGGTTATAACTCAACTTATAAGCTGACCTAAGTCGATCACCTAAGTCGGTTATGCTAAGTCGGCCTAAGTCGACTTATAACTCGACTTCGTCAGTCGCCTAAGTCGATTAGTAACTCACGTCCTCAACTTATATCTAAGATATAATCCGCCGTTCATCAAAGCAAGACCTGCCCGCAGTGAGCCCGGGCCTCTTTAGCCGCCGGGGATAACCCCCGCATCGCCGAGTAGTTGGGGGCCGCTGGGCGCTTGTCGGTGTGACGGTCACGAAACAACCATCTACCGCTCACGGTAATTCCCACTTCCACCGGCTCGTGGTCCGTATACGCGGACCAAGCCACGATTCCGTCCTCTCGGACGTGCCACACGTCGTCCGAGCGACGGCGTTTTCGGCGTTTTGCCCTCCTTTCCCCCTGCAACCCCCCGGCGCCGTAGTGCAAGGTGCGCGCGTATCGAGGCTGACTACGGTCTCTCGGTCGGACCATCACGTGGTCTAGCTGGTGCCAAGACCGATGCCGTGGGTGGAGCCAGGTGCCGGGCAGCCTCCGGGCGAACGCCGCACTTGCTACGAACAACGCCTCTTCCTGACAGAACGCCAGGAGGTCCACGCACGTTGCCGTCCGACGACGCTCCCCGTGGACCCCCAAAGCCGCTCGTTCATCGACGTCTTGCGCCCTTCCCACCTCAGCGTTCCAATCGCGACCCACCACGAGGAGATTATCTGCTCCCCTGCTCCGTGTCTCCACCCAGCGGACCTCGTCGTAGAAGCGCTCTCGCGCCTCTGATTGTTGAGATCCTGACACCAGCGCGTGCGCGCACAGCAAGGACAGCCCTCGCCGAAAACCTTTGCGAGGAAAAAATCAATCCCATGCACCTGGTGCTTTTGCGCTCGTGCCCACCTCGCACTGCAACCTTGCCCCCCCCCCCCCCCCTCCAGACCCGTGCTAGCTTCGCGTTCAAAACTATCCCCACGCGGCCGCGGATGATCAGAGTCCACTTCTGTCCTCTGCAGATATACCCCCGCACGCCATTGTGAGCAAAGGCCAGATCACTGAGCAGACCATGCGACCACCCACGGACCGCCAGGAGGGTCAGGATACACTGGATCTTCATCTCCGGGTCCCCTACCCCCCCGAAAGCCCCCAACTTACGAGTGTTCCAAGTGCCCCCCAACGAGGGTCTGAGCGCGGGGGCGTCTCTGCTTGCGCAACATGGATAGGCGACGCATTGCCTGAGACCTTTTTTTCGCAATCTACGCTCCTTTTTGCGAGCCTCGCGAGCCGTCCTCCGACGCTCGCGTCTCTGCGCCCTCCTATGGGGCCTACTCTCTTGGTGGCCCTCAAACTCCTGTCCCGCGGGTGACTGTGGAGGCGGCCACCCCGACTGACCATGGCCAGAGCCACCGTCAGCCGACGCAGCCGCCCCCCCCCAGATGCCCTGCCGGCTCGCCGGGGCCAGTGGCGTAGCCGGGATCCCCATCCCCCCTGGCAGCCGAGGAAGGACGAAGACCCAACCGCCTCTACCGCCTGATGGTGGGGGCGGGGTGTGTGAAGTCCCGCCCCCAAACGAGTTCCCCGTAGACTCCGGGGACGGCTGAGCCGAGAACGAACCGAGAGACCCACCGCCAGAGACCGACAGCCCGCCCCCCACCAGAGATCCAGAGGGGGCGCCCCCTGAGGGGCGTGGGTTAGCCGGTTCCTCGTCCATGGCCCCAGCACCCCTCAACCAAAGCAGGAAACACAATCCGAATACCCATGGATTACTTTCCTCCCAGTTTTGCACCCGGACCCATCACCGAGAGAAAACTCAGAGGGGGGGGGAGAGAACCGTTACCCGCCGACCGCCCGTCCCGGGAGGGGACCCCGGGCTCGCTTGGAGGGCCCTTCACCTGGTCGGCAACGCTGCGCTCGCGCGCGAGCAGGCCATTAAGATCGACCATGTGATTTATCACCTGGCGGCCAGGGGCGCGCGCGGTCTTGCGCGCGTCCACCGAGAGGCTAACTGCGTGAACGGGCAGGGGCGTGAACGCTGCGGGAATGAGCTTGCTGTCGGTGTTAGAGAGCGCTAAGGGCCTGGCAGTAGACGGAGGCCTCGTTCCACCAAGGGCGCTGGGGGGCTCGGGACCTTTCGGTCGAAAAATTGACCGAGCAAAATTGAACTCGAGGTCGGTGCGCGCGCCGTCCAGGTGGAAACAATTGACCCGGTGCAGCGCATCAGTGACATAAAGACCCCTGGCCTTGTATGCGCTGCAAGGTTTGCCATCTATGCCCGGCGTGCTGTCGTGCCGCTTGCGCCGCGGCCCCCAGCGATCGGCAAGTGAACGGCCTCCAGCAGCCAGGCCCTCGACCGCCTCCCCCGAGTCTCCCGTGACAGTCTTGAGATAAAGACGCCTATGCATCGAAGCACAAGCAGCAACTAGTGCACGAAGGCGCGCAATGTTGGATTCGGCAACCTGCTGAGACAATCCAGTGTTCCACCTGACCTACTTCTCCTCCCCCTCGTAGTGGTTCCTCATGATTTCAAGCGTCTTCTGGCAGAAGCCTTCGCGATCGTTCCAGTTGGCGACGTCTGCGTTGTAAATTTCACGCATAACTGGCGACGCTCGGGGGGGGGGGGGGGGGCGCTGGATCGCCCGAAGCTGCGCAATGCAGTGAGGCCGAATGAACGCTGGGCACAGGGGGATTTCTTCCTCCGGGGAGAGGGGGCGATGAGCTCCGAAGCCTTCTTGGCCCTCCGCGAAACCTAATAGATGATATCCCCGCGCTCAACAAGTTTTGGCGCAGGGCAAGGGGCGAGGCTGACCTCCTCGTGCAACTGCACAAGGAATTCACTGAACAGCGGTTGTCGGGCATCCCGACGGGGCGGGGGCGGTCGCGTGGATGGTGCGCGGGCGCGCAGTGAAATGAGCGCGGCGGCGCGATCTTTAGGGATCGGCCCTTGGGCAATCTTCTAAAACGCGCGCGTCGTCGGGGGCGCGTCCAACAGCAAGTGGGGATAGGTAGAGGTGCACGGGGCCCAAGAGCGACAATCTTCCCTCCAACGATCCGTTAGCGCGTGAGATAATGGGTCGAGGTGGAAGTTGAAGAGGTCGAGCGCACCTTGAGGGCCCTTGCAGGACACCTTCTGAGGATCCGTCCGAGGAGATTGCCGCCAGCATGACAGAGTCGAAGCAGTCCCGCACGCGCTGCGAGATCACGGCGGCGGTTGTGCCTGCAGCGCTCCTTTTACTAAATAACCTGTCGCGGAGAGTCCAGGAATGGTACAGCCTGTTGAGCTCTTCGGGGTCTTCGTGGACCCCGTGGGTCTCCTGCGCCACCAGAGTGCAAAATTTCGAGGCCAGGGGACGAAGGGAACCGAACGTCAATGCCCGTTGGTCGCGATCTCCCCAGACACTTCCAAACAGCGTCTGTGCGTTCCAAGTGCCGACCGAACTGTGACGGTACATGAAACCCAGGAGGCGGCTCAGAAAGGGGGCCCGCTGGGAGGAGGAGGGTCTGCGCCACAGGAGCCACTGAGGCTCTCGCAAGGTGATGCGCAGACGGGCAGCGGCGACAGCGGAGCAGAGCCGTTTCCGTCAACAAGCTGGGCACCAAAGGCGTCGCATCAGTCGTCCGATGCACCCGTCACATCTTCCCCAGCGCGACAATGTCTCTGCTGTCGCCCCTGGCGTTTTCGTAAGCGAATTTGTCACTGGGCGCGCGCTTCACCAGTGGCACGAGTGACCAGGGCCTGAACGTCTGACTCGGGAACACCCAAAGCGGTCCAGCTTGCATGGGCCGGATCGACGGTCCACCCAGCCACGTCGGAGCTACGGATGTGGAACAGCTCCCACACCTCAACATCGCTGGTGAGGTGCATGAGCCCTTGAGACCAATTGACTCCAAATATGAACCCGACAAGGGTGAGACCACCACGGCGAAGGCTGTCAAGTGCGCCGCTCCACAGATACCTGGCAGCCCTCTGCTTGGCGCGCACGTCGAGCGGCAAGTCTTGGCGCACGCGAGCGCTGTGCGCGCGGGAGTCCCTAGGGTCGGTCCAGTTCATCTGCAACGAGCGGAAAACGCCCGTGACGTTGGCAGCGCCAACAAATGTCGGCATGATGAGGAAGTAGCTCCTGGCGACGCCGTTTAACTGGACGTGCTGTTATGATAAAGGTCGGTGGGTAAATTTCCTGGATAGAAGAACAATGTGCGGAACGCTGTGATCGAGTCCGGCTTCCCAGGAAGGTTCCGATCCACCTCCTGCGGCCATCCACAGGGCGTTGATGCACAGCATGTCCATCACCAGGCGCAGCAGCACCTCTAGATCCACTGGAACTGGCACGTGACGATGATGATGTTGGGGGGTGCGCGAAGGCACGAAAGCTCCTGCTGGATCCCCTGCAGCTTGGTGTCGATCACGGCCCGGATGTTGTTGGTGATGGCGCCAGTCTGGACGGACCCCACTTGGGATGAGCCGCTGGACTTCTTGCGTGATGCTCTACTCGAGCTTGGAGACGGGCAAATAAATACCCTTGACCTGCTCCATCAGCTCGGAGAGCCAGCCAGGCGCTCTCTCAAGGGCTCGCACACTTTGGGTGTCGACCCTGCTGTCGGTGCTGAGCTCCGAGCGACTCCAATGACTGCGATATCGACTGTCGTCACGATCGGAACTGGAACTGTCGCGGCGGCGCTCAGGTCGACGATGGTGCCGAAGCAACTCAGAGTATGATCATTGAGAAACGCTCCACTCCACGTTCAGCACATTGCTTGGCGACCTTCTTCGCCATGGGAACCGAATGGGGTGATACGATTTTGTCAGAGTGGACCCACGGCGGCATGGCAGCCTCCCGTGAGGATCGTGACCGAAAGCGAAATCGGGCGCAGTCCTGTGAGGCTGGGTGCTTTCGGGCAAGACCTGCTGGCCGCGGGCAGGCGCTTGAGCCAAAATTGTTCCTGGGAAAAAAAGGAAGGAGGAGGAAAATGAGGACTCAACAACGCTCCGTGATTTTCACGAGGGGCCGTCCGTGGACGACCCAAGAAATCCTCGCGGGCCACCAGGCCTCTGTGTGAATGTGTTCTGTTTTCTGCGAGCCAGGGGGGGAAGATCAAGAGAGGGTCCACCTACGGACGTGGACTTTCGCTTAGGGTGTCGCGGTGGCGGCCCCAGCGACACGCCGAGCCTCACGCGTGGATAGCGTGTCGCTCCGCTCCGCGGAGCGAGAGACTGAGAGAGTCTCAGGACTTTGACGCTCGGGTGCTGGGATGTGGGTAGCTCGTCGCGCCGAAGCGGTGGACCAGAACCGGCGGTGCGACACGCTAACTAAAAGTTCCCGACAGTAAGACTCAGCTACGCGCAAGAGTGACCCTGGGCAATGAGTGACCTTTGGTGCGCGACTTTTGGGAGCCGCGGGGAGGCCAAACCCGAGCGCGCAAGACGCTGCTACCGCATCGCGTTCAGTCATCTGGGGACTCCAGTGCGCCCACTTCAGAAGTCACTCAGGCGAACGGTCACTCTTACGTGCAGCCGGTGGGCGACCGAGTCTGTCATCATGAACGGCCTCGCAGGTAACACCCAATAATACCTACGACGACCTTGCACGGCGTCTCGAGGTCTTGGGCAGCAAGATCGTCCTCTGCAGTGGACAAACTCGCCTGGCTAGAGACCAATGTTGATGGCTCACGGGGGATAACAACAAGTTGAAGACATTGCTGGACGCCAAGGCGAGCAGCTTAGGCACAACGTGCCAAGCCTTGGCGCTGAACTTCGCCAAACACGACGACCTGGACGCGCGCATCTCGGCACCAGAGAAAGCGCAGGGTGAGCTATACCTCAAGATCGAGGCCAGTCAGGACAATGCCTTCCAGCTGGATTTCCAGCAGCACAGCTACGAGGACGCGCAGCTTGCGCTCGCACAGAGTTTCCACATCGATCCGAAACATACTTCTCTAAGTCTCAGGATGCCGTAGTCAACCACGTCAGGCCAATATGTTAAAGGAGACGTGCACGTTCTTCACTGGCGGCTTGCTGAATGCTTCGCCCTGGCGAGCGCCCGTGTCCAGCCGCCCGACCTCAGCTTCTCCTCCCACGCGCTCACGCGACCCACCTCTGTGCAGCAGTGCATGGCACCCACCGCACCCAAGGGTGGGGAGTGGAGTAGATGAGGATGGGAGGTGAGACGTAGCTCAGACAAGTTGGTGCCGTCGTAGCCACCGCCTCCAAGCGTGGAGCCAAAGGAGGTCACACGGAGCCTTCTTTCGGTGTGTGACGCCAGAGATGAGCGTACATGAATTTTCTCCCTCGCACCGCATCCTCAATATCTCAACAGCTAACTCCTTGCATGGCAGAGCCATCGGGTAGAGTAAGGTTTCTCGTTTACGGGCGGGAGAGGCATTGACAGAAAGGAGCGAATCCAATGTAACATTCTGTCTGGCCTTGAATTGCACACTTGCTCGCTAGTGCTTGTTTTTGTTGCCGTTTCTCGTTCCTCCTGCGTATCTCCACTCGCTGCGTCGGCCACTCCAAGGACTTTCCCCTCCCTCCTTGTCCTAGGTCCTAGCATCTGCATCTTACGAAGTGTTCAATCCCTCCTCCTCCTTCGTGTCCTCCTCCCTTATTCACTCGATCGCACTTTCCCTCGTTCCCTCCCTCCTCCCTCTATCCCTCTCCTCCCTCCTCCTCCTCCTTCCCCTCCGATTCCCTCCCTCCCCCCCTCCCTCCCTCCCGTTTCCTCTCCTCGGTCTCTCCCTCCCCTCAGCTCCCCTGTCCCCTCAGTCGTTCTCCTCATCATCACTCTCTCTTTCTCTTATTCCTCCCCCCTCTTCTGGGTGTCTTATATTCCTCCTCCTGCTCTCCCTCCTTCTCGCGGTACTGAGCCCCCTCCTCTTCCTCCTGCTCGTGCTCGTCTGCATGTTTCTCCCTTGCCTCTACCAGCTCTCTACTCCTACCCTCCAGCCCCTTTCCAAACCTCTGGCGGATCGCTTTCTTTAAAGAGCTCTCGACCCCCTTCCTGGGGCCGTCCTTTCTCCCTGGATTGTCTCCCGATTGCCTTAAAGCCAAGAAAAAGGCCCCCCGAGACCGAGATAGACAGGAACACCGAGGAGAGGAGAAACCACGACGTCGCAGGTCTGGACTTCTCCTCCTCCTCCTCCTCCTCCTCTTCCTCCTCCTCCTCCTCTACCTTCGCTTAGTGCCGACCTGCTGTTTGGGAGCTCTGCCCGACCTAGTCTCCGCTCCGAAGTCCCAGGCCGCCGCCTGCAGGTGGCCAGGGCACGCGCCGCATGGATCCGCCGCGTAGGGCATCCGCCACCGCCGAGTGACCAGATGTCGAGCTGCATCGAGCCGCAGGAGGAGCAGGAGGAGGATCGAGGGTACAATGTTCTGGGCGGTGCAGGCTCCCTTCTGGGCATCCGAAAGCTTCGAGAGCCTCCTTAGGCCCACTTGGACCTCCCCTCACATCCTTCCCTCCGCTCCCCTTCATGAGGGGATATTGAGGATCCGAAAACTTTTGAGCGTCATTGGCGGTTCTCGGAGACCCCTGAAGACTCTCGGAGGCCTCGAGAGCCTCTGCGGACTTTACGAGACTTCGGAGATGGGAAGAGACAGGAGGCGACGGAAGCAGGTGCATGCATGCCGAATAATCAAGAAGGAGGGGAGAGGGCAATATCGAAGGAGTGTGAATTCCGTCGGCGGGAGGGAGGAACGGGGCGGAAGGGGGAATGAGAGAAGGAGATGCAAACAATTTCCCGCTGGAGGAGGCTGGAACGGAAAATGGGTCGAGACATATTGTCCTTCTTCAGGAGCTGCTTCATCTCTTCCGGTGTGAGCTGTTTTCTCGCGAGCAGCAGCTTTTTGGGCTTGTTGCCCAACGCCTCCTGCATCAACTCCTCCTCGTATGCCTCTCGCCAGCTTGCTTCCAGAGACCCATTTCGCTCAAAATGCATTGGCCAACCTGCATTATGTCGCCTGCCACTGCAATGTCTCTACACCCATCCGTCTCTCTGCACATGACTCTCCATACGTATAGGCATCACTTCTTGCCTGTATCCGTCGACTGAAGATGTGCGTGTGTACAAGTGCAAACAGGGGGTCGGCGTAATCATGTTTATGCTCGTGCTTATGTCCTTTCGTCAATGTTTGCCAACGTCGACCGCAACCAGTGAAGTTCCTGCATGGCGGAAAGGACATATATGTGGTGCACGCTATGTTGTTCACTCTGCCTGCTGCATGCTATGTAGTGGGAGCTTTGTGGCGCAACGCAGACAACTCGGTGTACGTATGCTATCTGGTGCAAACTATGTGATGCAGATTACATGTGTGGTGCGATAACGGCGGTGCACTTCGTGTGGTGCAAGCTGTATGATCCAAATCATGTGGCGCAGTTCACGTGGCGCATGCGATGTGGTGCCTGCTTTGATTTGCAAGCTGCGCGGTGCAATCTATGTTGTGCAAGCCGCACGCTGTGTGGTGCACCTCGTGTGGTGCATGCTGCGAGGTGCAGGCTGCGTGGTGCAAACTACGTGGTGCAATTAATCACCTGCTCAACTTGAAACTGCCCCCTCCACTGCTCGCGCAAACATCCCACCCACCCACCCGCAACTTGGTTTGCAAAATCTCTTAAGACCGTGACGGTGGGTAACACATGGCACTTGGCAACAACAGCGACGCCGACGACGACAGCGACAACGACGATGACGGCGCCGCCGACAACGACTACGACGACACCGACGACGTCTCAAACGACTTCGACGACGCCGACAACGACGACGACGACGACGACGACACCGACAACGACGACGACGACACCGACGCCGACGACGACGACGATGACAACGACGACGACGATGACGACGCCGACGACGACGATAACGACGACACCGACGACGACGACGACGACGACGGCGGCGACGACGACGACGCCGACGTCGACGACGACGAAGACGACAACGACGCCGACGCCGACGACGACGACGACGAAGACGACGACGACGACGACGACGTCGCCAACGAAGACAACGAGGAAGGAGGGAGGACGACGACGGCGACAACGACGACAACGACGAGGGAGGAGGGAGGACGGCGACGACGCGAACGACGAAGAAGGAGGAAGGACGGCGGCGTCGACGACGGCAACGACGAGGGAGGAGGGAAGACGACGACGACAACGACGACGACGACGACGACGACGGCGACGACATAAGAGACGACGACGAGACGCCGACGACGGACGACGACGACGACGAGGGAGGAGGAGGAAGGACGACCACGGCGACAACGACGACGGAAACGACCACGACGCGAAAGAGGACGACGACGACGACGAACACGAGGAAAGACAGAGGACGACGTAGGCGACGACTACGACGACAACGACGCGGGAGGAGGGAGGACGGCGACGACGACGACGACGACGCAAGAGCGCGCGCGCACGCTTTTGTTGAACATCCGTGTTGCGAAACCTTGTGTTTTCGTAGGTTTTTTAGACACACGATTTTGAAATCCTTCCGAAACCGATGGGTTTTGAAGGTTTTCGGCATACGCGCGCGACGACGCGCGCGTCTGCACTTCGTACCATTTTTTGCAGGGGATTCTCGCGACGGCACACGCGCAAGGGCGTTCGACAGATTTCGACATGAGCGCGCGCGAAGCCCGTTTGGTAACATTATGTGAAAACCTTGAACAACCTATGATTTTCTTAAGATTTCGCAAGAGCTTTCGCGGAAGCTTTCTTAGCAACTCTGTGTTGCGAAACCCCGTGTTTTTGTATGTTTTTTGGAAACTCGATTGCGACATCCTTCCCACACCGAAGGTTTTTGAAGGATTCTGGGATGCGCGCGCGACGACGCGCGCGTGTGTACATCGTCTCATTTGTTGCAAGGGATTCGTGAAAAAGTGTTATGTTAGAACAAAACATGTCACCGCATAGTGTTTTTTACAAAGGAACCTCAGGGGGGGGAACCTGGCCTAGCTGGGATGGTATGATTTCATATTTAGGATGGACGAGTGTGCAGAATATATATGTATATATACATATATATATATACATACATATATATATATATATATGAAATCATATTATCCCAGGGGGAACCGATAAGTCCGGGGGGGGGGATAGAGTCTATTCTTTTTTTTAAAAGGAGAATGCACATTGCAAAACTTGAAATCGCCAACTCCACTGCTCGCACAATCATCCCACCTTCCCACCCGCTTCTTCATGTACGCAACCGATGCGGCCGCCATTGCGGTGACTTGGCGCTGGCTTGCTCATCTCTGCGGCTGCGTTAGCGCGCACTCTGGCGCGCAGAGCGGCCAACTGGTTTGGCACGACCGATGCGGCCATGATGGCACTTACAAACAGGAACTCCGAATCGGTGACAATGGCGGGCGCGGTAGCATAATGCCGTCGCCAACGGCGGCAACAATGATGATACTAGCGATGGTGGTGGCGATGTTGACGATGCCGACAGCACGGCCAAGGACGGCGCCGATGATGGTGACGACGATCGCCATAATGATGCACATGTGTCGATGATGAAAGTGATTGGCTCATCATGGCGGCAACGGCGGAGATTGACGATGACGACACCGTTGGTGATGCGGCGGCGCTGACGAGAGTGATGGTGAGGAAGTGCGCGCGCGCAGGAATTCAACAAAGATGGTCGGTTTTCTGTTGGGATGCACTTGAAAGGCCATCTGTTTTTGAAGAGCTCTATCTTGAAACGCTTTGAACACCAATGATTTTGACCAGATTTCGATTACCGCTCGTGGAGGCATGCGCAAGTGGCCCGGACGGTGTTATTTGATGTGGGCTCGTACACCGAGAGCATGCTGGATCATCATGGATGCACCTTGTGCTGAAATGATAAAATGGAATTTGGAAGAGATTGTTAACTTCAAATTGTTTTCCGATGGTTCCAGCAAGTGTGCGCGGGAGAAAATCTGCAAGATATGTGATCAATCACCTCGGGCTTGTTGCTTCTATTTGGAGCGCTTGCAAAAGTCCGGTGTTCGGTATGATTTCGACATGTGCGCTCACATGTGGACTTTGCGCCACTTCTGCAAGGGGTTCCTTGAACATGACCTTTTGAAATACACGAGTGCGTGCGCACTGTACTATCTGACAGGGATGATGAGGGAGGGTCTCGATAACGGCTGGGCTGGGATGGTATAATTTCATGTGGGAAATGGAGGATGGGCCAAGATTGTACGTCAACTGCAGTGTCCCAAGGTTAACCTTGGGGGGGAGGTGGTGGATTCTACCTTACTTTTGAAAGAAAACTCATGTAATGACGAACTTGAAGCCGTCAACTCCACAGCCCGCGCAAACATCCCACCCTTCCACGAGTGACTTGATTGGCAGAACCCATTCGGCCACGATTGGGGCTGCTGTTTGGCACATGCTAGCGCGTCACTACGGCTGCGCTGGCGCGCGCACGCTCACGCGAAGAGGGACCAACTGCTTTGGCGCAACTGACGCAACCACGATGGCTCCTACCGCTGGGACCCAACGTGTCACAAACCGCGCTGGCGCGCGAGCACTTCCGTGCGGGTCGGTATCACGGGCGGGCGCGAAATCATGATGACGTCGGCGGCAACAATGATGATAATAGCGATGGTGGTGGCAATGATGGCAATGACGACGGTAAGGCCAATGACGGCGCTGATGGTGGTGACGACGATGATGCCCAGTGATGAAGGTAATTGGCTCATGATGGCGGCAACGGCGGCGATTGACGATGACGGTACTGGCTGTGATGCGATGGCGCTGATGAGGGTGATAGTGATGAAGTGCGCGAGCGCAGACATTCAAGAGACCTGACAATCTTTTGTTGAACAGGCGCTTGATTTTTGATATGTGCTTGAAAAGCTCTATCTTGAAATGCTTCGAACGACAGCAGCCCTGATTAAAAAGGATAATACCATGCGGGCCAAATGCGCGCGTGGCGGCGCGCGCATTTGGTCCGCATGGTACCATGGGATACGCATTCGTTCGCTGGGCGGATTTGGGACGAGATTGCTAAACTCAGATGGCTTTCCAGTAATTTCTGCATGTGCGTGGGCAGAGCATCTGCAAGATGTTTCTGAAAAGCCAAAGTGTGTTTGATGATTGAATGCTGGAATGCTGGCAGAACTAATGTGTTTGGTTCGACTTCGACGTGTGCGCGCACGTGTGGACGTTGTGTTGTAATTGGCGCTGGATTTAAGCAACATCATTCTTTGAGGCATGCGACGGTGCGCGCACGGCATGATTTGACAGGGATGAAGGGGGTCGATTCCAGCCAGGCTGGAGTGGTATAATTTCATCCGGAAAACAAGCGATTGGGCAGAACCAGATGAATGGCAGTGTCCCAGTGAGTATCGATAGCCCTGGGGGAAGGGTGGTATGGTCTATTCGTCTTCCGAAAAGAAATTTGCGTGGAGCGAGCTAGAGGCGGCAACGAAGAGGCAACGGGCGGCAACGTGGCGAAACCTCGCCGGCCCCACTCAGCGCACGAGGCGGCAACCAGGCGGCAGCGGGCGGTAACGTGGCGAAACTTCGCCGGACCCAAACAGCGCACGAGGCGGCAACGAGGTGGCAACGGGCGGCGCCGTGGCGAAACCTCGCCGGACCCACCCAGCGCACGAAGCGGTAACGAACTTGCAACGCGCAGCAACGTAGCGAAACCTCGCCAGACCCATCCAATTCTTTGAAAGCACAAATAAGAGCCACTAGACGCAACACATTGTTTGAGGAACGCAGAAGAATGAATGTAAACTATAATATCCCAGGGGAGGTGAAAAGGCCGGCCTCGGGAGGGTGGAACCCATTCTTCCGAACAGAAAACTTGCACAACTTTCACTTGCATGCATCTCACCCGCCCACCCGCACCTTGATTGGCAAAACGCATTCGGTCACTACTGCGGTTCCCGATTGGAACTTGCTGGCGAGTCGCTACTGCCGCACCAGCGCGCGCACGCTCGCGCGCAGGTCGACCAGCTGGTTTGGCACGAAAGCTGCGGCCACGATGGCGCTTACCGAGGGGAGCTTCCAAGCGCATCAGGCCGCGCTGGCGCGCGGGCACTTCAGTGTGGGTCAGTGACTCGGGCGGGCGCAATATCATGTTTACGTCGACAACAATTGCAACGATGATGATAATGGCGACGGTGGTGACGATGGTGACGACGACGGCGACGACGGCCAGGTCAGTGACGGTGTCGATGCTTGTGACGACGGTGGCGATGATGATGTCAATGTGTCGGTGATGAAAATGACAAGGATGATGATGGCGGCAATGGCGGCGATTGGCCATGGTGCTAATGAGGGTGATGAGGAAGTGTGCGCGCGCAGAAATCCAACAAGGATGGCATACTGTTTGTTGAACGGCATTTGTTTGTTCTGATATGTTTTTGAAGAGCGCAACCTTGAAATGCTTCGAACACCGATGGTGTTGGGAGGGTATCGGCACGCGCGCATGGCGGCGCGCACATGTGGCCCGCATGGTGTTACTTGATACGGATTCGTGCGCTGGGAGCACGCTGGATCCACGCGGATGCCACGCAGGGTGAGGTGAGAATGCGGGTTCTGGAAGAGATGGCTAAAATCATAGATTTCCACTCTGTCTCCAGCAAGTGCACGCCGGAAGAACATCTGCAATAGTTTCATAAAATCCCGTGCTGTTGTTTACAATGTTTTTTGATGTTGGAATGCTTGCATCACGAAAGTGTTTGGTATGATTTCGGCATGTGCGCGCGTGTGGGCTTTCTGTCATTCATGCAAGGGCTGCTTTAGTATGAATATATATAGTTTGAGATCAGCGAGTCTGCGGGCATTGCAGTGTGTGGTAAAGATGGGGGTGGGGGTGTCGATGCCCGCTCGCCAAATCATGCGCAACCGAACATGTAGAACTGAAAACGCACACGTTTTGCCACGCAGATCACAACACGTGCATGGGAACCGCTAGCTCTGGTCTCGAGTGGTGGTGGGTGGGTTCAAGTCCATTCTTCCTCGGGAAGGAGAAGCTATGTGGTGCAGTCTGCGCCGAGCAAGCTGCCGAACGGGGCGCCCACGAAGCGCCCATGGGCGCCCACCGGGCGAAACCCCGACACATTCACCCAATCGATTTGAAAGCAACACTGGGCCTCCATAGCGCACGCACTGTGACACTGGCAATGCCTGAGTCAGCGCCTGCGTCTTCGTCGTCAATAACAATGTCTATGTCCTCGTGGAACTCTACCCACGTCTGTCTGCATCTGGGTCTGCATCGATGTCCGTCGTCACCCATGTTTGGGCTTGCCTTCAAGCGCACGTCTATGGTCGCGCGAATCAATGTCTGCAACATAGCTGCTTATACCTGCGTCGGTCAATCCGTGTCTGCCTTCGCCGGTTTTTCCGATCAATGCTTGCTTATCTGTGCGTACGTGTATGTCCTTGCCAAGTCTGACTGCGTTTTAGCCGTCGCCATCACCGCTCACAGGGGTGCCCGAAGCATTCTAGCCATTGCTGTCGCCGTCGCCGTCGCTACGTGTCGGGGGGCATGCGTGGTGTTCCAGCCATTGTCGTCGCCGTGTTGCCGCGTCTGGGGTGCGCTCTGGGGTCGGGCCGAACGCCGTCGCCGTCGCCACGTGTAGGGATGCGCCCACGCGCGTGACACCAAACGGCTTGCATGTGGAATTTCCACCTGTGGATTCCCCAGCTGTTCTGCGGAGCCGAACGCGCCCCCTGCACTTCACTCAGTGCTTTCCAGGGCCCTCTTCTTGTGATCTCACGCTAGCACAACCTACTTCGTTTGCGCCGTTCAACTTTCCCCCATGAGGCTTTGCCTAAGAGGGTGTGGGGCCCTTCCCAGCCAGCGTTCCTCGGGGTTGCCCGGGAGGTCCCCAGTGTTGCTCGGTTTGTGCCCCAGGCCAAAGCGATGCAAAGGAACGCCGAACAATGCCAAGTAATGACAAGCAACACCAAGCAACGCCAAGCAATGCCAAGCAACGATTCCGAGCAATGCAAAACAACGCCAAGCAATGTCAAGAAATGCAAAGCCAAGCAATGCCATGCAATGCAAAGAAATGCGACACCCTTTGGTGTAAACACTGCTGGCGGACTTCCCTTGTTCGGGGAAATATGTCCCCCTCCACACATAGCAACAGAAACCATAAACTTATGCTGTGGCTCGGAAAACTTAATGACATGCGTAGCGCATGGTTGGGCTTACATTTCGGTTCCTCATCTGGGTGTATTTACAAAAGAACTATTTCCTGGTTGGGTGTGCGTTTGATTCGCTCTATTGGCGGGTTTGCATGTTTGTGTATGGTCTCGGAAAACCTGCAATCGAACTCGTCCTTCGAGTGAGACTGTATCTTGACTGTTCGTGTTGGCAGACACGGATCTATACATCGGAGGTGAGGGGTGAGATCGAAGTGGAACGGAGAGCCCCCCTACCGGGAAATCGATTTCGGTTTCGTGTTCGTGCGTGCCGTGCGTGCGGGCGAGGCGAAGCTGCGTGGGCGGGCGAGAGGAAAGTCTCCTGTGGCTGAGGCGCGGCCGGACCAAATGATTCTCCACCGGGCGGCCGGTGGCGCGCGGTGTCCCGCCGGTGTCCCGGTGGCGTCCTCTGTGGCTGAGGCGCGGCCGGACCAAATGATTCTCCACCGGGCGGCCGGTGGCGCGCGGTGTCCCGCCGGTGTCCCGCCGGTGTCCCGTCGGTGTCCCGTCGGTGTCCCGATCATGATGTTGATGATGATGATGATTATGATGATGATGGTGATGATGATGATGGTAATGATGATGATGTTGATGATGGCGATGATGATGATGATGATGATGTTGATGATGTTGATGTTGATGTTGATGATGATCGCACTCCCCTGAGCGCGCCAGAGAGGGGGGCAGTTCAGCTGCCCTCTGCCGCGGGCCTCCTGATGAGCAGGCTCCGCACGCCGCGCCCCTTCTTGGCAATGTGGCGGGCACGCGCGCGCAGGAGAGGCAGCAGGCATTCGGGCCCGTACCTGTGCGAGCTCCTCAAAGAGTTAAAGGTAGAAAAAAGAAACAAAGAGAACAACTGCTGACTAGACTGGCATGGCATAGTGCACAGCATACGCGCATCGAGGCTCTGATTCAAATATTCGACTGGCAGGAAGGGCAAAACAGAATGGAGCAAGCTCAGGACATGAGGGCAATCGAAGTAATGCTGGACGTGGTCGCCGCCTGTGGCCAGGCAACCGAAACGGCAGGTAAGACGGCCTTGCCTATACCTGGCAGAGGTCGCCCACGCGTTGCAGATGGTTTTGAGAATGGCCGCAGCCACAAATGGGCCGACGCGCGTGCAGGCAATTTGGAGCCTGAGCACCGCAAGGTCGATACTAGAGGCATCAGCAAAAGGAAAAGCGAACCGAATTCGATTGCCCAGGAGAAAATTCGCGGAGCTACAAGGGGCCTCAGAAAGCAATTTCTTCAAAATCTGTCTCTGCAACTCGTGAGTGTCCTCATCGAAGTGGTTCCACGGCAGGGCAGTTAGTCGCTCGTAATTGTGAATCAGGTGGAAAACAATGGACTCGGCACGCCATGCCGGGTATCGCTTGACCATTAGAACATCCAAGTCCTCTTCCTCAAGCTCATGAAAGCGCTTCCGAATGCAATCAAAAACCTTAGACCGAACAGCGACCCGATACATGGCAGCCTGATTCTCCAGCACTAGGTTGCGCGGGGCAATGGGCCAATGCAACGCAGACGAGAGATTGCGGAGAAGATCAGTAGGGATGCTGTAGAAGGGGCATGCGGTGAGAGTCTGCAAACCTTTGGTTTCCATGCGAAGAGCGTCCTGCGATATGTAACATAGCTGCATCACGAAGGTGAGAACCGAGAAGGCCAAGGAGTTATATGCATAGATACTTTGAGTAAGCCCAAGACGAAGCGACCGAACATGACGGACACGATTAATATATTTCTGAAGCGGAGCGGACCAGGATTTCTTGTAACCTCCAGGGCCCAGAAAGACACCCAAGACTTTGCCACTAGTGCCGTGCATAAGCGAGCGAACGTTGGTGCGAACGGACTCGAACAGGGCGAAATGCTGGTCGTCTGGCATCTCTTGCACGTGCACGATCATACACTTGGCAAGGTTCAAGAGCAGGCCAGTGCAACGGCTGGACCTAATAACATTCTTCAGCACAATCGGAACAGCGAGCAACAGGTTGGATGCCGAGATCTGGATGTCATCTGCAAAGGCACGAGGGGTAGCACAAACAGGAGCTAGCAAGTTAGATAATCGGCGCAGCAGCGGGTCGATGCATAACGCAAATAAAGCACCCGACAGCGGACATCCTTGTTTAATGCCTTGGGTGATCGAGTAGCCTGGAAACTTCTTTCCTGCTAGGCATATGTGTGTGTAAATACCGGTGTATAGGAACCGAATGGCATTCACGATATACATGGGTATGTTCATCATGATTAGCACATCTATGATCCAGTCGTGGCGCAGCGACGGGAACGCGGCGCGGAAATCCAAGAGGAGTAGCCCAGCGTGCGGCATGCCGCGATAGCAGGCGTATTCAAGAATGTCTGCCTCAAGGCAGAGCAAGTTGTCGAGCATAGACCTCTTGCGCACGAAACCCGTCTGGGAGCCTAAGACGCTGTACTGGCATTGTTGGCTAAATGGTTCGCATATGGCCAATGATACTATTTTGTTATCAGTGTTGCTGAGAGCAATAGGGCGCACCACAGACGCTTCCCGAGAGATCTCAGAGGTTCCAGCTTCGTGAGGGCAGATGGCCTTAGGGAGGTATACCGTGAGAGACTCGTTGAAGCCTTTATGCGGGGGCCCATATGTAGGATTGTCCAATATAGCGAGATAAACTTGATACAAGGCATTGTGAGCAGCGTCTCCAGCGAACCGCCAGGCACTGTAGGGAATTCCGTCAGGGCCAGTCGCGCTGTCCTTGCGGCTGACGAGCTTACCTATGAAGCTATGCAGGTCGAGCGTCCACTCGATACCTGGGGCAACCTGCTGAATCTCACTGCTCAACAGTGTCTTCTGGAAGTGGTATCCCCTGTCCTGAGGCTTCGCGGCATGGGCCCGCCCCCAGTGGGACGCAAGGTTCTGAGCACTGACTTCGAGATCAGGCGAGGGGTTCCCGGTGGGGTCGGGGACCGAAACCAGAACGATTCGGCGCCTTTTGGGAGACCACTGTCGCAGAAGCTGGTGCAACCTGAGGCCTCGATCGTCGTCGGGGGCTCCGCCACCTTCGACGTGTTCGCGAATTTCTCGCTGAAGCAGAGAATGCTGGAGCTCGGCCATTTCCCGATAAAAAGACACAGAATCTCTAAAACAACATTCATCAGCATGAACATGTAGACTAAGATGAGGAATAGCCTGGATACACCTCCGAACGTCCCAAGACTTGCCATCCCGAACAGCCCGTAGAAACTTAAGGTAAACCGACAACTTCTGCGCATCATTATTGGGGCCTCGGAAGAACATGCGAGTCATCAGAGCATCCTTGGCAACATACATCGCGTCTTTGACGGACAGGAGGTACTCGAACGGGTCCCTGGGCATTTCAACCGAACTTATGGCAGCATCAACCTCAGAACCAAAATCAGGATGTTTGGCAATCCAGGAGGGGATCGTCGGGGTAGTTCTGCCGCCAGGCGAAAACTGAAGCCAAACAGGAATATGGTCGCTCGGCTGGGCGACATCGTGAGCAAGACCTATGACACCGCTTCTTGGTGTCGCATCAAGAATGTCGGTGGTGGCAGAAGAGATGTAGAACCTATCCAGGCGACCAAGGCTGAGAGCACCGTCCTCCCTCCTCCCAGTCCGATGAGTGGGCTCCTGTTGGGCAACTTCAGCAAAGTGTCCGAAAGCCCGAGAAAACATGTGTAGAATAGCGGTCCTCTCAGGGGTGGGTTCCCTTCCGTCTGTGAACGTCCTCATCTCCCCCTCCTCCAAGAAGTTAAGATCGCCTCCCAAGGTGACTGTGGCCTGATCAGCAGGCAGAGCGTGAGCAGCAACCGCACGGATCACACGATCCTTCTCAACGTCGGAGAGGGTAGGGTCGAGGTGAAAGTTAATCAATTGCAGCGTGCCTTTCTCGCCTGTCAGTGTAACTGCTATGCATCGTCCATCGATAATGTTAACTACGTGGATGTCCTGAAAGAGCAGGAGCAAGGAAGGATCAATAGACATGGTAACGCCTCCCGCAGCCGCAGAAGAGCAAAAAGAGCCAAGGTGCGTGTGTGCTGGCACGTCACGATCCAGCCAGGAAAGATCTTCTTCGGTCCCGTGGGTTTCCTGCAAAAATACTACTTGAAAGCGTTGTACAAGACTTCTGAAAATCTGCTGTTTCCGATGCTGTCTCTGTGGATCGCCGTAAACACTGCCAAAAAATGCACGAGTATTCCAAGAAGCAAGACCCATAGCACGAGAAATAACAAATGGATGCCGCTGCTCAGCAAGAGCAGCTTCACCTCCCCCAGGAGAGTGTGGATCAGGAAGGTAGGGATCATGAATAGCTGGAGCATTCTCAGGAGGAAGAGAGTCAGGCGGTGTCGAGGTGGCCTCCCCCCGTTCTCGCAGCAGGGCTCGCAAACGTTCAGGATCGAATTCATCGTCACTATCGCTCCCAGATACTGGCTCACTCCGCCCCTATTCGCGGCGAAGCGCAGCAGTGACCAGCTCGGGCAGCTTGTCTACTTGCTCGTCGGTGAAGCCGTAGCGCTTCAAGTTGCCGCGGTTGGGCTCGACGTTCGGGTTGTCGGTCTCGAGGACATTCTGCAACACGACGAGCTCGTCAACGAGGTCGCCGTTGACCAAGAAGCAGAGGCCCATGTACTTGTTGCATCGGAGCTGCGAGTCAGGACGCCATGTGCCAGCGTCGGTCATGACCTGCTTGATGTGTTGCCAGACCTGGCCCAGCACCCAACCTTTCTTGCGGATGTCGATGGGTTCGTCGGTGCCGACCCGAAGCCGATGCCGAAAGCCACTGCCATCTCCCCATTCTAGCGTCATGGCACGCAGCTGCAACAGGGCATTCTTGGCGTCGTCGGCGTCTTCGAAGATGATGACGTAAGCGTACTTGCAGCTCTTGGTGATCGCGCTGCACTTGTCGCGGTAGGTGGGCGAGAGAAGTGTCTTCAGGAACTCGAAGTGCTTGTCGAATGCAGAAGCCATCAGCTTGACAGGGAACCCTCGCACCCAGAGCTTCCGCCTGTCAGCAGGCGCGGCGCTAGCTCCACGGGGCGTGGCCACGGTCCCCCATGTGCTGGCGATGCCAGACGCCGTCGAAGGTGGTCGTGAAATCGTAGCGACAGAGGTCTTCAGCTCCTCGAGTGCGGCATTGATGACGCTGATCTTCTGGTCGGTCTGAGCGCTAAGTAGTGAAACCGTCAGGCATGTGTCGACCATCTCGTCAGAGGCTTCGCCGCCCGTGATGTTGCCGTGGCGCTGCTGCAGGGCGATGATCTGGTTCTGCATGTGCTCAAATTTGATGTCCATCTCATTGCGCATGTCGGTCTTCATGCTCTCCATGTCTTTGGCGAGGCTGGCAAACTTAGCGTCGTGGGCATTGGCGGTGGCTACGACGGTGGACATTGATGCCAGCAGCTGATCCATCTTCTGGTCCATGGAGAGAGTGGCGGCCATCGCGGCAGCCAGAACGTCCCAGAAGGTTGGATCTGACAGGGCTAATAAAAGCACCTCCACCGCGCACACCCTGAGGCTAAAATAACCTCGAGCCTGGCCCTCGGCAGCGACCAAGCACGAAGCGCCAGGCCGCACGTTTCGTGCTTGAGCCAAAATGGCTACGGATGTTGATGTTGATGATGATGATGATGATGATGATGATGATGACGTCGATTGCGAGATCGAATGTGATCGGTAGTGAGACCGAATGTGAGACCGAATGTGAGATCGATTGTGAGATCGATTGTGATATCGATAGTGAGACCGAATGTGAAATTGATTGTGAGATCGATTGCGAGATCGATAGTGAGATCGATAGTGAGACCGAATCTGAGATCGATAGTGAGATCGATAGTGAGATCGATAGTCAGATCGATTGTGAGATCGATCGAATGAGATCGATAGTGATATCGATAGTGAGATCGATAGTGAGACCGAATGTGGGATCGATTGTGATATCGATTGTGATATCGATTGTGAGATCGATTGTGAGACCGAGTGTGAGATTGATTGTGAAATCGATTGTGAGATCGATAGTGCGATCGATAGTGAGACCGAATGTGAGATCGATTGTGAGATCGATTATGATATCGATAATGAGATCGATGGTGAGACCGATTTTGAGATCGATTGTGAGATCGATCGTGAGATCGATAGTGAGACCGAATGTGAGATCGATTGTGATATCGATAGTGAAATCGATAGTGAGACCGAATGGGAGATCGATAGTGAGATCGATAGTGAGACCGAATGTGAGATCGATTGTAATATCGATAGTGAGATCGATAGTGAGATCGATAGTGAGACCGAATGTGAGATCGATTGTGAGATCGATAGTGAGATCGATAGTACGACCGAATGTGAGATCGATTGTGATATCGATAGTGAAATCGATAGTGAGACCGAGTGGGAGATCGATAGTGAGATCGATAGTGACACCGAATGTGAGATCGATAGTGAGACCGATAGTGATATCGAGAGTGAGATCGATCGAGTGCGACGTTGGTCCCTCCCCCCCCCTCACCTCCTTATCACCCGAAGGGTGGTCGTATAGGTATGTGTATATATATGTATATAGATCAATATATTCAGAAAGATATGTACTATTATTTTGCAAGGTCGCCAAAGGCGACTCAAGTACGAAATAACGCTTATCATTATGAATACAGACCGAGCTCTCAAGCCATGGCAACTCCACCAATCCGCTTACCGTCTCTGGTCATGGCCTGCTTGGAAGACAACGGCTGCGTATGGCCAGCCCTCCGCGCAGCCTTGCGCGCATCAGCACCTGAGCGATCAGCCGGCCCGCTTGCGGGGCCACCAGGCTGTAGGACGAGGTTGCTGCTCCCTGTGCCAGTTGCAGTTTCAAGTCTCCAATGTTACAGTCCTGCTTTCTGCTTCCTGCTGTAAGTTGTCGGAACCCAACCGGCAATTTACCACCCCCACATCGTGTTGCCTGAATTCTCGGGGGGGCGTGGGACACGTAAAAATACATGAGGTTCGCGCCCCCCGAGGCCATAATCCCTGGTAAATTGCGCAATGTTCGCGTCCCCAGAGCCAAACACTTTTGTAACTTATCTAAGTCTTGCGCCCCGGCAGCAGACCCTTGTAAATTACGCAATTATCGCGTCCTTGGAGCCATAATCCTTTGTACTGTATACCATGTTTGCGTTCACGAGGCCACACACCCTCGCAAATGGCGCAAATATTGCGGTCCCAGAGGCAACATAACATGGCACAGTAGACAATATTCGCGTCCCCGAGGTCATAAAACCTCGCGAATTATGCCGTAGTCGCATTGCCGAGGCCAAGAGTGCTCCAAGGTACCCGAAGATGATTTCAAGACGGCCCAAGAGGGCCCCAAGAGCACTCCAAGAGGCCTCCCGAGAGAGCCCCAAGAGGCCAAAAGCGCTGATGTAACGAAAGTGTTTGAAGGGTTTTGACCTTCTCGCATTTTCGGCTTTCCGACGCTCCAGGACGGCTCGAAAAGCTCCCAAGATCGCCCCAAGACAGCCCAAGACGCCTTCAAGAGGGCCCCAAGACGGCCGAAGAGGGCTCAAAGATGGCCCAAGAAGCGCTCCGAGAAGCTCTGAGAAGCCCCCAGGAGGCCCCAAGAGGCCGCCACGAGGCCCCAAGAGCCCCCAAAAGGCGCCCAAGAGGCCTCCAAGAGGCCTCCAAGAGGCCCAAAAGATACCCCACGAGGCCCCAAGAGGCCCCCAAGAGGCGCCCAAACCGCCTCCAAGAGGCCCCCCGAGAGGCTCCCCACGACACCCCAATACATATACAAGAGGATTCAGACCACAACCCAGGCACGGTGGCGGGATGGGCCGAAGGCCACAAGGATCCGCCGCCCCCTGTGGTCTTGCCACAGGGGTGCACGGCGTGCTGGATGTTTCAGGTTTTGGTTTTGGTTCTTTTTCTAAAAGAACTCCCCAGTGGGCTTCGGCCCGTCCCGCCGGCCACCCGTAATTTTCCCAAAATCCGTCTGTCAATGCCTTTGTTGCCCCAACTTGGCCCAAGATGGCCTCCAAGACGGCCAAGATGGCCCAAGATGGCCTCCAAGATGCCTCCCAGACGGCCAAGATGGCCTCCAAGACGGGTAAGATGGCTCCAAGATGCCTCCAAGACGGCCCAAGATGCCCTCCAAGACGGCCAAGATGGCCCCAAGATGCCTCCAAGATGGCCCAAGAGGCCTCCAAGACGTTCTCCAGGAGAGCCCGAAGAGGCCAAAATCATTGGTTTTCCTTAGGTTTTTGAAGGTTTTTTGCGTTTTCTTCTTTTCGGCCTTCCGACGGCCCAAGAGGCCCCCAAGATCGCCCAAGAGGCCTCCAAGAAGGCCCTATGACGGCCCAAGGGCCCCCCAAGACGGCCCCAAGAGCGCCCCAAGACGGCCCAAGAGGCCTCCAAGACGCCCAACATGGCCTCCAAGACGGCCCTGAAGCGCCCCAAGAGGGCCCCAAGACGGCCCAGAGAGGCCCCCAAGACGGCTCCAGACGGCGTCAGACGGACCAGGAACGCCCTAAGACGGCCAAAGAGACCCCCAGGAAGCCCCCAAAGGCCCCCAAGAGGCCCAAGGAGGCCCCCAAGATGCCTCCAAGAGGCCTCGAAGAGGCCCCCAAGAAGCCCCCAACAGACCCCAAGGGTGCCCCAAGAGACTCCTAACAACCCTCATCCTCCTACTCTATTTCTTCCTCTTCCTCTTCCTGTTCATAATCATTCTCTCCCATGTGTTCCCCGAAAGCTTTCCAAACCGACTCGGGGAACTCATGGTCCGATAGCTTGGCCAAGCTCTAGTCCAACTTTCGGCCACATCGGCGTTTCCAAAAAGGCAGGGGGCGGCGGTGATTCGCCGTAGGCGTCTTCGATCCGCCGCCCCCTGTGGTCTTGCCACAGGGGTGCACGGCGTGCTGGATGTTTCAGGTTTTGGTTTTGGTTCTTTTTCTATTATCCCGGCAAAGCAACCTAACAGCGATGTGTAGAAGCATATCTGAAAGCATTCCCCTTAAGATTCAGATGAAAATCCAGTTGTCGAATTCTGCTGTTCTCGCAGTCGTAGTCGCATTCGCGATGACAGTCGCAGCGGCAACGGCAGTCGCAGTCACAGCCTCAGCCTCAGCCTGCCTCCTCCTCCTCCTCCTCTTTCTCCTGCTCCTCCTCCTCCTCCTCCTCCTCCTCTTCCTCCTGCTCGTCCTCGTTCTCGTCCTCCTCGTCTTGCTCGTCCTCCTCCTCCTGGTGCTCTCTCCTCCTCCTCCTCCTCCTCCTCCTCCTCCTCCTCCTCCTCCTCCTCCTGGTGGTCCTCGTTCTCCTCCTCCTGGTGCTCTCCCCCCCCCTCCTCCTCCTCGTCCTCCTCCTCCTCCTCCTCCTCCTCCTCCTCCTCCTCCTCCTCCTCCTCCTCCTCCTCTTCCTCCTCCTCCTCCTCCTCCTCCTCCTGGTAGTCCCCTCCCCTCCTCCTCCTCCTCCTCCTCCTCCTCCTCCTCTTCCTGGTCGTCCCTCGTTCTCGTCCTCCTCGTCTTGCCGTCCTCCTCCTCCTGGTGTCTCCTCTCTCCTCCTCCTCCTCCTCCTCCTCCTCCTCCTCCTCCTCCTGGTGGTCCTCGTTCTCCTCCTCCTGGTACTCTCCCCCCCCCTCCTCCTCCTCCTCCTCGTCCTCGTCCTCCTCCTCCTCCTCCTCCTCCTCCTCCTCCTCCTCCTCCTGGTGCTCCTCCCCCTCCCCTCCTCCTCCTCCTCCTCCTCTTCCTGGTCGTCCTCCTCCTCCTGGTCGTCCTCCTCCTCCTGCTCGTCCTCCTCCTCCTCCTGCTCGTCCTTCTTCTCCTGCTCCTCCTGCTCCTCGTCCTGCTCCTGCTCGTCCTCGTCCTCCTGGTCTTGCTCGTCCTCCTCCTCGTCGTGCTCTTGCCCCTGCTGAAAATGTGGCCCAGGAATGGGAGTTCTGGGAAGTCGAAGAGCACGAAGTTGCCTACAGTTGGGTACGGGCATTCAAAATGTGGCCCGGGAATGGAGTTCTGGGAACTCGAAGAGCACGAAGTGGCCTACAGTTGGCTCCGGGCATTCAAAATGTGGCCCGGGAATGGAGTTCTGGGAAATCGAAGAGCACGAAGTGGCCTACAGTTGGCTCCGGGCATCCAAAATGTGGCCCGGGAATGGAGTTCTGGGAAATAGAAGAGCACGAAGTGGCCTACAGTTGGCTCCGGGCATCCAAAATGTGGCCCGGGAATGGCGTTCTGGGAACTCGAAGAGCACGAAGTGTGTGACTGTTGCATCCGGCCCCCCAGAATGTGGCCCGGGAATGGCGTTCTGGGATGTCGAAGAGCACTTTGTGTGTGACTGTTGCATCCGGCCCCCCAGAATGTGGCCTGGGAATGGAGTTCTGGGAAGGCGAAGAGCACGAAGTGTGTGACTGTTGGTGAAAAACGAGCCCGGCTCATGCCGCCCGGAAACGCCCCAACACCTGCCCGGACCCCCCTGTGGAGTGATCTGTGAGCTCTTTTGACACTACTAGAAACCTATCAGTCTTCGCTGTTAGGTAAAAAGAACTCCCCAGTGGGCTTCGGCCCGTCCCGCCGGCCACCCGCAAGTTTCCGAAAATCCATCTGTCAATGCCTTTGTTGCCCCAACTTGGCCCAAGATGGCCTCCAAGACGGCCAAGATGGCCCAAGATGGCCTCCAAGATGCTTCCAAGACGGCCAAGATGGCCTCCAAGACGGGTAAGATGGCTCCAAGATGCACCCAAGACGGCCCAAGATGGCCTCAAGATGGTCTAAGACGGCCCAAAAGGCCCGCAAAAGGCCTCCAAGACGGCCCAAGAGCCCTCCAAGACGCCCTCCAGGAAGGCCCGAATAGGTTAAAATCATTGATTTTCCTTAGGTTTTTCAAGGATTTTGGCATGTTCTTCTTTTCAGCTCTCCGACGGCCCAAGACGGCCCAAGAGGTCCCCAACATCGCCCCAACAGCACCCAAGAGGCCTCCAAGATGGCCCCATGACGGCCCAAGAGGCCCCCAAGAAGGCCCCAAGAGGGCCTCAAGACGGCCCAAGAGGCCTCCAAGACGCCCAAGATGGCCTCCAAGACGGCCAAGATGGCCCAAGATGGCCTCCAAGATGCCTCCAAGACGGCCAAAATGGCCTCCAAGACGGGTAAGATGCATTCCAAGAGGGCCCCAAATCGGCCCATAGAGGCGCCCCAAACGGCTTCCGACGGCGTCAGACGGACCAGGTGCCCACCAAGACGGCCGAACATGGCCCTAAGATGGCCCAAGACGGCCCAAGAGGCCTCTAAGAGGGCCTCCAGGAAGGCCCGAAAAGGTCAAAACCATTGATTTCCCATGGGTGTTTGAAGGATTGTGGCATTTGTGTTTGTTCTGCCTTCCGACGGCCCGAGACGGCCCAAGTGCCCCCAAAAATCACCCAAGAGGCCCAAGACACCGACCCAAGAGGCCCCCAAGACGGCCCAAGAGGTCTCCAAGACGCTCAAGATGGCCTCCAAGACGGCCCAAGAGCCCTCCAAGACGTCCCCCAAGAAAGCAAGAAAGGGTCAAAATGGCCTCCTGACGGCCAAAATGACCTTCAAGATGCCCACGTGTTCCCCGAAGGCTTTCCAAACCGATTCGGGGCATACATGGTCCGATAGCTTGGCAGGTCTGGCCTCAACGTTCGGCCACATAGGCGCTTCCCAAAAGGCAGGGGGCGGCGGTGATTCGCCGTAGGCGTCTTCGATCCGCCGCCCCCTTTTGCTTCAGCAAAGGGGTGCCCGGCGTGCCAAACCCTATCGGTTTTGGTTTTGGTTCTTTTTCCCAAAGAACTCTCCCAGTGGGTTTCGGCCCATCCCGCCGGGGTCCCGCGATTTTTTCCACAGACCTCACTTCCCCAATTTTCTGCTCAAGACGGCTCCAAGATGGTCTCCAAGATGACCAAGATGGCCCAAGATGGCCTCCAAGATGGCCTCCAAGTCCGCCCAAGATGGTCCAAGGCGGCCTCCAAGACGGCCCAAGAGAGTCCAAGAGGGCCCCAGACGGGCCAAGAGGCCCCCCAGAGGCCTCCCAGACGGCCCAAGAGGCCTCCAAGAGGTCCTCCAGGAGGGCCCGAAGAGGCCAAAATCATTGATTCTCCTTCGGTTTTTGAAGGATTTTGGAATTTGCTTCTTCTAGGCGTTCCGACGGCTCCAGACGGCCCAAGAAGCCCCCAAGATCGCCCAAGAGGCCCCAAGAGAGCCCCATGACGGCCCAAGTGGCCTCCAAGATGGCCCCAAGAGGGCCCCAAGACGGCCCAAGAGGCCTCCAAGACGCCCAAGATGGCCTCCAAGACGGCCCCGAAGCGCCCCAAGAGGGTCCCCCGTTGGCCCAGAAAGGCCCCCCAGACGGCTCCAGACGGCGTCAGACGTGCCAGGAACCCACCAAGATGGCCGAAGTTGGCTCGAAGCTGGCCCAAAAGGGCCCAAGAGGCCCCCAAGAGGGCCTCCAGGAAGGCAAGAAGAGGCCAAAAACAGTGATTGTCCTTAGGTTTTTGGGCGGATTTTTACATTTTCTTTTTTTCGGCCTTCCGACGGCCCGAGACGGCCCAAGAGCCCCCAGGGATCGCCGAAAGGTCGCCCAAGAGGCCTCCATGGCGGCCAAGATGACCTTCAAGACGCCCACGTGTTCCCCGAAGGCTTTCCCAACCGATTCGGGGAACACGTGGTCCGATGGCTTGGCAGGTCTGGCCTCAAGGTTCGGCCACATAGGCGCTTCCACAAAGGAAGGTGGCGGCGGTGATTCGCCGTAGGCGTCTTCGATCCGCCGCCCCCTGTCGATTCATCGCAGGGGTGCCTAGCGTGCTGAACCCTCTCGGTTTTGGTTGTGGTTCTTTTGCCAAAAGAACTCCCCTCTGGGGCTCCGGCGCGTCCCGCCGGCCACCCGGAAAACCTGGTTGCCAACGGTTGTCCTGCCCCAGACGGCCCTAAAATGGCCTCCAAGACGGACAAGATGCCCCCAAGACGGCCAAGATGGCCTCCAAGACGGCTCAGATGGCCCCAAGATGCCTCCAAGACGGCCCAATATGTACCCTAGACGGCCTAAGATAGCCTGAAGATGGCCCAAGAGGCTCCCCAGAGGCCTCCAAGACGGCCCTAGAGGCCTCCAAGAGGTCCTCCAGGAGGGCCCGAAGAGGCCAAAAGATTTTCCTTAAGGATTTTGGCATTTGCTTCTTCTCGGCTTTCCGACGACCCAAGACGGCCCACAAGGCTCCCAAGATCGCCCAAGAGGCCCCCAAGAGGGCCCCATGACGGACCAAGTGGCCTCCAAGACGGCCCCAAGATGGCCCCAAGGCGGCCCAAGAGGCCTCCAACACGCCCTAGATAGCCTCCAAGACGGCCCCGAAGCGCTCCAAGAGGGCCCCAAGTCGGCCCAGAAAGGCCCCCAAGACGGCTCCCGACGGCGTCCGACGTGCCAGGAACCTACCAAGATGGCCGAAGGTGGCTCGAAGCTGGCCCAAGACGGCCCAAGAGGCCCTCAAGAGGCCTCCAGGAAGGCCAGAAGAGGCCAAAACCATTGATTTCCCCAAGGTTTTGGACGGATGTTGAAATTTGCTTCTTTTCGGCCTTCCGACGGCCCGAGACGGCCCAAGAGCCCCCAAAGATCGCCGAAAGATCGCCCAAGAGGCCTCCAAGATGGTCCCAGAACGGCCCAAGAGGGCCCCAAGACGGCCCCAAGAGGCCCCCGAGACGGCACAGGAGGCCTTTGAGACGCCCAGGATGGCCTCCAAGACGGCCCTGGAGCATTCCAAGAGGGCCCCAAGTCGGCCCAGAGGGGCCCCCCAAACGGCTTCCGACGGCGTCGGACGGGCCAGGAGCCCACCAAGACGGCCGAACATCGCCCTAAGATGGCCCAAGACAGCCCAAGAGGCCCCCAAGAGTGCCTCCAGGAAGGCCCCAAAAGGCCAAAATTATTAATTTCCCACGGGTTTTTGAAGGATTGTGGTATTTGCCTTTTTTTCTGCCTTCCGACGGCCCGAGACGGCCCAAGTGCCCCCAAAAATCGCCCAAGAGGCCCAAGACACGGCCCCAAGAGGCCCCCAAGACGGCCCAAGAGGTCACCAAGACGCTCAGGATAGCCTCCAAGACGGCCCAAGAGCCCTCCAAGACGTCCTCCGAGAAGGCTCGAGCCAAAGGCTTGAGCCAAGCTGCGGACGCGTGGTGGGGTTACTTTTTTTTGATCTGCGGCTCCAAGGACGATTCCAGAGAGCGGGTCGGATCGAGCATGGGGCAGCGCGCAAGGTAATTGCCAGCGGGTCAAGAGCCGACGCCGGAGTGCGCATGCGCCAGAAAAGCAAGCTTGAAGCCAAGCGAGATAATTGCCAGCGGGCCAAAAGCCAACGCCGGGATGCACATGCAAGGGGAGAAACCCAAGAGGCCCAGCAAAGCCAGACGGCGAGCAGGTAATACCAACGGGCCAAAAGCCGACGCCGGAGAGAACCTGCGGGGGAAAATTGAACCGCATGCCGACGACCCGGCACACGGTGAAAGCGAGTCTTGAACCAGGAACCCTCACTCACGGAGCAACTAAGGCTCATGGACAGCTGCACGCAACCAGTAGGTTGAAGCACCACTGAACACGGTCGTCAGACGAAGTGCGTCGAAGGGGGCGTGGGCCTTCCCGCCGACCACACCAGGCCGAGAGCCCAGGCGGGCAAAGACCATGTCCGAGAACGAGGCACGTGATGAAGCCGTCGTAGGCCCCTGCCAATGGGGGGTGCCACAGAGCAGTGCCGACGTGAAAAGGGGGGGGCGTGGTGGGGTTACGCGAAGCGTCTGGAATTCCTATCCGCCCCCGCATGATGTTCCCAGATGCGCCAAGGCAGCGTCGAGACGCACCGACGCGACTCTGAGATAGCCCATTCTGATGGAGAGGGGGCCGGCAGCAGGCGGCGAAGCCCTTACGGATACATAACTACGTGTTTACTTCCCGATCTGTCTGTATGTATGTCTGTGTGTATATATGTATATATATATATATACATAAATGTATATGTGCCCGCGCCTCCTACGGCGCATGGGGGGACCGGGCGTCGTTTTCCTTGTTTTTGTTTACAAGGTTTCGGCGACCCGGGGCCAACAGGGCCCCCAGAAGCTGCAGACGCCTTTCCAGACGACTCCCATGACGCCAAGCAAGCCCCCGAAGGCCCCCCGGCCGCGCCCGGGACACAATGACAAATGGGGCCACCCCCTTGCTAATCCAATTTGGCCCCCGGGGCCCGGGGCCTGTTGGTCCTTTGCGGGGCGGTTCCACTCCCGGGAGCGTTCCAAGAGCATCCACGATCGCCTCCAGACGGCCTAAGAGGCTTCCAAGACGACCCCATAGCGCCCCAAGAGCGCTCGAAGACCGCTTAAGGTGGCCTCAAGACAGCCCAAGAGGCTCCCAAGAGGACCCCCGCGAAGCAAACATCGTCCCATTCTTTTAAGAAAACGTGCAATTTTAGCATCATCGCTTGTTTGGTTTCGAGAGCGTCCCAGGTGGCCCACGAAGCCCCCGAGGTCGCTCCAAGATGGCCCAGGAGGCCCCCAAGAGGGCCCCAGAACGGCCCGAGAGAGCCCAATGACGGCCCAAGAGCGGCCTCAAAGAGGCCCACAAGGCTCCCAAGAGAGCCCCGAGAGAGTCACAGGAGGGCCACCACAGAGCTCCAGGAGCGCCCCAAGACGGCCCCGGCCTCCCAAGACTGCCCAAGAGCGCTCTAGGACGGCCATCGAAGGCCCCAAATGAGCCCCAAGAGGCCCCAAGAGGGCCGCCAAGAAGGCCAAGTGATGCCATTTTGTATGATCTTCTGTTGTTTTGGCGTTCTCGCCTCTCCAGTCTCTCAGCAGCTCACGACGGCCTCGGAGACATCCCCCCGATCGCCCCAAGATCCCCAAGACAGCCCAGGAGGCGCCCAAGACGACCAATGAGCGCCCGACGAATCGCCCCTGCATTCCTCAGTGGCACATAGGCAATTTGCGATGCGCGTTCCTTGTGCACGGCTAGAACATAAGCGCGCGCGAAGCGCGCGTGGTCCTACTACATGTATATATACACACGTGTGTACCATGCTCCTTCTTTCGCACATTAAGAGATTGTGTGTGTGTGTGTGTGGGGGGGGGGGGAAAGAGAGAGAGAGAGAGAGAGAGAGAAAACAACAACAAAAAACAAAGCACCAACAAAGAACAAAGTAGACGAAATGCCGTCTGAGAAGCACAACGGGATTGAATGCTTGGGGGATGGACAGCTGTATGTATACGCACGTGCATTCCCAGGCTTGTCTCCGTATATTAATACCCGCCTGAACTTGTTTTTCCTTTCTGATGAGTTTCCATGCTGGAATTTCGACGCCTGCGCGCGTTCTCTGTCTACTGTTGCCTGCCTCCTTGGCGCTCGCAGGTGGGTCGTCTTCGTGCCCATCCCCCTGTTCTTTTTCGCTTTGGGGAGGAACAGGCAAACAATTTCCTCCGCCTCCTCCTCCTCCTCTAATACTGCCGCTTGCCTTGACCGCGTCCTTCTCCTCGCCGATTGTCGCAGCGGTCTCGCGGCTCTTGGCATACCAATCGTGGACGTAGTAACGCCCAAACTTCCCCATGAGTCCAACCTTTGTGGGGCACGAAATCTATATTGTGTCACTCGACTCCTGCCGAACACGTTAAAAGAGCATCGTCGACCAAACGCCACGCATTCTTTGAGACTGAAGGAAAATCATAATTTGCCCGAGACGATCACGTCAGGCCATCTTTTGTGTTTCCGGCTCATCAGAGTGAACTGAGCTCCACCTCCAGGCCCCCCTTCCTGGATGGGACTTCAGCCAAGCAAAGCATCCAAGATCGGCTTGCTCTCCCACTTGCAAACCGAGGTCCAGCCCCAAGGGTTGGCGGCTGGCCCCTGCGTGCGGCTTGGAGCAGATGCGCAGGCTGCGCAGGTAAGGACAGAGCACGGAGAAGCACGTCACAGCCACAGATCGCCTGAGCACTTCCGCACACCTGCGCCGCCCATGGGTGCTGCGGGTGAGGCGTCCAGGATGCTCCGAGGCTCGACCAGCCCAATACGTCCTGGGATCCTCCGGGGTGGGACAGACCCCCCTCTGGTGATACACCCTTCGGCAGCAGCGGCCTGGGATGAGACCCGGCGGGCGCAGGCCGCGACCGCAACGCTCTCTCGAGAACCGAGAAGAGGGCAATTCGCGAATCGCCTTGGCAGGGTGGGGACTCGATCAATCTCCGAGACCAGAATTGGGCCTAATCCTCCTCCTCGCCCTCACTGAAGCCCATCGGCGGCCCTGGATGAGCCTCAGAACTGAGAACCGAGGAGGCGAGGCTGCCACTGAGCTACCAGCGCATGCCAACGATAACACATCGTAAAGATAGAAAACTCGGGACGCATCTTGAACCACAATATGGCAGGTTGCTGCCTTGACCGCTTGGGCCTGTTCTGTGGCACGGAGTCAACGGTCGAACATTGAGCGATCTCCGCGCTCCAAGGACCCCAGAGGCTCTCCACCACATCTTTGGTGTGGATCTGGTGCCCTGGGTTGTCTTTTGTGGGCCCAGGGCCATCAATGGGCCTCCAGAGGGCGTTGAGTCTCGAGCGCCCGCGTCTCCGCGTCGAGGCTATGCGAATCTGTCGAGGGCCACTTTCGCTCAAAATCGATCCCAGGACCTAGACACCGTCCTGACAGGTTTTTCGAGCTGCGCCCAGCAGAGGCTACGAGGGCCGCCCCCAGAGCCCAACGAAGATAATGACTGAATCTTGATGCGTCGTCGCCGCGTCGAACCTGCCACACATGTGTTCGGGTGTTCCTGGATCTGCGGTGATACGCGATGCCATGAGTACGTGCGTTCTGCGCGGGGTGCCCGCTCAAAACTGGCCTGTATGAATGAGGTCGCGGCCGAAGAATCCAGTCCGCGAGGCCGCGGACTTGGAGGTTTTCCCCACCAACGAAATGAGCCGTGTCCAGCTCGAAATCTAAACCGGATGGGGTGAGCAACAGTCTGAGCCTGGTGAGCACCCTCTGGGATTTGGGTTGCTTACTGCTGGAAAGTGGGGGACCAGCGTCTTCCCCAGACCATCGGTCATCATCCTTTTTGACATTTTCCTTGCACTGAGACCTTCGTGCTAATGCCGAGGTACTGCTCGCGGTCCTTGAAGTCCTCCTTCTTCGTAAAGTTCCATGAGAACTGCTCCGAACCGCCGCGACATCCCTCCCGGATCCTTCGCGGGGGGAGTGGGAGGGGCCGCGTAGCTAGAGGAGATCTCCAGAAGGGGGGAGCGAAAATTTCACCTTCCCGAGGAGACAGGAGCCCCAAGACAACAGCTGGGACATCCGAGGATGCCATGGGCATGGGAAGATGACCGGGGGGAGAAGCGCCCCCTCTCCCTCCGGATCCCCCCCAGGGGCACCTCTGAGCAGACGAGAGGCGAACAGGCAAGCTGCGCATGCACAGACTCTTAGAGTGCGGGGCGGAGCTCTTCGGCCAGTGCGAAACCCTACGCACCCCTGGCCCCAGCGCGCACCGCGCGCCGCCGCCAGGGGCGGCGGGGAGGGGTCACGGCGTGCTGATGCGGCTCTGTTCTTCGGAGGCTCCCGGGACGCCCCCAGAGGAGGCTGCCCGTCGGGCCCGTGGCCGGGGACAGGGCCTGCCGCTCGCAGCGGCCCAGAGGTCATCTGCTGTCCAGGCTCCGGGCCCACGCCCCCTCCCTCCCTCAGGTGGTGGTTGCCTCACCAGTCGCGCAGCCGGGGAGCGGAGGACGAAGGTGGGGGAAACAGACCAACGCGTCTGTCGCTGGATCCCCATTGTCCAAGTGGCCATTCATATAAATACCACAACTGCAGCAATGACCCATACACACATATCAGTACACCTGTATGTCTAAACATGTACACATATATATATATATGTATATATATATAAGGTGTATACGTGTACAACTCTTCCAACGAAGAGATCGCGAGAGGAGAGAGATAGCCAGACGAACGTCCACAGACAAAAAAACACAGCTCGAGCGTGCGTAAAACACCCTCCCGAGCAATGCATGGGGTGGTACCCGCACAGGAGCCTCTGACGAGCCTACAGTTGACACTTCAAAGGAGGGCCGCCCACCAGCCTCGAGGGGGGCGAGCTAAATCGGCGCAACAAAGTGCCGAGGATGCCAGCGCAGCGAAGGAAAACAGGGAAAAGAGGAGACGAAGAGCAGGACGAGTGAAACGAGAGCGAGCAGACACATACTGCTGAAAATAAGTGTGGCACTGGGTGGGCGCAGGGGACGGGAAGCTTTGTGAGCAAACCGCTCCTGGCGCCCCTAAGGCGGGGATACCGCCCCACAAGCACAGCGGGCAGCGCGGGGTAATGAACGAACAAGTGACATGAGCATGCGCTGCAAAACTGATTCCGAACGGGGAGGAGGGAAAGGCGGCAAGGGCAACGACAAGGGGCGCGGGCAGCAAGCCATACGCGAGGGAGTGAGAACGAAACAGGCAGAGAAGGGCAAACCACTGGCCAAACCAAAAGGGGCTAATAAGCGTTCCGCCTCTGGGAGCCGATAGCAAAATAATGGAGATGCGGGGGGGTCGCACTTTACCACTCGAGGCGTACCGCGAATGCAGCGCGAGGAGCCCAGACGCGAGGAACGGGGGAGAAGAGGAAGGGAGGAAGACACCGCTCGATCGATTCCGTAGCGCTGGAAATCGGAGTGGTGCTCGAGTCTGGCATAGTGGACAACGTGACATCGCTCGATTCTGTAGTGATGGGTGCCGGCGCCGACGCGGTGCTCGGCGCCGACGCGGTGCTCGCCGCCGACGTAGTGGACAACTCGGCGTCATGGCGGGCGCCGTGGTAGCGTTCGACTCCATTGTGCTGGATACCGACGTGGCGCTCAACCTAGTTGCTGGAGTCGGCGCTGGAGTCAGAGCCGGCGTCGGAGATGGCGTCCGAGAAGGGGTCGAAACCCGAGTCGAAACTGGCGTCGAACCCGACTACGAGAAAGCAATTGGAGCGGAAGCTGGAGCAAGACTCGAAACTGTCGTTGGGGCTAGCGCATTCGCCGGGTTTGCCGTAGTATGGGACAGAACGGGCATGAACAAGAGTAAATGCCCGCACTTCAGCCATGGGAGGATCAACGTTGTGCTGCTGGGCAGGGTCGCGGTGCTCAGCGTTACCCGTCGTGCTGCTCAACGTCGTGCTGCTTGAACCCCTCGTGCTGTTCAATGTTGTGCTCCTGGTATCCGTCGCGCGCTGCTCCGGGTACTGTAGCTGGCATTGGCACGCGTGGTGGAAGTGGTCATTGATGATGTTATTTTTCCCCATATCCTAAGATGGGGTTCTTGTTATTACTTGGACGCCTCCTACTCCTCCTCCTCCTTCTCCTCCTCCTCCCATCTCCTCCTCATACCCAGACTTACTCATACACAGACTGACTCACACTCAGACTTACTCATACCCAGACTTACTCATACACAAAATTACTCATACTCAGACCTACTCATACTCAAACCTACTCATACTCAGATTTACTCATGCTGAGACTCACTCATACCCAGACTTACTCATACTCAGGCCTTCTCATTGTCTGACTTACTCTACACACAGCAGATTGTGAGGATGTCTCAGGCTGGGCGCTGGTTTCAGCACCCCTAAGGGAAGCCGCCGAGGGGTATGACACGGTCCCGTTCGCGGCCCTTTTGTGGGGATGTCTCAAGCGGTTTGCTTGTTCCCCATATCCGAAGTATGGGGTTCTTGTTATTGGCGGACCGCGCCGGAGGAGAGAGAACACACCAACACACCACTCCTCTCACTCAGACCCACTCACTCATCACTCAGACTCACTCATCACTCAGACCCACTCACCACTCAGACTCACTCATCACTCAGACTCACTCATCACTCGGACTCAGTCATGACTCAGACTCATCACTCATCACTCTGACTCACTCATCACTCAGACTCACTCATCACTCAGGAGCAGATTTGGACGATGTCTCAGGCGATTCGCTGGCTTCAGCACTCCTAAGGGGAGCGGCGGGGGGGTATTGCACTCGGCCCCTTTCGCAGGATTTGGTGGGGATGTCTCGGGCGGTTTGGCCATTTTCTCTTCCAACATGTTTCGCTTTCGGAGCAGATTTGGATGATGTCTCAGGCGATTCGCTGGTTTCAGCACTCCTAAGGGGAGCGGCGGGGGGGTATTGCACTCGGCCCCTTTCGCGGGATTTTGTGGGGATGTCTCAGGCGGTTTGGCCATTTTCTCTTCCAACATGTTTCGCTTTCGGAGCAGATTTGGAGGATGTCTCAGGCGATTCGCTGGTTTCAGCACTCTAAGGGGAGCGGCGGGGGGGTATTGCACTCGGCCCCTTTCGCGGGATTTTGTGGGGATGTCTCAGGCGGTTTGGCCATTTTCTCTTCCAACATGTTTCGCTTTCGGAGCAGATTTGGAGGATGTCTCAGGCGATTCGCTGGTTTCAGCACTCTAAGGGGAGCGGCGGGGGGGTATTGCACTCGGCCCCTTTCGCGGGATTTTGTGGGGATGTCTCAGGCGGTTTGGCCATTTTCTCTTCCAACATGTTTCGCTTTCGGAGCAGATTTGGAGGACGTTCGCGCCCAGTTTGCGGGGATGTCTCAGGCGGTTTGGCCGTTATGCTGCTGGGCATCTGTCGTTTTCGGAGCAGTTTTGGGAGGATGTCTCAGGCGATTTGCTGGTTTCAGCACTCCCAAGGAGGAGGAGGAGGAGGAGGAGGAGGAGGAGGAGGAGGAGGAGGAGGAGGAGGAGAGAAGGAGGAAGCGAGGAGGAGGAGAAGGAGGAGCGAGGAGGAGGAGGAAGAGGACGAGGAGGAGGAGGAGGAGAAGGAGGACAGCATGAACACGGTAGGAGCAGAAGCAGGAAGGGGATGCTGATGATGATGATGATGAGGAGGAGGAGGAGGAGGAGGAGGAGGAGGAGGACGTGGGCAACTCGAGTAGCCAGGGCCAGACGATCGAGTTTCGATGTTCCAAGGCTTTAGGTTTTACTCAAACGCTTCCGCCTCACTCTCCTTCGCTCTCCGCTCTCCTTCACTCTTCTGCATTCATACTCATTCATACTCAGACTCAGTCACACGCAGGCTCACTCGCACTTAGACTCGCTCATATCCATACTTAAACTTACTCACACTCAGACTCACGCTCAGAACCACTCATACTCAGACTCGCTCCTGCTCAGACTCATCATCCTTCGGTCCGCTCAAACGCAGACCGACTCACCCTCAGACTGCCTCACATCCATACCCAATCACACTCGGCTCACTCGCACTCAGATTCATTAACACACACTTTTTCTCACACTCAGCCCCACTCAAGCCCAGACTCACTCATGCTCAGACTCATCATGCTACGATCCGCTCAATCACAGACTGGCTCACACTCAGATTCGTCCATACTCAGACCCACTCGCACACAGACGCACTCGCGCTCATATTTACTCACACGCATACCCACTCAAACCCAGGCTCAATCGCACCCAGATTAACTCACACTCAGAATCAGTCGCTCTCAGATTTGCTATTGGTCGCACTCATGCTTGCAGACTGTGGGCATGTCTCGAGCGAGCGGTTCGCCCTCGCACACAGGCGCTCATTGACAGATATCAAGAGAAAGACGTACCAAGAGAATGGGATGCACATATGGGGAGCCCCGCGTCGAGTAATTTTCTGTCCCAACATCCTTTGCTTTCGAAGCAGATTTGGAGGATATCTCGAGCGAAGCGCTCATTTTCACGCCCCCAAGGGGGGCCGCCCACGGGTATGACACGGTCTCGTTCGCGGCCGTTTTGTGGGGATGTCTCAAGCGGTTTGCCTGATTTCTGTCCCAACATCCTTCGCGTTCGGAGCAGATGTGGAGGATGTCTCGAGCGAGGCGCTCATTTTCACGCCCCTAAGGGGGGGGCCGCCGAGGGGTATTGCACGGTCCCGTTCGCGGCCGTTTTGTGGGAATGTCTCAAGCGGTTTGCTTGTTTTCTGTCCCAGCATCCTTCGCTTTCGGAGCAGATTTGGAGGATGTCTCAAGCGAGGTGCTCATTTTCACGCCCCTAAAGGGAGCCGCCGAGGGGTATGACACGGTCCCGTTCGCTGCCTTTTTGTGGGGATGTCTCAAGTGGTTTGCCTGTTTTCTGTCCCAACATTCTTCGCTTTCGGAGCAGATTTGGAGGATGTCTCGAGCGAGGCGCTCATTTTCACCCCCCAGGTGGGCCAGATTTTGATGATGTCTCGTTCGGTTTGCCTGTTTTGGTGGCCAGACTCGTGGGCACATATTCTCCTCAGGATGCCACAGGATGCTCCAACAGGCTCCAGGATGCCCCTGGGGACCACATGAGGTCACAGGAAGCATCAGGAGGCCACAGAACGACTCAAGAGGCCACAAGATGTCCCAAGAGGCTCCAGGAGGCCCCAGGAAGCTCCAGGAGGCATCAGGAAGCCACAGGAGGCCCCGGGAGGCCACAGGAAGCGCCAGGAGACTTCGGAAGGCAACAGGAGGCCCCGAGAGGCCCCAGGAGCAGGAGGCCTCAGAAGGCAACAGGAGTGGCTCCAATCACATGTGTTTTACGTATGCTCCTATAGATTGGGCCTCACCTGGAGCACGACGCCTTGACGTTATACGTATGTTTCTATAGATTGTTCTTCTCCTGTGAACACAATCCTACATGTTTTACTTATGTTCCTATAGTTTGGGTCTCTCCTGGGGCACGAGTCCTTGGTGCTTTACGTGTGTTCCTATATATTGCCTTTCCCCTGTGGCTCCAATCCGCAATGTTTTATGTACGTCGGTTGCTATAGATTGGGCCTCTCCTGGGGCAGGAAGCCTCCCTGGGAGGTCCCAGGAGGCCCCAGGAGGCCCCAAGAGGCTCCTTGAGGCCCCAGGAAGCCCCAGTAGGTTTCAGGAGGCCCCAGGAGGCCCCAGGCTCATGCGCAGAGACGCGCTCGTACTACTGAGGCTCATTCACACTCCAATTCATTCGCAATTAGATTCATGACCAGACCGTCACAACTGAAGCCCGTTTAGACTCGAAAGCTCTTGCGCCTAGACATTCACGGCGGACAGGTCCATGCGAATAGATGCACATATGGGGAGCTCCACGCAGTGAATAATTTTGGTGGGGGGCAGCGAAATGCTGGCGCTTCCTTGGAAAAAGGGGCGGCGGTGCACAATTCAGGTATTCACCTTTAAGGACGTATCGGCGGGGTCAACAGTGAGGAGCTCCTGGCCTTTCGAGAAGCCCTGGCCGCCATGGACCTGGGCTATATCACCGATTCTTTGCACATTGGCCGGGTTTTTCAAGCTCTCCAGAGTGCGCTGGGCCCCCAGGTCTCACAAGGGCCTCTGCCACTCCTCCTGGATGAGCGGGACGTACGGGCCCGAAAAGTCGCCAGCTAACCTTCGGAAGAAGAGCTGCGGTCGGCGAGTCGAAAGTTGTTTATTGTTGCAGCGGTTAACGAGGACGCGGATCAGATTGCCGACCACTTTTCGGCCCCTGCTCAAGTCCCTGATGCGGCGGCCCTGTCCCTTGTAGAGTTCGAGGAGGCCGAACAAATCAGAGATAAGAATTAGGCCATCACTGAATTTGCTTCCCCTTCGGTTCGTGCCGAAGGCTCCGCGCAGACATGGCGAGGCAATACACACCGTCTTGACCTTGCTGCGGCTAGTGCAGAGACCGTTCACACCGTTCCCCCGCGGAGATGGAAGCGCTTCGAGTGCAGGCCGGGACTCATCTCGCGAGGTAAAGGAATGACAGTTCACTGGCTGAAGCAGCCGTGCCGCCCAGGACCCTCCGCCCTCGCTAAGGTTGCAGGACCCACGAGGCGCAGAACGTCGCACACCCTTCACACAGTCTGAGGTGGTTCGAAATGGGGAGGGGGGTTGGGCGGGAACGTGTTCTTGCTTGTGGGGTGTGCGGTGGTTGGCGCGCCCACCATGTCAGGGTTGATGGGAAAGCTCCTCATACAGTGCGTTCCTGCGACCAGAACGGGATGGCCCCGCCTCGGCAACCTGGCCCAAAGGACTGGTTGTGCGGCTCCCAAGGGGTACAGCCACAGCCAGCGCGGGGGCCGCCTGAGCTCACTCACGGCTGCTCTGCTCCTTGCTCTACGAAAAAATCCTCCTCCTCCTCCTCCTCCTCCTCCTCCTCCTCCTCCTCCTCCTCCTCCTCCTCCTCCTCTCCACACTGCACCGCCTCATCGCCTCATCCCTTTTCTTCCCTCTCCCTTTTTCCGAACGCGGTCCGCCAGCGGTTACAACCGACGCAGACTCTCTGGGGCAGACTGGGGACAGCGCCCGAATACGTTGCTTCTCCAGCCTGCCGCGGAGCCCAGTGCCACTGCCATGTCTCGCCATCTCGCAGGCGCCTGCGTCAAAAGGGAAGACAAGAAGGGGAAGAGGACGAAGAGGAGCGGGGAGTGGCTCAGCGAGGGGTTAGCATGCAGGTTGGGGGCGGGCCAGCACGCTGCGACCCCTGTTGCTCCTGCTCGGAACTCGCTGGCGCCATATGGAACCAGGAACGAGAGAAAGCTCGAAGAGGACGGTCAGCGCAAAAGGGGGGATATCGACAATCAAGCAAGAGGCAAGGGATGCGAGGTTGGGCACGGTGCGGAGCAGAGGATCATGCGGCCACTGGCGCGGCGCAGATGCAAACGGTGCAAGATGAGCTCGATGCTGACGAGAGGCGCAGGAGGGGTGGGATCGAGATTAAACCCAGACGAGACCTATCTTTTCCATCGAGGTGGCCGAAGGGCAGAAAAGTGGGGAGGGAGCCGAACCTCGCTGCGTCCGTCGGGCCGATTCGGCTCGCCGCCCTGCCGCATGCTCCGCGGGCGTGGGTCCCAAGGCCGGCCGAACGCTCGAGGCGAAGGCGGCACTTGCGTTTTACGAGAGGGGGCCGAAGGGTAGGGGGGGGGCGCGAGCAGAGCAGGAGGGGACGACGGGGGAAGGCGAGGGAGGAAGACGAGGGAAGGGCATCCTGGCGCGCCCCGCGTGCTCTCCCGGGCACGCGTCTCAAAGGCCGCCTGGCCGCGTGGGCTTGCCCTGGCACGTGCCCCGTGGGCACGGGCGCCAAGGGCAGCGGACATCTCGCGGCGGAGGCGGTGCTGCCTGCCGCCTCCCGCAGCTTCTGATCCTCGGAGAGGTTGGCCAGACCCGTGCGCTTGGTTCGGACATTGGCCTCGGGGCTCGCGGGCCAGACCTCTAAGAACGAAGGTGCAGCGTCCACGCCGCGTATTTTCGCAAACTGTGGCCATCTCGCTGTACAACAACTGACATACTGCCCTCGGTAATAACGTCCAGCCTGCCAACACTCGCTGAATAATGCCAACGTCTGTCACAGCTCACCACCATTCTCGCACAACCAACGACACATCGAACCGCTAAGAAGTGACTACATCCAAATCCAACTGTACTTTCTAAAACTCGCGCAGCAATGGCAACGCTTGCTGCCACCGCCCAGGTTGCTCGGATGCTCTAGCTACGTCGGTGTAACTGGTCAGGCATCACCTCCAACATCTCGGTGAACAACGCCGAAGCCCGCTGCCACTGCTCGCCAAACTCGCACGCGCTGATCCCACAGTTGTAGCTGCTGACGTCGGGCTCCAGCTTCGCCTCCCGCATCTCGTGGAGCAGCGCCAGTGCCCGCTGCCAATGCTCACCTTTCTTGCACGCTCTGATCCCAGCGCTGTAGCTGATGACGTTGGGCTCCAGCTTCGCCTTCCGCATCTCGCTGAGTAGTGCCGGGGCCCGCTGCCACTGCTGGCCCTTCTCGCACGCGCTGATCCCAGCGCTGCAGAGGACTAGTTAGAGTGAACCCGTGGACTTCGTCCACGACGTCTGGTCGAAGAGGCATGAGGGGTCCCTCAGGGGGGAGGGGGGGTAAACACGTCTTGCTGGAGAATGTCAATGCGTCTTGCCATCCGCGCCTGCTTCTCCTGCTCCTCCTCCTCCACCTCCTCCTCCTCCTGCTCCTCCCCGTCCTCGTGCCCGTGCATGTTCAGTGGCCTGAAGTGCTGCTCCTTTGTTAAACGAGTTCTTCAGCTCAACCAAAATCATCACGGGAGCGGCCTGTGGCCTCAGGTGTTGCTCGCATGCTGGACGGATCTTTCCTCGGCCGGCTTACAGATGGCGGACGAGAGCGGTACGCAGGAGTCCGAGCAGAGGGCAGAGCAGGAGGACACTGAAAAAGATGACCACCGTTTGCAGCCCCAGGGCCCGAAGTCGGGCTCTGGGGCTCGGGTCGACAGCACTGCTCCGCCAGACCAGGCGCGTTGCGGAACTTGTTCATCCGCTGATTTTTTTCGGTCGTAAGAACTCTTACGGCCCAAAACAAAATCCCAGGCTTCGGGTGACCAGGGCCTCAGTCGGGCCCTGGGTGTGGGGCCGAAAGCTCTGCTGCGCCAGAGTCGGCCCGTCGCGGGACTTCTTCGGCAACTGTTTTTTCTGGGAGAACGAAACGGTCCTGGAAGTGCCGGAACGCCGCTGTGGTCTGCTCGGGGTGCTCCTCGAATGAATGGGCTGCGCGGCCTGACCTGCACTTCATCGTCCCCCTCCTCCTCCTCCTCCTCCTCCTCCTCCTCCTCCTCCTCCTCCTCCTCCTCCCTCTCCTCCTCTGCTATCCTCATGCGCCGCAGCCTGCTTGGCACAGTCGCGATGCGCTTGGTGACCGCACGCTGGCCGAGCCAGCCTGCCCAGGCTACGCACCCGCTTCGCTCCCTCCGGGATGCGGCGCGGCCTGCCCGCCTGGCACGAGGCGAACTCGTACGCGACGTCAGCTGGACATCACGTCCGATGACATTCAGACGATCCGTCCTTCCAAGTGCGGCCTCAACCCAGTACTCAGGCGCCCAGATGAACGCCCACTTGGCCAGAATCGTTCCAGGGCCGCGCGGAAGCAATGGCCCAATGGGTGCGTCGCAGCGGCAAGCATCCCCGCCAGCGCAGCCGCGAGGAACCTCTCGCCTCTCGTTCGCCCTCCTTCTCGTGGAGGCAGTTCTGACGCCTCTTGGGGCCTCTAGGGGGCCGTTGAGGAGCGAGGGCTTTTTAGATTTCTCTTGGGCCGTCTTGGGCGTCTCTTGGGCCATTTTGGGACCGTCTTGGGCGCCTCTATGGCTGCTTTGGGGCCGTCTTGGGCCGCTCGTGGGGTCGTCTAGGCTCCTCGGGCCGTCTTGGCAATTCTTGGGCCGTCTTGGGGCGCTCTTGGGGGCCTCTTGGGTCGTTTTGGGGCAAATTGGGGACCTAGACGCTGTGAAGGCGAAAGAAGCGGAAGTGCTAAAAATCGACGTTCCCCCACAAAGGATTTTGACGATCTCTCCTACATAATACTTCGCTGGAGCGTTCTAACGGGGTCAAAGACTCCTCTCACCATAATCTCCACAAGGGAAGCTGGGCAGAGGCTTCTCCGAGGCTCGGCGGAGGATGGTGTTCTAGTTTGATTTCAGCCCTCGCAGATCCAAAAATGATACTCACTATGATGTTCTGGCTTTTTGCTCAAACATCCGACTCACTACTGAGTTCTGGTTTCGTTTCAACTGTGGTGCCCTTTCGTGGGGCTCGAATTCTATCGTATGTCTCGTGCATTGCCCACCTACTGTGGCTCGACTCCGATGTGTGTTACATCTGTTCCTGTAAATGGTTGGCTCGATGTCAACTGACATGCCCCTTCCCTGGGGCTCCACTAACGTGTGTTTTACGTGTGATCCTGTGTCTTGCGCCTTTCCTGGGGCTCGAATCCGACGTGTGTTAACATATGTTCCTACATATTATTCCTTTCCTGGGGCTCGAACTTGAAATTTTTACGTGTCCCATCGAATGCCCCCTCCTGTGGCTCGAATCCGATGTGTTCTACGTGTGTTCCTATATATATATATGTATATGTGTATATATATATATGCTGCAAGGCTGGAAGTCTCAAGAGAGTGAAAAACAGCGACGCGCCACTGTCAAAGGGCGCGTGTCCCGGCCACGCTGCCGGGGCCAGGTTCTACCGAGAGGTGCGGCCAACGACCGATCCGTCGCGGCGCCTGGCGGGGAGCACAACCAAGTGGTGGCTACGGCCAGCCTGCTGTGCAAGGCGGCGGAGGACTCGATCCTCCTGGTCAAGCTCGTCCACGCGCGCAGCGGGGAGTGGACGGCAATGCTGTAATATCCACTCCCTGCACTTGGGACGCCGAGCATCCGACACGTGCGCCAACAGTCTCAGACGCTGTTGAAAATCGGTCTTGCAGCATGGGCACCGCGCATTCGGGAGGAATCGACGAATGTCGTTGCGCGTGCCATGCGTCGCCCTTCTGTGGCTCTCAAGCGCCCTGGACGAGGCAAAAACTTTAGAGCACTCAGGGCACGGCCATACGCAAACTGCTGGGGAGGGGTGCGAGTGGTTGCGATCGTCACAAACCGACTCGATGAAAAAGAGCTGCGCCACGCAAGCTCTCCAAGCACTCTCATCCTCCAGCAAGGCTTGCCACTGGTCAGGGGCGTCCTCTGGATTAGGGAACCCTGCGGGTAAGACTCGGCGCCGCAGAAGATCGGCATCCTCCAGAAGTCTTGCAACCCACGGCAGCGGTTTACCATGCAGCCGCACGTGGAGTAGAGCGAGAAGAGGCCTCGACCGGAAGCGGGCTAACCGTCCCCAGAACAGAAGACGACTGCGGGACACTAAACAATCGATCGATGGGCGCTGCAGGTCCAACCGAATCTCGAAGTCAGAGCGCTGTACATCAGACGAGAAACGGGACTCGCCGACAATGAGTCGGAGAGCGCGCATGTAGACCGCATTTAATCGTTTTAGCTCTTTGGGGCGGGGAAGAGTCAAGAATACACCAAAAAACAGCCTGGAAAGCACAAGTGTGTCCAGAAAACGAAGCTTGTAGGGCCTAGGGATTTTCGCTGACCCAAAAACCTTGCTAGCCAAGGGGCCGTACGCCGCCGTGGCGGTCGAACACCGGTGCGCCGCGTTTGCGAAGCAGCCGCCATCGAGGCTGGTAAATGTTCCAAAATGCTGGTAATGTTCTACTACATCGATCTGCTGGGATAGCCCGGGAACACACAGGCGCAGGCGACCATCAGAGCACCGACGGGCCTCGCGGAGCGCGCATGCGCCGGCTCCCCTATACTTCAACAGCGCTTCTGTCTTGCCAGGCTTCGTGTTGATGGCAAGGTGGAGGTTGCTAAAAATGTGAAACAGATTGCTGAGGAGAACGTCAATCGCTGTATCTAAGGCCGCTCCCGTGGAGGCAAGAAGAACAAAACATTCATCATCAACGAACGTAGCGTCGACCACCGGGGTGGGGTCATAATCATACTGAGAGGCCGCCGCTGGCGCCCAGAACGGGGTAGTGGGAACAGGGAGCTTTAAAACAATCCCCGCCTGTGAAAGCTCCCATCCCAAAGCATCCAAAGCGATGGAGTACACAGAATTGAAAATGAAAGCTCCTAGCTTGCAGCCCTGGCGGCCGCCAGTCTTCGTGCTCACTCGGGCGCTGGTGCCTGAGACACCGAACCACGAGCCTGCATGCAAAGATTGGCACAGCTCCGCCGCACCCTCATCAGCCCCCCACTGTCGCAGCAGGGGCCCGCGGGCGTCCAGGTAGCGGAGCACCCAGTCAATCGCAGGCTCCGCAACGCCGAGCTCACGCAGCGCCTGCGCTCGGTCAGCGGGCTCCTGCGGGCCCCAGCCGAAGACCAGCTCACGCACCACGCGGTCGAAGGCTTTGATCAGGTCCACAAAGAGAACCAGGACGGACCACTGCCGCGCCTGCACTACCTCCACCGCGTGGCGGACTAGGAGCGCGGCCTGGTCAGTGCCTCGCTTCCGCACGGCGCCAAATTGCGTGGGCGGGAGGCGCTGCTCGTACACGGGGTCGAGCACCTCCTTCAGCCGCCCCGCCAGCGCCTTGCCAGCGTGATCTGCCAGAAGCACGCCTCGGCTGGCATCAGGATCGCGCGGGTCGCCCTTCCTCTTGAAGACCTCCTGCATCCGGCCGCCGCGCCACTGCACGGGCCATGAAGCGTTGGCCACCACGCGGCGGTTGACGTCCGCGTATTTGCAGGCCACTGTTGCACCTCCAGCGCGAAGCAGCTGGATGCCGTCGTAACCACAACCCTTGTTGTGGCCCAGCCGATTAAACGACTCCTCGGTGACGACAGGTCCCACATCCAGGCAAGTCGAGGAGGTGCGCGGAGGCCGCGGATGCTCCCGCATCTGCCCAGGATCTATATATATATATATATATATATATTACATATATATATATATATATATATATATATATACTAGAACCACGCGCGCGCTTCGCGCGCGCTTAGGTTCTAGCTAGGAGGCGAGCTTGAGTCAACGAAAGTCGCAGGGAAGGGGGCAGGGGGAAGAAGGCCAGAGAGCGCTGAAGGATACAAATACTGGAACCCTCTTGTGATTTTGTGGGGGGCCTCGTCCGGCCGCTCGCTGGGAGTTTGACGTAGCTTCTCGGGAGCCTCTGAACCTGTCGGGGGCCTCCTGGAAGCAGGTTCGAAGCATTTTGGGGGCCGATTTGGGGCTTCTCGGGGCCTCCTTTGGGCCTCTTGGGGGTCTCCTGGGGCCTCTTGAGGGGCCTCCTTGGGGCCTCCTGGCGGCCTCTTGGGGCGGAAGGCTCGAGCTTGCGGTTCGTGGTCCCCCTCTGGGCCCCCTCTTGGGCCCGTCTTGGGGCCCTCTTGGGCCATCTTGGGCGCCTCTTGGGCCGTCTTGGGGCCCTCTTGGGCTGTCCTGGGGCCCTCTTGGAAGCTTCTTGGGCCGTCTTGGGGCGGTCTTGGAGGCCTCTTGGGCCGTCTTGGACGCGGTGAAAGCCCAAGATGCGAACATGCGAAAAATATACGTTTTCCCATAGGAATGGCACGATTTTTGTTTCTTGGACCTCTCTTGGGGTGCCTCTCGGAACGTCTTGGGCTGATTTTGGAAGCCTTTTGGCGCCTCTGGGCGGCGTTTTGGCGCCTCCTGGGATATGTTGGGCCGGAAGCTCGGAATTCGAGAGTGGCTTTCTCCTTCTGGGACCCCTCTCGAAGTCGTCTTGGGGTTCTCTTGGGCCGTCTTGGGGCCGTCCTGAGCCACTCGTGCGCAGCCTTGGAGCGCTCCCGGAGGCCTCCTAGGCCGTCTTGGAGGCCTCTTGGGCCGTCTTGGACGCGGTGAAAGCCCAAGATGCGAACATGCGAAAAATATACGTTTTCCCATAGGAATGGCACGATTTTTGTTTCTTGGACCTCTCTTGGGGTGCCTCTCGGAACGTCTTGGGGTGCTTTTGGGAGCCTTTTGGCGCCTCTTGGCGGCATTTTGGCGCCTCCTGGAGCCTCTTGGGCTGGAAGCTCGGAATTCGAGGTTGGCTTTCTCCGTCTAGGACCCCTCTCGAACTCGTCTTGGGGTCTCTTCGGCCGTCTTGGGGCCGTCCTGGGCCACTCGTGCGCAGCCTTGGAGCGCTCCCGGAGGCCTCGTAGACCGTCTTGGGCGCCTCTTGGGCCGTCTTGGACGCGGCGAAAGCCCAAGAGGCGAACATGCGAAAAATATACGTTTTCCCATAGGAATGGCACGATTTTTGCTTCTTGGGCCTCTCTTGGGGTGCCTCTCGGAGCGTCTTGGAGGCTTCTGGGACCTTCTTGGTGTCATGACAGGCGTCTTGGAAGGCATCTGGAGCCATCGGAGCGCGTTCCGAAGCCGCCTGCGAACGATCTTGGACGGCGTCCGGCGGTCCGACGAGCCTCCGGGCCCCCTGGGGCCCACATTTGTGGTCGAGGTCCCGGCCCCGGGCCCCCGGACTGGGTGCGCCGTTATATGTATATGTATATGTATATGTAAATGTATATATATATATATATATATATATATAGCCGCCATACTGGCCCAGAAAGAGCAGCCAGGCGGCCACTGCTGTGCCCATGTGGCACGTCCGACTCACCTACCTCGAATCGCACTCGAGCCGCAGGTGGCCGCGCGGGCGATGAGGACCGCCCTTTTGGCGGCGATCGCTCAGGGCGCGGCAGCGGGCGCAGCAGGGACGCCAGCACTCACAAGAAGGACGACCTGGCGGTTTCTGCACTACAACCCGCTGACGGCTCGCACAGCGGAGAGGCTTGACGACATCGAGAGTGCATGTGAGAGCTATGACTTCGTAGGCCTCATCGGCACACAGCGCAGGTGCGACCTCCCGATCCAGCAGCAACGAGCGGGGGAGAGGTGGCGCATCGAGAGTGGATGGAAAAGAGCAAGCTTCAGCAATAAGTCGGCGGGCGTGCTCTTCAGTTTCGGCAACAAGTTCAAACCCAGACACTTGCGGAGGGTGGTCACAAGCCCAGAGCAATGTGCAGGCAGAGGGCTCTCAGTCAGACTAGCTTCGCGACAGTTTGACTTCACTATGATAGGCCTGTACATACCGCCCCGACCGACGCGAGTGGAAACCAGATCGACATATGAGAAATGCGTGGACATCATGATGGACTGGCTTCAGGACCAACTGCAGCAGGCTCCGAGCAGAAACTCACCGATCATATGCCTGGACCTGAATGACGGAATGGGAATGGTCGTGACAGAGAACGGCAAGAGCACGGAATACCTGGACAGCCCAGCCCTGTACAAGCCAGGTGCAAGACGGGAACACTACGCAGGGAGACGGTTCAGAGAAATACTGGAAGGACACCACTTGGTGGCAACTACTATGCAGAAGGCCGATGACACGTGGTATGGCAATGCGGACAAATCCTCGATGGTGGACTACGTATGCATCCCAGAGGCCCTGACAAGATGGGAGACCAGCTGTGGGACCTTGGCCCGCCTGGGCCGCTCGATACAGCAGATACCGAGCAAGCAAAGACGAGATCACCTGCCAGTACACGTGAATCTAAGTATGCCGACCATCAGTGAGTTACGCAAGAAGGATGCTACGCCCGCCTGGAGCGCAGAGGCAATGATGCAGGCGTACACGGGCACGGACACAGACACCAAGCGCGCCTTCGCTGAGGACATGGAGGCGACGCTTGACCAGAACTGGGACGAGCTCCTGGACCTGGCAAATCGTACGTCTGCAGATTTTTTGATTGAGAAGTTAGAGCAGCTCATGATTGAAGTTGGGCAACAATATTTTGCACGCGACCCCGAATGGGACGAACGCTACAAGGCACTGAGAGAGCGCAGAATGATACTACTCAAAGCTCGCAGAGATTATCGGCTTCGACACGACGAGCAATCAAGAAAGGAAGAGGCCGAGATCATTGAGGAATTAAAAAACTATCAGCATATATGAAAAAAACCAACGGGATCTTGAATGGAAAGTACACCAGGAAGAGCTACTGGATCAGATATGGGATTGCTGGCGAATGCGTAACATGGCAGAAGTATATCGACTCTCGAGATTGGCCGCAAATACAAACTATGGGATACAAAAAACATTTCTTGGCAGTAAAAGCGACGGGACTATCAGAGGAGAAGTGGACTGAACACTGGTCACGTCCAGGACCAGGCGGTGGAATGCAGGCGACACAGATGTACGACTGGGATCAATGGCGCAGCGAACGTCAACCACAGGGCGCTGAGCCAGCAATACTGGACGAACGACTACGGCGAGCTGCGGTTCGAGACCTTCGACGGCTGGAGCGATGGGTAAAAAAGGGCCCCGAAAAGAAAAAACACAACCTCCTTGGTCTGCCCCGCTGGAGCTCCTGGCCATCCTTCTGAACCCGAACCCAGAGGCTCACCCACGAAAAAGTCACAGAGGTTTAGGCGCCCCTCCTGATCCCGTGAGTGCCCCCCTGTTTCGAGCTGTCTTGGAGGACGGACTTTTACGGATTAGGCAGTCTGGCAGAACTCCTAGCTATTGGCATCTGAGCAAAGGCGTCACCCTCCCCAAGTCCAAAGAGGCTAGGTCCGCGGGGGGGGCGGCTGAAAAAACTAGGACGGTCCATTTACTCGCACCCCTAGGGAAGGGATGGTACGCCATTCAGAGCGTTGCCCCCCGCATGCAGGCACAGGTGCATGGATTTCTCGAGGGTCGCTCGAAAGAGGCGGCGATAACGGTTGCACAGTGCACGATGTGGCGCGCGCGCAAGCAAGGACGCACGAGCATCACACACCTGCACGATTTAAGTAATGCATTCGGTAGTGTCTCCTGGTCAGAGTATGATGATGTCCAATCGGACCTCATGCTTGACGAGCTAGAGCAATTCGGACGCCAGCGCTACCACGAGGCAGTGGTACAGTTACCCAGTGAGGAAGGCAAGGTGATGTTTCGGATCGGCTGTGGGGCCTTTTATGGGGGACCCGTACGTTGTTCGTTTGCAAATTGTTCCTCCTTGCCTTCCAACGAGGGGTAAACGTCTGGCAACATCAGATGATGCAGACTGGCAGCGATGCAGGTAATTGTAAAGCCGAGAGTCCCTTCACACAGAGGGAGGTGGACTTGTCCCTGTGCCAGTATGCAGATGATCTATTAAAAATACTAGTAGCTGAGGACACCGAATCATTTTTTCCCTCGCCCAGCGCAGTTGTTTAGAGAACAGCACTCTGGACACGGCTCTGGAGACGATCAGCTGTAGACAGAATCGGGACAAGCAGGAAATTGTGCCAGCTTGTGCTGGGCGCGGCTCGAATAATGATGCTCGGGACATTCGCTCAGGAAGGGTCCGTCTGCCGGCCCAGTTTAAACCTCGCGCCCGATATCTAGGAGCTCAGTTACATATAAATGGCAAGTTTGGGGAAGAGTTAAAAAACGGCGAAAGGCAGTCGAACAATCATATTTTGCTTTAGGTAGGTTTTGGAGTTTGAAGCGCACGCCCTGGAAGGTCCGAAGAGGCCTGCTGATATGCTGTGTACAAAACGCAGCATTGACAGGCAACGAGGCTTTTTGCCTCACAGAGGCCAACTGGCAGGAGCTAGACAAGCTCGTGGCCAGATTTGCAAGAAGGGCGATGAGAGGTGCAGCTCACTCGATCGTGACAACGGCGGAGGGCGAGCAAAAGCATAAACACATGTCGACTGGAGAGGTATTGAAGTACTGGAGGATGGCCCCATGTAAGTTGGAGGCCAGAGTACGACGACTAAAACGATTGCAGAGAATAGCGAGTAGACCCCACCACCACGATCAGGAGCTTACTGCGATATTCGGCCAGTACCCATTCGAGCGATACGCGACGATCGGGGGGGACGACTTGAAGATAGGAGACCAGGTCAACCCATGGGCCAGGAGGGTGAAGGAGGACATCATGGAAGGATTGGAGGCGATGGGGGACGACATAGCATGGCTGAAGGAGGAGTTGAGCGAGGGCTTCTTGAGGCTCTTCAGAGACCCCGACTTGGCTGAGGAGTTCGGGGCGCTCGATTTTGGACGACTGCGAGAAGGAGCTTACGCTTGTGCCGTTCCCCCTCCTGGATGGTCCTCTTCTCAGGTCCCAACGGCAGATGCGGTCGCCGAACCCGAACAGAAAGCAGAACCGACATGGGTGTGCGGATGTGAAAAAGAGGACGGTAGTTATTGCCAGGAAACCTTCACAACATTCAAGTCGGCCAACCAACACCGCCTTCAAAAACATGGCCTTCGTGATCCTTGGACATGCACAGTGATCACCAAAACTTGTCCCTGGTGCCTGGGGGTGCACGGCTCAGTGGTGGCGGCACAAGAACACGTGGCCCAGAGCGTTCGGAGGGGAGGAGTTCGCACATGCCGATCACCATACCTCGGAGGACGGTCACATCCTGAACTTCGAACGTGCCATCTCTGTAGCCAGGAATGCCCGAGTTTTGAGGAGCTGCAGCGGCACCTCCAGGAGCACGCACCGCCCCTCGACCTACTGTGCACTGACACTCGGGATGGAGCTAGAGCCCGCCAGGTTCGCGCTCAAGCAGAAGCAACAGACGGATGGCGCCGAGGGGGTGTCGCAGGCCAAGAAGCACCGCACAGTGGAGGCGCTACTGCAAGGCGGCAACGGCAAGGACGACAGCGTTCTCGCTCGCCTCGTCGCAGTGCTGGCCAGGCTGGCGCTAACCAACGCAGCAGAACTACGGGGCATCGCTGGACTGGTGTTCACCACGCTGCTCCTGCCCATCGGGGGCGCCGTCGCCAAAGCCACGAAGGCCGCAGGCGCCACGTACCACAAGACGGTGCAGGCACTCAAGAAGAGCAACGACGAGAAGGGACTCGAGGAGCTCGGCCCGCCGTACGTCCACATCTTCATGGCAATGGTGATGGGCATCAACCAAGAGGCGTGCGATCAGACGAGCAAGGAGACCATCTACCAGTTCTGGATGGCGTACATCAAGGACAAGGGGGCGCAGGAGGTACAGGAGTCGGTGATGCACTGCAAGTGCCGCCCGACGAAGCCGAAGGAGAACAAGCCAGGCATGGTGAAGCTGAGCCTCGCCCTCCACAGCAAGCGCGCGGCGGTGCAGGACGCGCTGGTGGTGGAGCTGCGCCGCAGGAGCGGAGTAGTGAAGAGGGGGCCAGCGCCCCGCGGCCCACTGGAGCGAGCGGCGCAGCAGCTACTGGACGAGTACGAGGGCGGCACGAAGAAGGGCAAGGGCGGCAAAGCGCAGCACGCATGACGGCCAGCCAGCAGAATATCATCGCCAGACACTCGACCAAGCTACTGGAATTGGTGCAAAGAGGCGCTGTACCGCTACAGACAGCGCTGAGCCAAGCCATGGGAGCTATGACAATCGCTCCAGTACGACGTCGTACGCAACAAAAAAAATCTTGCTCTCGACACTTGAGTTGAGAGGACCAATTCAATAAAGGGGATAGTGAGCTCGTCAGTGACACGCTGAAGGAGGCAGATGACACTAACTTGTTCCCAGACATCTTGAACGCCTACTGAGTACGCTGCGCGTGCCTGCTGCCCCGCACCGCTGGAACATATTCAGCTTTTAGAGTGTTTGGATGGAGTCCTCCTCCTCCCTCCCCTTGTGGGGACAATCCCCTATCCACGCCTCCTCGCACCTGCCAGGTGGTCGACCTTCGGGCCTTGCCTTCGGGCTCCACCCGACAGGAGGCGGGGGGGCGGCGGAGAAGGGGATTGGCCTCGCCCTCGGAAGCCAAGGACTGCTGAAATCGCCGTTCCCCGAGTTTTTTTCAACGTTCGGAGGCTCCTTATTGCCCTCGTGGTGCAGGGCAGCCCCTAAGTCCCCCACCACAGGGCGCTGCAGACTGCCTGTGGCCCCCCCCCAGCATACGCGGCTGACTCCTAAACGTAGGCCCTCAGGGTAAGGTTAGAAAGCCAGCAAACTTCAACCCAGGTAAGGAGTGCTGGCCAGAGTGACCAACACACCTTTTTTTCAGGTGCTGACTTGTGGAACACTGCCCCTCAGAGCTTGATTGATTGATTGATTGATATATGTATATATACATGTAAATATGAATATTCTGTTCGCCAAGGGTTTGTAGTCTCAAGAACAGCACTTCACGGCAGCACGCAGATGCCAGGATAGGCCTCGCGAGTGCGCGGGCGGCCTCTAGGCAGGCACAAGTGCGAGGACGTGGGAGTGACCGCTACGCAGGGCGTCTATGCCGGCCACGTTGTATCGCACCACAAATTTATTCATCAACGACTGGCAGTCAAAAGTGAACTAAGCTGTGAGGACGGCTCCAATAGCGGGTGCACGGCGTGCTGCCCACGCGGAGTGCCGCGGCAGGCAAAACAGAGCAAATCGTCGTAACAAATTTGCGCTGCGACACTGGAGAAGACCGCGGTCGGGACGCCTCTCAAGTGCAATGCCAAAGGAGCAGGGAGCTAAAGACGAACGCGCGCGGCCAACCTCCAACCACATGCGGTTCTAAAGGTGACAACACGCGATGCAGAACAATGCGGCAATCGTCGCAACGCCCCCTTGGCGTTGGACGGGGTGCTGGCGCGCGCTCCACCCGCAACCAC